>JACEGR010000978.1:0-199373 GCA_014170235.1 Listronotus bonariensis | reverse complement strand
TTTATTAGATGCCTAGTTAAAACTGATAAATATCGTTGTTGACGAATCTACACCGTGACGGAACGGACACGTAAACAAGACTGACGGTCCAAGACATGACCGTATCTGACATGTGTTAACGCTTCTATGTTAACACTATAACGATATTTTTTCACTGAGACTAATACAATTTTACGGATCGGGATTTCAATGTATTTAAATAATGCAAAAACATTAAGTTATACCAGTTAATTTTTTAAAATATTGTTACAATATAGTATTATGGTATAATTATGTTATTTAAAATAATAGATAGTAATCAATCACAACTTTAAAATTTGCTTTATACATTTCTCACTATTAATTATTGCAAGCATAGGGCATATTTACAGATATACTTGACATATGTGTTAACATTCCTAAACCAATCGTATATAGAGAGTTAATATTTGTTAATGATGGATAATTTTAGGAGATGACTGCCGGGTTGTTATTGATTTTATAACACTCCAAATAGTATTTATTATTTATTTTTAAGTAGGTTCTTAAACATTATTTATAATTTAAAATAAACTTTCCTATTTTACAGATTATTTAATAAACATAAATTAAGTCATTAAATCAATTTTAAGGATTCCTTTCATAACCCATGTATTTGTAAGCAATACACTCATTGAAAATATCAAATATTACAGAATCTACGTTTAAATCATTATGGTAATATTATTTATAGGTTTTATAAAAAATATTGTGATGATATTATGTACAAAAGGCAAAAATTAAATGCATTATGTCCTTTTAGGCAATTCATCGTCTTTCTAAATTTTAACGCGTCTTAGGGTCCTAGTTCCCTAGTGACACTTTTCCGGACATTAGTCCCAGTACTCAAATGTTATTTACTGTTGCACTAAATAACCCCTAGAAATTGGTTCCCATAGATCTTAAACACCCTGTATAATATCAGGCATTTTTTAAGATACTGGGGCAATAGTTGGAATAGGATGATTAGCGGAAGGAACAAGGGTGGAATTGGCAGCAAATTGTTTAGCAAAAAGTTCGGCCTTTCCTTTAGTGGTAAAATTTTGTTATCTTCTCAGGTTAGTGGTAAAAAGAACTAATACAAAAATTCCTACTCATCTTTTGGAAAAGGACCAGAAAGATCGGCTGCCATTTGAAACAAAAAGAAGTTTGTTTTTTAGGCGATTATAAAAGAAGTAAGGCTTCTAAAACAGTTTGATTGTTTGGTTCTTGGAAGTGGCACTTAGTCATAATGTCTAAACAGGGGTACGGTCATGCAAAACTATCACATTTGCATGAAAAGCCAATGTATTTTGTAATACACACAACCATATTTGCGCGCCAGCATTGTCTCTTCATGCAAATGTGGCAGTTTTAATTACCGTCTGTATGCTGGTTAAACATACCATCCTAAAAAAGCAAAATGAATAGCAAAGTTCATATCTACGTGATTAATTTGTAATTATCATTTACTTTTTTATTAATTGATTTTTAAAGTTAATAAAATAAATTTAAATTTGTGTAATAATTTATGGTGGTAAATACAATACTTGGGTTCTAGGTAATATAACTATTTTACCAAGTAACTCAAGTTGTCGCTTTGATTTATTTAAGCTAATAAAAGCCCTATAAACTTTAAAAAATTAGCAAATTATTTTAGGCTCGTTAAGCCATCACATCTGATACCATAAAAAAGAAACCTGAACAAAACAAAAATGCATACATTTTCATTGTCTAAGGAAAAATTCGCATGCAAACTGTTTAAATGAATCCAGCATTGCACAAGCTGTTTCGCAAAGCTTCGTTAAAAATAAAAACAAATTAAGTAGTGAGAAAATTACTTAATTGGATGGTAATTTCAATAAAAGTATCCTCTCTTTACTAATTTGATTTTTAATTAGCAGGTGGGTGATTATGATTGCAGGCGTTAATACGTGCAAATTATGTATTTAGTCCGTAAAGTCAGATACACTCATGTTAAAAAGTTGTGTAGAATATCATATTACGTATGAATGAATGGTATAAATTTTTATTGTTCATCTTTGTAACATCCCACAAAGGCTTATGCCTAAATACCAGAGTTAAGCTATTAATTATGTACTTTAAAAATGAACTACAGTCATATGGTTAATTAACCAACCATTAAAAATCGCGGAGTGCTACCATTTGAAGGGGTGTGTTGTTTAGAACGGGGTGAAAACAGCCCCTTTTTAGTTTTTTGAGGATAGGTCAACAACTACGCACTTTTCCAGGTAGTAGTCAACAGAAGAGTTGTAGAAAACTAAATTCTCCATCGAATAGCTTTTACCGAATTAAAAAGTTATTTTGGATAAAAACATGCTCAAAAAACGAAGCAAAAAAACACAAAAAACGCGTTTTTTATATTTTTGTATTTTGCCTCATAACTTTTTCTATGGAGATTTAGGTAAAGGCATTGGTTTACAGAAAAAAACTTCCATTCTTTCTTGACAAAATGGTGCTAGGTAAAAGTCTTCAGAGTTCATATTATTCGGGAAACGATTTTTTAAAGTTTGCCACTCACATCATTTTTCGGTAATTTTGCCCATTTTTTTTAAAACAATGCTCTGTAACTTCTTTTTACGCAGTTTTAGATATAGTCAATTGGATATTTAGTTGAAAAAAAACAATTATCTTTAAAACGGTCTATTGTAAGAGGCTCTAAGACTATTTATAAGTAAGATATGGTTCTTTAAGTCTTTCTACTTTCAACGATTTTTTCTAACCTTTACCTATATCCTTTTAAATTCTCGTTATAACTTTTTTCCTTCTACATTTAAATATATGTGATGTTAAAAAGGAATGCCTATTTCCTTATCTTAAGAATGGTTTTTTGTAAAAAAGGCCGAGGTTAATTCTAAACAAAATATGGTTAGTGAAAGTCTCATACTGCAACGATTTTTGATAATTTTTAAGTACATTTTCTTAATTTCTCGTTAATACTCCTTTCTTTGTATATTTGGGAATATTTATTGCTAAACAAAAATAAAAGCTTATTTGTTTACCTAATTTAGTCACAATTCAAAAAAAAGTCAATTTCAACATCTATTTCTTCCTCAGCTTTACTATCTTCTTTTAAAATCTCAGTTTTATCAGGGTTCTAGCAATTGATACTTAAACACTAATTGCAGAACAATTAATACCTAACTTGCTGCAGCCACAGCTTCTTGTTTATCCTTTCGTACATCAAAAGGCAATTTTTTTAAACAAAACTTGTGGCGTAGGAGCTTTGAAAGTAAATATTGGAATTAATCCATATCTTGAATTTTCATACTCATATGTGGCTTTAAAATAGTAACCTTCGCTGAAAAGTCATATTTAAAAATCGGGATTGTCGAAATCATAATAATATACAAATTATATGATTTATGCACATTTAAACGACGGCCGTGGGTAATGAGCGTGGGTAACGTAGAGTTACTGGTACAGGCAACTAATCCACTTAATATACCAGTGTAATATATTAATGTTCATATTCCCAAAACTATAAAAGTTAGACCCAATAAATGTGGTTTTTTCTCTCTCGTTAAAAAAGATTTTTAAAATATATTTTAAATTGTGATACAATATACAGGCTTTCATTTAAAAAATCCTAGTTTACTATCAAACTCTCGAGGAATCTTTATAATTTCTATTAGCTAAAAATATTACATGTACACATTTTTTAAAGCTATTTACCTACCAGAGAGAGAAAGAGAGAGGTGTATTGAAAAAGATACATCAACCTGTGTGGATTTTTTAGTGTCTAAGAAAAATGCGATTTTAAAGAAAAGTGCCACAAAGCAAAAGCAAAGTAAGAGAAAGACGAATTGATTAATTTAAAAACAAGACAAAAATATATCACAAAGATTAGAAATAATTGGTATGTATAAAGGTTAAATATAGGCTCTATTAGAAATAAGTCTCTAAGGAAAGAAATTATCAGTGTTTCTATAAGCAAGTTTCTCTTTGAGGGGGCCTCGAATGCCAACGTTGTAGAGGGTTTAAGAGTTCTTTTGAACAATGGTATAAAATTAAAATATGCATGGTGATTTATTTTAAAAAAGTGCTATTTTACTCTGCTTCTCGGAAACACGACTGTCAGTTGTTTTTCTAGTCTTTAATCTTTAATAACGGTAAAAGTGCTACTAATTTACTAATTTGTGCTTAGTTGCTGTTTTAAAATTGATAAACAGTCGACATTTTTTTCAAAAATAAATGTATAAAACTATCTTACTTTTTATCCTTGACTTTTAAATACAATTAATATTTTATCAATAAAAAATAGCACAGGTAAAAGGTAAAGCATTAGTATCCGGATGCAAGTAAAACTAATAATTTACCGATTGGAGTAACATTTAATTTAAGTAGAAAATTATATACCACAAAATAATTAGTAACATTATACGCCTTGTTTATGTAAGGAAAAAGCAGACACATAATATACTATACAGAGTGGACCAGGTTTTTCGTTACAAATTTCGACAGTGAATGGAAATATTTTCTATAAACATATCGTCGCTTCAGGATAGATCGCATAGAACTGTATGAAAGGGGAATTAAACATATCCTAGTATATGACAAGAGAACGTTAAAAATTAAAGCGGATTCATTAAAAATGGCAAAATTGAAAATTTTCAGTTGTCTTACCATTATTCTGGAGCGACGATGTATCCATTTTAAGAAACAAGGCGTTAAGATAAAAAAAAATCGGTATCTTTTGAATATCTTCGGAACCTTTGAATACAATTTAGGACACTTATTTAATTTAAAAGGGCGCTTATAAAGCTTTGCCTGGATTGGTTTTATTGGGTTCATTGGCGTCTCAGTAGGCACCACAGCCAATATTATTTGCGAAAAAATTACGCCACTGACTTTTTATAAAGTTTTAATATTTTTTGCTGAGTAAACAATTACCAATCAAGCTTTTTGGTCCCTTGTTTTTCTTTGTAATTGCAATCGTTAAAAAAATATATTACTGATACTTTATTTTCTTTTAAAAAGTAGCCCTAAACAGCATACAATCATAACCAAAATTAAAAAATTAACGATTTTGACCTTAGTAAATAAGAAAATAATAATTTTTAAGGAAATACACAACTGCTTATTGATTTTAAGGCAAATAATTGTTTTATTTCTTTCTTTATACATCATATTGTTCATGGGTACTTTTAGAAATTTAAGTAGCATTAATATGTTTTTTTCGAAAAACGAAGGCAGATACGAAGAAATTACAAGGGACTAAAACGTTAAATTGTTAATAGCTTAATCAAAAAAAAAATTAAAACTTTATAAAAAGTCGGTGGCGTACTTTTTTCGAAATAATATTGGTTGTGGTGCCCACTGAGACGCCACTGGACCCAATAATACTAATCTAGGCAAAGCTTTACACGCGCCCTATTAAATTAAATAAGTGTTCCAAATTTTATTCAAATCGGCAAAAAGCAATGACCTCCTTTTCACGTCATTGGTTCAAATGTTTCAAAGATATTTAAAAAATACCGATTTTTTTTGAAAATTTTAATGCCCTGTATCTTTAAATGAAAGCAAGTCCGGACATATGTGTAAACAAATTTTTTTCATAAAAAAATCTTTTCCATATACTGTTGAAATCACGAAAAAACCTGTATACACAGATATATTTCTTATTTATTGTACTTTTCTGTATTTAAACCTAAGCAAAATTCATGTTTTTTAACAATTATTTATTTTTATAATAGAATTCTTATACTTAGAATTCATAGTAGGTAACATCGTATTTTGTCAGAAACAAAATATTTACAACTAAGTAGTTTCGTACTTATCAAATTAAAAATAATTTTATAATTATAAGTTACTAATAATTTTATTACTAAAATTACCAATTCTTGTTTTAGTTACAAATATCCGATTTTTGTAACTAGAAGATTAAAATCTTAACGGGGAGTGAGGTTTTAAAACTTTTTTTTACATTTTTTAAAGAAAGTAGATATGCTATGTGCGTACGAGCATAATAGGGGTAGTTTTTCCCATGTATTTCTTATGGGAGAAATTTAAGGTTCGATCTGCAATTTTGGTGCCATCCCAAGGCCTAACATAAAATAGGGGATGATTTAAAACCACGTGGTAGGGGTAGTTTTTGTAACCATAGGATCTTGGACATGCCATTTAAACACATGTAAATTTTGTAGTGAAACATGGACAAAGACGTAACCTATGGACAATTAAGTATATATTGGACAAAATCTCATAGCGTTTATATAGGAATTTTGTTAAAGATAATGGACTAAATCAGATATGGACAGGGGAAATTTCGGCAAGATAACAATATATTTATTTTAACGAACATTATTTATTCTACTAATTCTTAAATTACAAGAGACTAATAAGTTTTACAATTGATTCTCTTTGTAATTCAGCTTTTTATTTAGTCCTAACTCTAACAGTTGTTTAATTAATCGTTGCTTTTCAATTTGTTTTTCTTTGTACATTTTCTTGATAAAAAGTCCTTTTTCTGTTTTGTAAAATTCTCTTTGTTTTTCATTAACTTTTTGCCTTTTTCTAACGCCTTCATCGCCTCTGGCACAACGGCAAGTGGATTTTTCATGAAGTTCGTAGGGTGATGTGTATTTTGAGATATCTCAACTGATATCATTTGAAGCAATTATTGATATTTCATCTCGAACAGCGCCACATCGTTTTCCTCGTGAATGTAACCAATCTTCGTTAAAACATTTTCTAGAGTAATGAGCATGAGGAGTTCCTTGTAAACCATCGAGATCTCGTCTTAGAGGTTTCTGACCATCTGCACAAGCAATGTATCGTAGTACGCCGATTGCATGATCCAAACACAAAATTTTCTTAAATGTTGTTTTGGAATGAAGTTTTTTTCCAAGTCTTTGTAGTCGTTTTTTCAATGCTAAGACTGTTTTTCCATTCGTAAAGTGAATTAAGGCATGAATATGCTCATGCGCGGTACTTCCATCATCAGCTACAAGATGACATCGACACAATGAATACCATTTTAGATCAGACAAACCTATCATTAAACCAAAATCAACTTTGTTTAGTAGTAAATGATACCATTCTTGATTGCATTGCTCGTAATCCTCGGCAACTTTACTTGGAGACGAAGGATTTACTTCGTTGATGTTTAGGAGTGTGTAGAAATCTGTATTAGATATAACAGACATTTTAGGAGAGATTTAATGATTTTTAAGCTAAGCACAATGTTTCACTTTGAATGTCTACGACAGACTGACCAAGTCTCTCTGGACTTATCTAATATATGTATTTCAATTATGACGCCTGCGCAAAAGTCTAAACATGAGCAGGTAATTAAATATGAACAGCAAAATAAACAGCTGAACAGCCCTGTATTGCCAAAATACAGCCCTGTATTTTAGAAAAACGGTGCCGCATTTTAGAAAAACGGTGCCGTATTTTAGAAAAACGGTCCGTATTTTAAAAAACGGTGCCGTATTTTAAAAAAACGGTGCCGTATTTTAGAAAAACAGTGCCGTATTTGGAAAATACAGGGCTGTATTGAAAATACAATGACGTCAGGTGCTACCCCTATCTATAAAAACTACCCCTGTATATCACGTGGTTTTAAATCATCCCCTATTTTATGTTAGGCCTTGGGATGGCACCAAAATTGCAGATCGAACCTTAAATTTCTCCCATAAGAAATACATGGGAAAAAACTACCCCTATTGTGCTCGTACTGGTATAGCCCCTCTACTAAAGGACATTTTCTAAATAATTTTTTTTAAATACTGTGTAAAAATTTAAGATTAATAAAAGCAAAATTAACAAAGATACGGAGGTTTAACTAACCACCTTATCGATGACTCTTATGTACGATGCTAACTTTAAACCGCTTTTCTCACAACTCACGTCTTAAAAGTCGGTGACTATCAGGTGACACTGAAAACTTTTTTAACTTTCTGAATATATCTAATTTAAATAAAACAAATAGGCTAATATTTTTCTTAAAAATTGCGTTTTTTACTTTAAAGTGCTCCCAAAAATTTCAACAGGACATTTAAAAGCCACTCTGAGTTAGTACCAACTTAATTTTATGAGAAGCGAATGTTATTGAAGTAAAATTAACTACAAAAATTTCGAATTTGTTTTGCATATTTGTCGCTGTTTGACGTTTTAGATTTAAAACTATATTACCAGATCAAAAGATAAAAATTGCTGTTTTTTAAAAACTTTTGCCCTAGATAACTTGGGATAGATATCCAGACTTGTACCGGTTAATAATTATTCATTACTAATTTTATTGAAGTGCAAAATTCACCAAATTATTTTTCGTAGCAACTTATAGCTTGTCTGCCTATTATTGATCAAGTTTATTAATTATTATAATTTTTTTCGCCAGAACTTTTCGAAAACGCAAGTTAAAGTAAAGCATCACAGAAAAGACGTAAAACGTCACCTTTGTCTTTCATTTATCTTTATTTTTGCATTATTCAGGCCATGCGTTATCATCACAAAACACTAACCTACTCATTACTTTTCTTATGTTACACAAAATACTACACGGGAAATTTCTATTGTCTTTTATTCATATTACGAAAATAAAATTTCTAATAATTATCGAATGACCAGTAATTATTTTTACTGCTTTATTTTATTTCAAAACATATTATTGACTACATTTACAGCATACTTATTCCAAAGTAAATAGATGTAAAATTTTGATAAAGTTGGTAACAAACATATTTTTTCTAAAAGGTTTTTATTTTATTGTTTAAATTGTTTATATTCTTAATGACACAATAAACCATTTAGGAGGGTTTCTTTTGACGAGTCTACCACAAATATTTATACCACCATATATGGAAGCGGCGCTTTAACCCAGCCAGTCAATGTCAAATGTTTCGGCGACGGACTGGGCAAACACGTTATTTTTTTGTCGGACAAGTTTACCACAATCTTTTACATGCAGTTTTTAAAATATTGTGTCAAAATCGAAAGGGATACAGTTACGAAACCCTCACAATCCGATACCCAAAACATGTCAATGGGTCTTATGATTTCGGAATGCAACACTTAGAATTTTTGGCACAATGTTGCATGTAAAACATTGTGGTGAACTTGTCCGACAAAAAAGTGACGCATTTGCTCAGTCCGACACCCGAAATACTTGACATTAACAGGCTCAGAGTCGGTCTATAAAGGATCGCGATATTCAGCTACATTGAAAATAATTGGGTTGACGTCCTGTGGAACCTTTTTCGGCTAAGTGATTAAATGAGATAGGTGTCAACATCAGTTCCGGAAAACACAGTTTATAGTATTATTAGAACAACAGTTTACACAACAATTTTTAATTATTATTAAGTTGCAACTTCTTCACCTTTAAATAAAAAACATTTGGAATTACATCTTTTAACAAATGCCACTTTAAAAACAATGCACAACGAAATTTCACAAATTCTAAACGCCACTGGATAGAGCGAGCATCAGCTGTTGAAATATAGTAACTTTACCCAGTCTTGCCAACTTTTCCCAGTTACATGCCCTTCCTCGCATTACGACCTCGAACCTCCTTAAGTCGACGTTTTGTCGCAACCTTTTTAAATATACAATATACACTGTAACATGGTGACCATTTAAAAACGAAACAGAGCTAGATTCGGGCACTATAGGTCATTTAAGAAAAAAGCTTGGATACGTCAATTTTTGATTTTAGAGGGAAACATTTGCCATTTTCGCCCCCTATACTGCAACCGTCTATTAGGGTGAGACTCACCCACAAAATTTTAAATAGAAAGAGGGTTCGAATGATACCCTATTTTAGAATTCTCTTAACCTGATTACAACTTCCAAGTTTAAAGTGTCTGCCATTATTTTCGTTAATATGACAGCTTGTCAAAATTTTGCCTTTAATTTTTTTAATATGTAATATTAAATAACCTGTGAGAACAAGCTAGTTTAAACTGCAGGGGTATAATAAGGGTTAAACAATCTTTAAAATTACATATAAATTAATCTTTCTGGCACCGACGTGATTCTCCCTTTAATTTTTGGGGTGAGTTACACTTTCGATTAATATCTCATTTTAAAGATCCTTTAACCCTTATTATACCTCCTTAGTTTAAAGTAGCTTGCTCTTACAGTTAATTTAATATTATACACTAAAAAATAAATATGTTTCCCCATAATTAAAAATTGACGGGTCCAAGCGTTTTTCCGTAAATAAACTCTAGTGCCCAAAATTAGTTTTGTTTCGATTTCAAATGGCCACCCTGTATGAATAAACTTACCTTACATTTTGTAGGCTAATAGAAGAAACTTTTTGATGTAAACAGAAGGGACATGAACATTTTTATTTAAATTGCTATTCATTCACCCTTTCTAATATTTAAATTCATTATAGTGTAGCGTAATGTTTATTGTCAAAATGAAAACTAGAGAATATTTTTTAATGAATACCAAGTTGGCTATTATTTCTAATTTATTTTTTTAAAGTAGGATGTAGAAACCAAAAAGAAGCTATTTTACTTGCACTGTTTACTGACTGTAACTATTTTCTTCAGTAAATAACAATAATTACCTAATTTCAGTTTTTATGTATTATAAAGAAACACTCGTATTTTATTTTATATTTAAATTATTTTTTTATTTTAAATTTAAATTATACACTAACATTACTTTTTTCTTGCAATATTTGGTTAATTTTATATTATAGTTGACGTTCACGAATTTCGTGATTCAAAGGTCGTGAAAAGATTAAAATGTGTTCTAACAAAAAGTGTAGTTCGGACGAAACTTTTTGTTATATTTTGTACAACTCTATTAATGTTTGTATTGACACATAAATATAATAAAATATAATTAAAAAATATAAGGAAAGATTTTTAGGTAAAACTAAATTTCTCCTTTCTTATATTTGACAGTATTTCGTATTGTACCAATTAAATGAAGTATGAACAGAAAACAGTATTTGTTGTTCATATTAAGAAACACAATATTCAACAAGGTCAAGCAACTAATAAAAATGGATATCTAGGCCCAAAATAGGTAAACATAATTACAGTTATTACCTGATGAAGCATTAAATTTTAAAAAACATGATAACAAGCTAAATAACACAAAGATTAGATAACAGCCAGCGTTCCAGTTCTTGGTTATTTACACTTAAACTGCAGACACAACAAAACTGACTTTGTACAATTGCAACAACAGCAAGCAAAATTTGACTACAAAATATTCTTATCCACTATAATGGTTCAAAAGGTTTTCGATGAGGGCGCTGAATTGCAATTTCAATGTTGCCAAGTCGCTTAATTTTAATAGCTTATGCCACTGACGTAGATAATTCAATTTTCTGTGAGGGCCTAATGGATATTAACAAAGTATTTTTATGTCTCTTTTCTGTGGCAAAATGTATTATCACAGAAAATATAATCCTTTAGTTATTTTGTATGTGGTTGTATCCTGAAAAAAATGAGAAACATAGGAAGAACAGGGTATTGGTAACAAACGACAGGAAGGATGCATTTTATATCAGGCTTATTTATTGGTTATCTAACAAAAAAACTTTAAGAAATCCTGAGGGATAATTACTTCCCTTACCCCCTTTTTCCCTTATTTACGCCAATGGCTAATACTGCTTTTTAACCTGAAATTTGCAGAACTAATGTTTTAAAATATAAAGTAAAATTGTTAACTTTACCGCTACGATGTAAACTTAGTCAGTATACGCAACGTAATAACATGTATTTGATCATTAATAAGTACAATTATAAAGTAGTATTGCACCAAATTATTTTCGGTAAAACATTAAATTAATATTTTTGATTTACCAATATTTTCGCAATTAAATTTGTTTCATTGTTTTAGTTTTCCGTATTTGCTTTTATTCTATTGTTTATATTAAATTTGGCAATTAAGATATCTAAATATAATCTATGTATCATTATATTGCAGTATTTTATTACATAGGTAAATATGTTGTGAATTAGGTCAATTTAGGATTGTTCCAATTATATTTCTTGCTCTCATTATTATTTTAATTAAATGGCTTATTTACTGAAGCGAGCATACGGTGTAATTTTTAAACTATCGGTTAAATTATCTTATAATATCCTGAAGCAATAAAATATTCAATAACATAATTATAGTTTCATACACAGTCGCCAGTCAAGAACTAAACATAATCAGTATTTGTGGTTTCTCTTATCAATGCAAAGAAAATAGTCATCATGTTTATCTTTCTTCCTAAATCTAAAAGGATACTTTGAAAAATAAATCGTTTATTTTCAGAAACCAGTCAACTGACATTTTTGCAAAAAAATGTGATTAACAGCAATTTCAATGTACATATAAACTTATGTAATAAGAAAAAAATTAGTCATCTACCGTGCGCTTGTGAGTATTTAAATTTATTTATTTTATTAGGAAAATTAAGTTTGGTGCAAGAACCAGTCAAGCGACGCTGACGGTTCATAATGTGTTTCTGCACTTAATTTTATGGTCGTTGTTTGGTCACCTTGTATAGATATGCAGTGGCGTAACGTGCCTTGAAGGGCCCGTATCACAATAAGTTAGGGCCCTCAAAAGAAAATTAGACATAAAAGAGAAATGTTCCCATATTCAAAGAACTATTGTTTTTCTTATTTTAGCATTGCCTTTTGATCCTATTAAAAAATTTTGAAGGCAAAAAAATAAAAAAGGGTCGTTCCCATTTAACCTGACAGTTTTGCACTAATCAGCAAGTTGTTTGTTTTGCTCACACACGTTTGAGGGCCTCTTAGACCTTAAAATAGGACCAGGATATTCATGCACTAAAGCCGCTTGGCTTATTGTGCCCTGTATTTACGTGTGGGTGATGTCAGCCAGTCAGGACCTACAGCTTAACGTAGGTTCCGAACCACGGTCCTATGCGCGACAACTTAAGACCTCGTCCCCACCCAGGGGACTAACGAACCTACCAACTGAGTGAGGTCCGCATGTCTACGGTTGCGCAGGACAACGCAAAGTGTGTTCCGGCGCCTTGAGTCCTTGCTGGCTATTAGCGTCGATACATTTTGCACTTTGTCCGTCTTGTTGAGCTAACCACTAAATTTCTGACCTTGGCCGCCGGCAGGATTTGAACCCACCTCACGTCGGTTGTGCGCTCAACGACCTGGCGCCCTAACACGCTAAGCCAAACACGAGCCCTGTAGCCCGGGGCCCGTATCATTGATACAGCTAATATGGCGGCAGCTACGCCCCTGCTGTATGTCTACTTCATTTTCAAAGGTGGTAAAACAGACCGTTTTAGTGACCACCACGTAATGAGTAGATAAGATTACATGGTGGAGATATTAGGCATAATCATCAAAGACTGCCGTATTAGTGTCATCTTTGTGGAATAATAAATACTCGTAAATATAAAGTTCTTTCATTGTGTTATCTTACTGAAAATACATCTGCTATTAAAAAGTTTACTATATGATAATAAAACTAAAGTTTAACATATAATTTTATTTACTGCAAAAGCAAGTCAAATGCAACAAAAAATATATTTTGTAGCATAACAAAATATAAGTATTAAAGGGTAAAATCCGCTTTGGAAAGTTATTGAGTACTATATTTTAGGAAAATTTAAATACGTTTGTTATTTTGTTTACAGAAAATTTAATAAAGTGCACTCAACTGAGTACTTAAATAAACGATTTTTAATTATTCAAAATTAATTAAAAAAGATATACGATCCCTACAGCACAAAATTAATATTTTCTTTATGCGACACCCTATTTACTACTTGTTTTTAAATGCGTCTTATTTGTTTTATTTGGTTTGAATAAAAAGTGTACCTTATTTTTGGTAACAACAGAAATAATTCGATTAGAACCTACATAAGAAATTATCAACCTTTACTTTACTTTTTATTTCCTTATTAATAATAAGGAAATTTAGTAGGGTTGTTATTCCTTAATAAAACGTCATTTTCCCAGTATTTTTATAGTGTATTTGTGATCTGGGAGTTTAAATTTAAACAAAAATAATAATTGGCTTTTCTTCAGAATTAAGATATTTATTAGATATTTTAAGAAGATTTAAAAAGTTTTTATATACTATGAAGAAACTATTCTGCCCTTGCATAATATAATTAAAGTTAAGTTTACTTTAAAAGAACTCAAATTACTAAAATATTTAAAATGAAAATATATTTTTAAATTACTTACTATACAGGAGAAGGTTGCAAACTCTAAACAAGGATTCATAAGCTTTCCGGTCGAAACTATTTTATTATAATCCAATAAAATAAAATCCTAATGAGACCGCCAGAACGAGAACTGAGCTTCTATGGTCACGTCTCCCAGAGATGTACAGGAGAGGAGAAAGTCTAGGTGGACCATTTTCTTTTCGAGCAGAACAGTAATGAAACTTTTCACCAAGGTTTGTATTTACATTAACAAACCATTTTTGGCTAGGTGCTCAAGCAGTAATTTAACCACCGAAGCGGCATTTATGTTGGCAACTCTTGCTTAAAAACAATAAAATCATACACACGCAAAAATCTACTGCACGAGCATCTTTAGCCAAGTTTGTTTATTTATTTATAATACAGCTACCCAAACAGGAAATCCCAATTACAGGGTAGGAAAACTTAATTTATATATAAAAAAAAATACATGTTGTTACAATAAGTATAGATATACAGTTGTCATCAATATTATATCCTAAGTTAAATAAATTACAATAATAAAACATTTAATCCTAAGTAATTTACATTAAATAAGCTTCGTATAAAGAATTTTAATTATGAACATTAAGATAAAAATTTCGTATTTTTTGCAAACTACAGGAAAAAATATCGATAGCATGCTTACTTCTTTCATAATTCTTACACATTACATGAACCGGTGAATACACAAGTAGATTTGTTCGCGGAACTGGCAAATAAAAAAATAATGGTTTGTTCGAGTCTGTAGGGACGGAACATAAAATTTAATTTTACTTAATATATCGGGACAATTTATTTTATTGTTTAATAACTTGTGAAGAAAAACAATGGAGGAATATTCTCTGCGTTTTGACAGGGGTACCAAGTTAAACCTACCCAACAAGACATCATTCGGAAAACCAATAGGTGGATAAACACCATCCTGTTTAAACCAAAGGTATTTAGCAAAACGTCTCTGAATCTTTTCTAGACCATAAGAGTGAACTTCGTACGACGGGTACCAAATAAGAGAGCCATACTCCAGTTTGGAACGCACGAAGGCATTAAACAGAACAATCAATGATTTTATGTTGGTAAAGTCCCTCGAATTCCGTAAAATAAAGCCCAAACTTCTATAAGCACTCATCATTATCTCATTAAAATGATTGATAAAAGACAACTTAGCATCAAAAGTAATTCCCAAATCTTTAAAGGAAGAGCATTTCTGAAGTTCTATTTGGTTGATGTTGTAAGAAAAATTAATTGGTGCTATTTTTCGAGTATACGACATTGAAAAGCATTTTTTTATGTTTAAATTAAGTTTATTTTCATTGCACCATTGATTCAAAGCATCTATATCATCCTGCAGAAAAATTAATGGTTTTAAATTGTTATGTTTATTTACTAATAAAATCTTTTAACCCCTTATTATATCACAAAAAAATATTTCATTGAAAAAGCAAAACAGTTACTGAAAAAAAATTATAACAAATTTGTAAAACAAGGTCAAGTCGCACATAAATTTAAGGATAAACATGGAAAGTTTCTGTCAACTAACGTAAATATTGATACGTCGGATTATTGTCGTCGAATTGTTCACTTAGAAACACTCGGAAAACATGTATTCTAATTATTGCGGATCTTTATTATCACTCATTGGATTTTGTAAACGAAAAAACGTATTGGACTGGCATCATTTTTTTTTGTCGCATTTACCGTATTCGATAAACTTCTTCGTGCGCAGCATAACCTTCCAGCGGCGTTGCCACATGTCAGTCACATAGCATATTTTTCTAAAATATTCTTTAATTACTCCTATCACAAGCTCTGAAGGTCAGATGTTAATTAGCCAAAATGTTCAGAATTGTTTTTTCTTCCGTTGATACAACTTTCATTGGAATCTGAACATCAGTTTTTTAAAGTAAAATAAAATCTGTATTTCCCATAAGGATCAATGTTAAAAGAAATTATTTAATAATATTTATACCTTTTTTCAGTTCTTTGTAGACCTTTGAAAATTTAACTGGTTGATATTCTTATTATAAAGTACTAGTAGGCTAGTTTCATAATTTTCTAAACATAAATTCTTCTACACCGGTAGTACTACCTTAAATTATTTTTAAATAAAAATGTGTCAACCCAACAAAATAATTTTTAATTTGTCAAATAATTACGCCACCAGATATTTATCGCGCGTAAAAGGTGTCACAGAGGCGATTTATGAATTCCTACTGCGTGTCAGCACCTTCATGGAGTTGAAACGCAGTAGCAAATACGAACAGTATCACCTTTATTTACCTCTTTAAACCCTACGTGAGTTTGGTGCTGCAGTCTGGGAGGAATTTAAAAGCATGCAAATGCATAAGCGGTTTGTGAATTCCTACTGCGTGTCAGCGCCTTCATGGAGTTGAAACGCAGTAGCAAATACGAACAGTATCACCTCCCTTTACCACTCTAAACTATACGTAAATTTTGTGCTACAGTTTGGAAGAAATTTAAAAGCATGCAAACGCATAATTTTATTACGAATGAAATTTAACCTGGTAACAAAAGGTCTGTGCCCAAAAGCATTACAAATCAGTCAAAGTGAATCAAACAGCTCAAATACAGTGAGATAATTAATACATAACCATTTTTAGAAAAAGTCATAGTTTATAAGTTCTTTTTAGGAATTTTGTTATTACATATTCGGTTTCATTTAAAAGACAATTTTATTTTTAAAAATATTAAAATTAAACTTTTAGTTCTGTAATTGTACATTTTTATTGGCTAGCTATTAAGCTATTATTTTTTTATTTGTTTTGTCTTTTGACTATGGTTATACAGCAAGTATTTATTATATTTATTATTTATTAAGCTAATAAATATTTTAACTTTTAATTTAAATTTGATACGAGGTATTACAAAATGATGTTAGCAAAGCCAAAAAATCTGACAAAACATTATACAGTGCTTGTCTAAATTCAGGACCTCATCTCCTAACTTTTGAATTGTTTGGTATTTTTTCATGAAAATTTGAGGACTTTAGTGAGACAACATAAACCAAATTTTAGACAGGAAATGACAGATATAAATGTCAAACTCACAGCTAGGCGCCATTTCAAAAAGAAAAATTAAATGGAAAAAGTCATACTGTAAACTTTTTATTTAAAAAACAAACATTGACGCACTACTTTTAGGTTATAAACCGTTTAAAATTCACATAAAACTAAAAGAAAACAACCGTATGATTCAATTAAATGCAATAAGGCGGTAAAGTAAAAAGATTTAAGGCGGGGGCGAAGCGTCTCCTGTTGCCATGCAGTATGAATTCCAAATATAAAAACAAATTTGCTTGTACTTAAAACATCCCAGGTTACAACATGCGTAGCAATTATAGGGCTGATTTCTGCGTTCTACTTTATGAATTCCTACGCGATATTTGTGCTAGCGCGTAGTAGTATTTTTATAGTGTTCTAAAATAAAAACTCCCATTAAATCCTCCTGCATTTCAGCACGGTAGGGTGTTGTAGCGTAGTAGGAATTCATAAAACGCGTCACAGAGATGTCTAAAAATATCAGATAAGATGTTAGGTTGGCAAAATCTTGAATTTTTGCGACTGCAAGGGTTACTTTTACTTTTTTCCCACGGGAGGAAACTTCCGCGGGCCGAAAGTTAAAGTAAAAAGGTAACACTTTTAAAATGTCGGAAATATCAACATTACATATATGGTTGAAAATAAAGTAATTTTAGAATAGTCATGTGACTTTAAACAAAAAGCTTATATTTGATTTAAAAATAATATTTGGATAAAAGTTGCTCTTGAAGACAAGATTTCTTGTCTTGGCCAATCCCAGAGACAAGTATAATCGCTAATTTCACTTTTTTCTATAGTCAATTATGATTAAAACAAACTGCTGTCATAAGTTTATTTATATTAGCATAGTAATTTTAAATCCATTGAAAAAAATATTCGCCAACTCTTAATAACGTTGTATATTTTAAAACTCCCCATCTTTACCCGAGGGTATCTGTGTTTTAAATAATTCTACTTGTTTTAAAAACTAATATAAAAGCTTTTAAAAATGTATAATTGAGCGACAGTATGAATAGCTTTGCTGTTTATTTAGTTTTTTTTTACCGAGAAAATAACATTTGGGATTTTGAAACACCCAGGTGTTGCGATGAAACTTTGCCTTATTCATGATGTGTTTACTGTCAATGTTAACTTAACTTTATAAAATTTTATTACTGCTTTAATTTAAATAAGGTTCAATTGTTTTTAATCAAACTATAATACGGTAAAACAGGTAAATTAATTATTAACCCATAAATGTTTTTCGCACTGGTAATTGGTAGGACTTGGTGTTTTATACAGTTTGTCTTCAGTAGGGTTCAAGTTCCCAATTATAGCAAACGAGTTCAAAAAGAAAAAGGTTCTCAATTCGCCTGTATTTTTTTGTGTATGTTACGCGATTACTCCGTAGTTTGTGTAACGATTTTAAAAATTATTTTTCATTTGAATAAGTGCACTTCCGCGGTGGTCTCATAAAAAAACTAAGTAAGAATCGCTGAAACTAAAAGGTACTAAAGCTATATTTTCTCTCTGCCGTACGTTGTTTGTGCGGCAAAGTTGGTTCTGCTGTGGCATATGCTCAGATAATATCAGGGGGCATATAGAATCCACAACCTTGACGTAAAATTTACCCTTTATACTAAACTAAAAGAGGGACTAGTAGTGTTTTTAGTGTTTGTTTACTGATTTAATATAATAATATTAAACCTACATTTTAGAAATAAATATAACAAAAATTAGACCGACTTTAAAAAATATAATTAATAATATTACTAAAAAGATGAAAATAATTAACAAAAAAGAGTCAGGTAATAATATTATGTGCCAAACTCAATGATCTGAAAAATAAATATGGATGAATGCAGCGAAAATCACAATAACCCCTACGTGGGCACCGCGCAGTACACTTGTGGGCATGCGCAATAAACATTTACTGACTAGCCGAAAACAAACAACAGGACCGGGTTTAACATTTTGTATATGATTCATTTATAAAGAAAATATACCAAGTAATTTTGGGGTATACATATTTAAATATTTTATTTTAAGTCTGTATTCGTCTTTCATAGCAGTCCCTTAAAAGTAAACCGGTTTTATATTGGGGACTATTTTTTGTTGTATATTTTTTATTTAATGCTAAGTAAAGACCGCCAAAAATTACGGTTTTATCAAGTAGCGGCCTTTACTTAGCATATTTATTATTAAGCGTATGCATCGATTATTTTAAACCAAAATATTTCGAAAACGGTTGCTCTAGCGTCATCTAATAAGAGTACCTTTTTACGTAAAAATGACTAAGGAATCTATTTCTTTTAACAAAAATGTAAATACAGGGTTGTACAAAAAGTCATGAGCCTTTGAAAGTGAGAATATACATGTGGCTAGCGCCCTCTACAAGTAAGAGCTAAATTAAGAACAAATTCAAATTTCTCATGTCAAAAAACCCCCAGGTACCAATTTTCGTTCGGAAATCGGCATTATTTAGGAAATAATGCAGAAAAAACATAAATAAAAATAAAACTTTGACACCCTGTATCTTGAAAGCGAAGCATCTTAGACCACACGTTCATAGGAACTTTTTACCTTAAAAATACTTGAAAAATCACTCTCTGAAATATCGGACACTTATTAAATAACACCTTGTATAATCCGATATAATCTGAACGATTTTCACACGCCGAAAAAATAACAGCATTTTTTCATATATTTAAAAAGCTATAGCCGCTTCCCCAACCGATGAAAAGGTATACATTATATAACCCATTTTTTTATCATCTAAGCTTTGCCACCCAATAGGTCTCTATGACGCTCGAGTGAATTCCCACTTAGCATCGTGTTCTTCCCTACTATAGAGTACCGGGAATGCAAATGTAACATTATACTCAAAATGTCATGATTTATTCAAATAAGTAAGAATAATCCAGATGTTTCCTTTAAAATAGGAAAATTAAAGTATTTTCCGGCTAAACCAAAAGTAAAAGCAAACATATAAATTCGTTAAAAAATGAATTATATGATATACCTACGAACCAATTTTTATTTTGGTATTTTAAAGAATAAAAAAGTTATATGGGTGAGCCACCGGCTAGATAACTCAAAATTTAGGATGAATTTTCTCAACAACACCTGAACCGATTTTGAAAAACTAAAAAGCATTATAGAGAGAATTTAAAACCCTTTAAATTAAATATCGCATTTTCCATATAAACTTCTTAACGTTTGGTTAGGAAAGAAGATAAAAGCTTTGTTTACTGCGCCACCGAGGAGACAGACAGCAATATTTCTTAAGTTTAAAATTTTAGACTTTGACAGAATATTGAGTATTGTTGTATTAGTCTTTAAGATCTTTATGGCTTCTCTTTTCTGTGTTTTTACATTAAATTTATATTAATTTTTTGTAACCTTAAACAAATAAAAATTTATTAAAGTGTATCAAAAAATAAACCACTAATTATTTTTAAGACAAATACTTAGAAGTGGCGTAGCCCAGAGTAAGGGGCGGGAGAGGCGGTGTTCTTTTGGAACTCCTTTATTTTTAAATACAAAGTTTTTTTAATACCCTTATAAAAATACAAGATTTAGGTTTAGCATAACCCGATAAAAAACGAATATTTTGTTTTTTAGACTACACCCTGCACACAATAACAGCTTTTTCTATTTTTTGTTTCTTTAATTTTTGGAATTATGTTTATAAATTACAGAAACAAAATAATTATTAAAATTTGTATAGCATTCCTTTAATTAAAAGATCGTCTAATAATACCTAAGCACAACTAAATTTAAAACTACGCCTAATAAAGCTTTCATTTTCGGCAGTTTCTTAAGATATTTGCGTTATTAAAAGCAATTGTTATTTATTAATTAAAAAAATAACTTATGATTTATAAAACTTGCAACATTTTTTCATAAAGTAGTACTTTATAAGCTAGTCTATTGAAACTATTTTGCTATTGCTAATTTTAATGTGGGCATTAACAGACTTTTTAATTATTATTGTAGTGGTATGTTAATTATAGCCGTTGTTTTGTCCAAAACGTTAAAAAATCAAATGGATTTTTTAAAGAATTAATATTTTCCCTTCGCCCCCTCATGGCTACGACCTGAGTGTTAGGCACTTAGCGTGTTTACTTATTATTTTCCATAAAATTAGGTTAAAATCAAATCCCGCCTTATGTGCAACACAGAAATAATTATTTAATAAAATAAAACTTTATAAAGACTTACCACAAACCCTCATTTCTACAGAGTGTTAGGTTAATTAACCCAATTAATATAGACCTTCATCTCGGAATTTTACGGAATAAGCTAAATATCCCCTATGATATCGTTTAAGGAACTTGAAATATGACAGGTCAAATGTCAAAAAAATCAGTGTTTCGAAATATCTCATTTTGTTTACTTTTTATCGCATTTATATTTATTACAAAAGTTATAGAACACAAAAATTTTAACAAATTTAATTAAAAGAATTTTTTGTCTGACCAACGGATCCGATAATAGAGGGCGCAGAGTGTAAAGCAGTTTACTGTATGTACATACCTTAGCACGTTATCAATTGTAATTTTTATTCTGCTTATTTTTGGAAAAAGCAATGGCGTACCATATTCTTTTTTTTAATTTTTATTATTCATCTCTTACGGACGCCACTGGTTTAACACCCTGTAGTTTGGAAGTTAAGAGGTTAAGGACATATGTTTATGTAAACGTTTTCTTCTAAAATAAGCTATGAAATCATACCCTGTATTTTTAGCCATCAATTAAGTTACACCCTGTATAATAAAAAAATATTATTAAATGTAGTATTTGGGTAATTTTAAGCCAAAATTTTTATATAAACTAAACATGGGTCCGCAAATTCCTTGTTCTGTAAATACAGCAGTAAACAATAATTTTGTAAGCTTTATTTTTAAAGCTTTTATATTTAGATAACCTAGTTTCCTAATGACTTTTTAATAATTGTTGGTTATTTATTTGAAAAAATGTAGCAAGGTCGCTTCTATTTATCATTATTCAGGTTTATTAAAACACATTCTAGTCGTGATGTTAAAGAAGTAAAATCAGTTTAAAAATGTATTTGTTAGTTTATTTTATGAATTAAATTATTAAACTTATTTGGATTTTTACTCTTCTGGTTATGATGATGAATTGTAATTGTGACGTAATTGAACCTCGACATTTTTTGCGGATCTTCACGCCTTTGCGTCTCTACATTATGAAAGACAGGATTTGCAGTTGTATTTTATTATTTCCTACTTTTACCGACAAACAAGTAAACATTATGGTAATTTTTATGGAAATACCATTTATTAAAACTTTCTTATTTGTTATACCAAAGACAATTGCACTTTTTACTCAGTGGCGTAGCCAGGTTTAGAGGCGAGAGGGAAAGACCCTTTTGGAACGCCTGTATTTTTGTATTTATTTTAAAAGTTTTGTACCATTTTACATTACTTGAAGTGGTAAGCGCACCACGTATCTATATTTTTTATTTGTAATATTTTTGGCTTTGACTAAAATGCTTAAAGCTGTAATAAAAAAGTCCAATAATTTTTTCTTATTGTTTATTATTACTTGGGAAAATTAAGTGTAAACTATAATAAACGGTTTCTTCTTTATAAATTATTTAATTTTACATTTTATAGGCATACAATATAAAGTCAAAATAACATTTTGGTAGTTTTGGTATCTGTATCTGTATATCATAGGACGATTCTTCTTAACGCTTTTATTCCAAAAACCATTTTGTTCGACTAAATTGTAATAATTATAATTTTTTTAGATTTACCTCTCTTTTCCTCGAAACCATAATGCATGGAAAAAAATATTGAACCCATTTAATTATTTTTTTATGATTATTAATTGGTAGTTACTAAAATATGTTTTTCTAAACTTTTCTATTTTTTTAAATAATATTTTTGCAGCTTTCATACACCCTGTATATCTTATAGCGACTATAATAGCTGTAAGCATTGTAGACGAAGCAAAAATTTTTATCGAGAATATATATTAAATATATTTTTTTTGGTATACCTAGTTAAGTTCATCTGTAAACACACTGTATAATACTTTTTGTTTGGTTCTGCAAAAAATGTACGAAAAATAAAAAAATATATATTTTTTTCATCGGTAGAAGAAAGCCAAAACTAGGGCACTATATTTACCATAGGCAAATACAACAAGGCTAAATTTTAGGCCATAGACCTGGCCTCACGCGTTTTGGTATTCTGACAAAATATACTGAACGACACATCATTTTGTTACCACCCTATTTTTGTTTCTTGATGTCTAGGGCAAAACAAAAAAATGTACGTTTTACTAATAGTATAAAGTCTTCTAAAATTTGTTACGACACGTATGTGAAAAGAAATATATTTAAAATTAAGTAGTTTAACTTAAAAAAAAAAACGGTTTTGAACGTTATTTCAGGGCGGCTTAAAAATCAGCGACACTCATCCACTAATTTTTTTTTAAACTAGCAATTTTTATTTTGATTTTTGAATTCCACATCGAATGCTAACTATGTTTCGTGTATCCTGTTGTATACACGTTAAGTTATGAGTGATCGAGAAAACTACCATCTAATTTTTTTGTGAAAAAAGTAATTTTAAAAAGGGCTTGTTCTATGACCAATTAAAAAGTAAGTTTTAAAATTTTTGAGTGACCTGTATAATGTCAATTTTAATTTTTTTTATTGTACATGACAGTACTAAAGGAAGATTTTGTATCTTTGATTTTATAAGAAAAACTGTGGTAATATTTTAAATTTTAAACTTTAAAAAATTTTTGGTACATTCAGTATTATTTAAAGATATACATTTTAATAACTAGCATATGTACGTATTTAAAAATATGGGGTTGCCATTATACAGGGTGTGTCAAAAAGTTTGAAGTTATTTTTTTTTTTTAATTTAATATGGCCTTCACCGAAGTTTTTAGGCAACCCTATGGCGATATCTTTGTTTAAATACTATCTTTAATATAAAACAGTTTTTATTCGGTAAACAGATGGGTGAAGGTCGCCTTCTATTCGGATCTCGTACTATAAAGATTTATTTTTTTTATGACAAGTATTGCATACAGGGTGGCCAAAAGGATGCGACAACTATCAACATAGTTTTTTGCTCTTCATTTATGTTGATGTGTACATATCTCGACAACTTTAGTCTTAAGCTATAGAATATTGTACATAAAACATAGTTAAAATTAAGTGCAGAATTGAAAAAATTTTATAGAAAATATAGGTATTTTTGTTTAAACAAAATGGAGTTGTTGCTCACGGTATATATTTAGTATACCTTGTATACATAATTTGACTATGAAAAAGACCCAAAAATAATAATAAACGTGTTTATACATCTTTTTAAAAATAAACTCCTTATATTTAAATTAGTTTATTCCAACTTCGTCGTTTAACAAATTTTAAAAGAAATCGCCGGTAATTTCTTGATGATTGTTGACATAAGGTATAGGACATGGTACATAAAACATAGTTATTTAATAGAAAAAAATAGGTGTTTTCATTTAAAAGTATAAAGTTGATGGTCGTCGCGTATTTGTGGACCACCCTGTATACATTAATTTACCATGAAAATCAGTCCCAAAAGTAAAATAACAACTGGGCCGAATTTTAAAAACAAACTGACTGATGTACAAATTGAAGCTAAACTTCAAACGATTGTAACTTTGGAACTACTGGGACAATTTTTAAAAATTAAACTGTGATAAGTAGAGAATCCCATTTCATTAAAATGAAAAGTTGCTACGCAACGTGACCGATTATTTTATGTCAAAAAGTAGTTTAAGTGACACCCTTTTACACAAATTTAACCCGATCGAATCTTGTCTCGTTCAAAAGATAAAGGGCGGAAGGATCGGCTTTTAATATTCTTAATATATTTAAACTATTTTATTTAAAAACGTTGATATTGTAAATTAATTTTTGTATCGCTTCTCAACTAGCTGACCCTTTACTAAATATTAGAACTCGGTGAAGCTAAAAAAATTAAATAATTTATGCTTAACTCACAAATAGAGGTACTTTACCTGGATAAGCTCTTTTATCAAATCCATTCCCAAATAGTATCTCGCGGCAAATCCTTATATTAAACGAACAACTCAGTCCTAAACACAGTAAGCGATTTCACTTCCTGAAAATACCCGCTATTTAAAAACGGTTTTTAAATTAAAAATTAGTTTTAATATCCACCCGCATAAAGAACTACTAATATAACGCATATAGTCAACTTATATCTATATTCTAAGTAAAAGTTCCCACTACTAAATAATATTTCAGAGTCTACTCTTTATACCGCAATATAGTACGGTACTTTAAGAATATACATATTCTAATTTTTTTGTAGTCAAATTATATAAACCATTACAATCATGTTTCTTTTAATGCAATTTTGTTAAATTTTTAAATTGTCTTTCACATGGTGTTTTCGAATCTTAACAAAAAAATAAGGGTTTATTCATGAGCCTATTATATGAAAAAAGTTCTTATAAACATGTGTTTTCAAATTTTTCGTTTTCAAGATAGAGATTAATAAACTTTTTAAAAACACTTTAAAGTTTTAAAAACACTTTTTTCCTGAGAATTAAGAGTTTACTAATGTATACAAACAAAGAAGTATTTTTATTTTATCAATTTTAAAAGATATAAAAATTGCTTAAAAATCAGTTGGTTCAATATTTTTGTCATAAATACTTGTTCATGCCACTCGAGATGCCAATGAAATTATTAAATAAAATTAAATAAGCTAAATAGGTCCCTTACTGTTTATAACACTGCCAAATCTTATCCAAATCGGATAAGAAATTATTAAAATAATAATAACAAAAAACTATTTTTTTAACTTTAAGTATCTTTGAAACAATGCATTTTCGGATCTATAATTATACATTTTCTTTTGTATAGAATATGTTTGAAAGTAAGCCCCTAATTTTTTAGGCAATTAGAAAACACTCTGTATTATGTAATAGAGTACACAGGTTTCTAAAGTCTCCTAATAAATTGTAGTTTCTACGAAGTTTATCCCTTTTAACACGCTTTTTTATTAGCTTGGGTTGTATGTATGTATGTATGTATATATGTAACGGAATCTTTAAGCTTAATTTTTAGCAACTTTCATCGATTCGATTTCTTTGAAACTTTTTAACACGCTTTTATTAGCTTGGGTTGTATGTATGTATGTATGTATGTAACTTCCGTTACCCGTTGTCATGGGTCCTTGATACGTGTGCAAAGTTTCAAAGAAATCGAATCGTTGGAAGTTGGTGAAAATTAGCTTAAAGATTCCTCTTTAAGCTTAATTTTCACCAACTTCCAACGATTCGATTTCTTTGAAACTTTGCACACGTATCAAGGACCCATGACAATGCAATAATCTTCAAACAGTAACCCGTTATCCTGATTAGGATCGCCAGGATAAATAAATTCCTTTATAGATTTTCTGTAAGAGAGTAACAGAGAAAGAGCTAGTGCGCGATCTGCGCATGCGTGCAGTTTTAGACGTACTCTCAGCGTAAGACTGACAGAAACTTGTTCGGAGTAGTTGCGTTCTGAAACCCAATGCAACAGTGAAGCTTCAAATGAAATGATTAGATTACGAAATAGTTCGTGAAACATTTCAATATCACATGTCCGCAGAAAACTAATTGATATATCGAACTAAAAATGAAAAATAAATAATAGTTTAAAAAAACTTTTCTAATTTTTAGTTCGGTTGCATATAAAAGCGTGTTTTTAGTTTTTTTAAACTATTATTTATTTAGTATTTTTTTAGAATATACTTTTAATTTTCAAGACTTATGTTATAGGCGCCCTTAGGGGTCAAAGTAAAAAGCTTCTTGTCAGATCAGGAAAGTTAATAGACGAATTTATTGGAAAAATAGGTAATGTTAAATGGGGTACATTGACACTACAAACATTATTTATTACAAAGAAATTTTTTGTTTTTTTTTTTGCTTGATGTAAACACTAGTTTTCATTTTTACAGAAACTTAATAATTATACAGAAACTCCCCGGACCAACTTTAAAGCCTAATTCTACGATAAAATATAGGAAAAAATAACTTTATATGGAGAGATGTCCTAAACGTCCTAGTTTTTGAAATCTACAGATGTTAACATTTTAAAAGATACTATTTTAGATGTTTTTAAACATTTTGGGAAATGCCTTCTATGCTTTATTAGACATTGTTTGGCATACAAAAAAAATTATTTTTACCCGTGTCGTCCATTAAGGGTTTACCGTAAATATTTTTGACAAAAAATGGTACACTACTGCAATTTTCTAAAATAAAAATAGTATTAAAAATTTTTAATTAGTTGGGAACACATTTAGTCTTATTGACTTTTGTATTTAATGTACGATTTTCGTGTTAATAAATAGAAACCCTCGCGGATCATTTCGTATCGCTAATATACACCTCATGGACGACACTGGTGGAATTTTTTTTTGTATACCAAAACAGTTCTTCTAATGCATAGGAGGCGGCCCTCAATTTTTTAAAATAATAAGCTGAATAGGCATAGAAGTTGCTATAAAAAAACAATGATTTAAATTATATGGTTCAGAACTAAGACGTTTAGGACACATTTTCATATAAAGTTTTTCCTTATTTCCATTATAAAATAACCCCTTAAAATTTGTCGATTGAGTTACTGAACACCCTGTATATGGTGACACTAAACAAAAACATTGGGAACCCGGAAATACAGGTACTACACGCATGAGTTTATATAAAAAAATATAAACAAGTCTTTGGTTTAGTAGAGGCATAAAGTAATATACCTACGGATAATTTTTACTCTATGTAGAGGTAAACAGGAACTGATTTGAGGTAAATTATGCACCAGTGGGAAAATGAGCCATTCCATGACCATTAAAAAGATATTCCACATAGCATCAAGTAAATACCCTATTTAATGGGTTATCTTTGATGAGTTTTACAAATATGGCTATTCAAAATTTATAAAAAATTAAATAAATTAATAGACATAATCTATTATTTATCCACAAAATTCAGCTTACTGTTCATAGGCTGGGATATACAGCATCGGCTTCGGCTAAGTCAAAAGGTTCACGGGTAATGCGTGAAAAAGAGACGGTCTAACCCTCGTTTTACAATAAGCCGTTTCGCCGTTTCGCCGAACAGAGTGATTAAAAAATACATAAAGCCTTTAAGTTTATTACACTTTTCGGGTTCTCTACGTGTAAATAGTCTCATAAGTAAGAAAGAGCATTTATGCAAGTTGCATATTTTGCATACTTTGCTTATTTTATGCAAAAAAATGTTTTTGCATGTTTTTTAAAAAGCTAGCATTAAATGCATATTTTACACAAATATACCTACAAAGATCAGATATATTTCTCGGGAAAACGATTAGAACATACTACCGAAGGTTCCACTTCCCCTCCTTGAAAGCGGCACTTTTTTATTTGCTTTATTGTCTGATGAAAATTGCTAAGCATCTTTTGATGCGAAACATTTGATGGAAAATAAATTACTGCCTCAACAACTACCATTTATATAGAGCAATCGAAGAGTGAGTGATCTGCAAAGCAGTTTTGCATAAGAGATTATTATAAGAAAAACGGCTTTTTTGCGCATTTGAATAAAATGTCAAACATTTCTAAGAAGTTCAGGATAGAATGAATACAGTTACTTAAGAAAATCTCTAATTTGTCCATGGAACACTATTTAGAATATAATATCCCATAAATAATCCGGTTTTGTTGATTTTGTCAAAAACTGCGGTTTGTAGTTCACCTCCTCAATTAAACTTGTGTTTTCGATATTGTTTCAAAGTTGGAATCAAATAAGTTGTCCTTAGTAGAATCTTTAAATTTAATCAATCCATTGCAAACATCTGTTAATAGTGTTAGTGGTACTACTGGGGGAGAAATAAGATAAAAAATTAAAAATGTATTAGAAAAAAATGAAGGATATTTCTTTTTATTAAATGTGGCTAAAATTTTCACTGGTGAATTTGTATTTTTTTTTAATATAGATACAAGTTCAATAGGTAGTTGTTTATATACCCCAATCACATCTCTTGATGTAGAACGAAGCTTTCGTATTTACAAATATATGTACTCAGATCAAAGACCTAAGTATTTAGTGAAAAATTTTTAAAAGCAGTTAATTATTAAATTTTTTTAATAATAAAAATTAATAATATTTATATTTAGTTTAATCTTTTTGTAAATACCATTTAGGTATTATGCTGTTGATTTTTTTGTAAATATTACTACTACTACTAATACATTTTTATAACTTCTTTGCTTTATTCTGAAACAAAAATATTTGCATTTAATTATATATTTTATGCATATCTTGGTAAAAATGCTTGCATATACATGCGCATATTTACTTACCTTTTTGTGCATATTTGCTCATCTCTACTTATAAGACTCTATACTTTTTTCACATTAGCGGCAGAAGGGAATTCGGGCGACGGACCGACGCTATTGAAGTGTATGAAGTCTGATAAGACCTTTCACACGTTGAGGACGCGGAAAGTCGGCAAACTTAAATTCGTATAATTCGTATAATTTTTATCACTCTGTCCGGCGAATCCGGCGTAGTGTGAAAAGGCGCTTTGTCCATCGCCCTGATTCCTGGCACCCGCTAATGTGAAAAGGCAGTAACGCATGTAGAATATCAACCAGAGATTAAATAAATATTTCCGGCATGTAAATAATGTGACACCCAGCACAGTGCGTCAATTAATATGTGGACAAAAATGTTAAAATTAATATTTTTATAACAATTTACTTAAATGTATAATATGTTTAATAATGTGTTAAATTTTAAGAATTTTGCAGTATTGCTGTCTATATTAGCAGAGTATTAAACCCTACTCACCTATTAATAATAGAACAATTATAGTGCGCAATAAGAATGATACGATTTTTGTTACGAAATCGCTATCTCTTAATACACGGTGCATCGATCCCGCTTTGTTGTTTACCCTCGTATACACTTTAACTTAGTTGAACCTGTATATCTTTGCCCAAAACACACTAAAAACTTTCACAAATTTATGACAATAAATCTTAAAATTACCGGACTAAAGTTTTTCAAGGGATTTGGTTAAGAATGAAGTTATTGTTTCTTTGTGAAATTATGTTTTTGTTACAGCTATTACAGCATTTTCTCATACCATTTTAATGTCCTATTGATTAATGAAATGGAAATAAGCTTTATCTTGGTTTAATGGAAAATGTGCGTTAGTGTAGATACGGCTGTCGTTATATTATTATTGATTTGTATTTTAAAATATTATCCTTTGTGAGAATATTTCTTTTTACCTGCATACATAAATTAATCTAAACAGATTCACTTCCCCATTTAAATAAAACTTGTTAAAACCGATTTCACTAAATTACAAAATGTTGGAATTTCACCATAAGTTTCTAACCAGAACTAACCGAAAACTATTTTATGGAATAAAAATAATTAAACCTTACAAAAGACAGATTGCTACTACTTCCTAAAATTTAAAAGATTCTCTCAATTTTATGGTTTAGATGGTTAGATGGTTTGGATCACCAAAATTGTTTTCTTTATTTTAAAGTCTACAGCCTCCAACCTAGATTGAAGGGGATCCCGACGCTTAATATGCCCAATATTATTATTTTTTGTTTTATATTTTGACTAAAATGTAGAAGAAAAAAGCATGTTTTATATAAAAATATGCATTAATTAAAATAAATAATAATCCACACCCTTGGCCAGAGCTGTAAGCAGTTCCCTCCCCCCGACAATGGGGGCAATTGCTCCCCTAGAAGCCCATAAAAACCTCTTAAGATTGTTTACTGAAGGTGGTGCCAATGCCACTTGGTTTACTTACTCAAAGTTCCTTTTTTGTTTCGCCTACTTTTCGAGAAATCGATCGCAGCAGTTCCGGGTGGGACACCCTGTATCAGTAGCGGCTCGTGCATTGAAGAACAGAGGAGGCTAAAGTCATAAAGACTATATAAACACATAAAAGGCCGGTAATTTTTTGGGGTACCCCAGCTATTTAAAGCAAAATACGGAATATTTGCATAATTGCAAACAAAAATTGTGTATTGCCGAATTTATAGTAAATTTTTTTGTGGTACCCCACCGATTTAAAGCAAAATACGTAATATTTGCATACATGCATTGCCGCATTAATAGTTAAATATATAATATAATATAATAATAATTAAATAAGCCTCCCTTGCCTCCTCTGACAAGCTGCCAATGCTCTGTATAAATACAAACATTTCTATGTACAGGGTGGCTCAAATTCGACGCTCATCATTGGAATTTCGAAAACTGTAACAGATACAGGATCGGTTAAATGGAGGCAAAGTTGCGCAATTTGATGCTCAATAAAATACCGTTTTGCGTTTTAAAAATTCCGAGTACTTCCGAAGATATTCGAAAAAACCGTAATATTCAATTTTGGTTTCTATTGTTTCCTGGCTATATTTGTTAAGATAACTTAAAATGAAAAACAGGTTTGCATGGCCACTTTTTCTGCTCTATAATTCAGTGTGATTAAATATTGAATCTGACGTTTCGGCTTCTGGCAACCATCATCAACTTAATTTTTTTAAATACGGACCTGATATTTTTTCAATTTAATTAAATCCTTTCATCACTCTTAAAACACTATATATCGGCACTTTGATATTTGCCGACGTTTCGTACAGAAAATTCCATCACCAGAATATTGCATTTTTATTTCACCATAATACGGCCCTGAAGTACATTTTTAGATAAGAAGGTAAAAAAAGAATAAACTTATTACATATTCGTAATCTTTTTATTGCATGCAACTCATTAATATCTAACAGCGGAAATTACTTTATTAACCGAAAATTTCATGAATATTAGACATCAGATACAAAAAGTAGACAACAAATCAGCTTACATAAACAATTTGTAATACTATCTTGATGCCCATATTAAAAATAAACATAATTTAATCACTATTATAAGTGTTCAAAGAGATAACTTTCCGCCTCGATGCATTTTCTTGCTTTGCTTTGTATTTTTAATACAGCTCAATTAATTGTTCTCGCAGGAATGGCAGCGACTTCCCTTAACAAATTTTGTCGTAGTACTTCAAGGTCGTGAGGTGCATTTTTAAATAAACGGTTCTTAAGATATCCCCAAAGAAAATAATCTAGGGGACTAAGATCCGGGCTCCTAGCGGGCCATCTTGCAAAACCATTTATTAGGAAATATATGGTAAAGGAATTGAGCTACTTCCTTCCATTGTGGGCAGGAGCTCCGTCTTGCTGCCACCATATTTCTTGAAATACTGCCAAAGGTTGATTATCTAGGGCGTCTAAGACATCATTCCTAATCAAATTTAGATATCGTTCGGAAGTTAAGGTCCCTTCGTAAACGAAAGGTCCAATAATTTTGTTCCTCCACATACCAATCCATACATTAAATGAAGTTCTCCCTTAAATTCGTACCTGCTGGTTAGTTTCTGTTAATAAAGTAATTTCCGCTGTTAGATATCAGTGATTTGCAATAAAATAAACATTATGAATATGTAACAAGTTTATTCTTTTTTTTTTACCTTTTACCTAAAAATGTAGTGCAGGGCCGTATTATGGTTAAATAAATATGCAATATTTTGGTGATGGAATTGTCTGTACGAAACGTCGTCAAATATCAAAGTGGCGATATATAGTGTTTTAAGAGTGATGAAAGGATTAATTAAATTGAAAAAATATCAGGTTCGTATTTAAAAAAATAAGTTGATGATGGTCGCCAGAAGCCGAAACGTCAGATTCAATATTTAATCACACTGAATTATAGAGCAGAAAAAGTGGCCATGAAAACCTGTTTTTCATTTTAAGTTATCTTAACAAATATAGCCAGGAAACAATAGAAACCAAAATTGAAAATTCCGGTTTTATTCGAATATCTTCGGAAGTACTCGGAATTTTTAAAACGCAAAACGGCATTTTATTGAGCATCAAATTGCGCAACTTTGCCTCCATTTAACCGATCCTGTATCTCTTACGGTTTCCGAAATCCCAATGATGAGCGTCGAATTCGAGCCACCCTGAGAACCAAGAAGGACAGAAAAATACGTCTTGTATCAAAGTTTCATACTTTTTTATTTATCAACTTCAAAAACTCAAGAAAAATGAAGAGGTAAACTCTTGGATGGAACACCTTGTATATTATGTCACCATCAAAAAGATATTTTAAATACATTTACAAAAATACAAATACATACTACATTTAATATATCTACCTTAAATACTTTCGGAAATAGGACCATTCAAATCGGAATATAATTTTTCATTACTTATATCTAGGTAAGTATAAGGGAAATTGATACAGTGGCCAAAATACTTAGTATGTAAGGACAACCAACCTAGATATAAAAAAATCAGATTTAGGTGGTTATATTTCAAACACTAATAAAGATAGATATATCAAATATGGTATTTTGTAAAACTTTTAAGCGACCTTTTAATGGTGATATAATGTACATGGTGTTCCATTTAAAAAGTTAAACTTTTCATTTTTCTTAGGTTTTTGATGTTTATTTGTTCCTTGTGTTATGCACAAAAGAGAATGATAAACAAGTATTAAACTTTCATACAGGACGTTTTTTTATTCTTCTTGGTTATAATAAAAAGTAGTAGCAAAATTTAAATTAAAACCCTGTTCATATCTCGGGCATTAAAGTATTAAAGAAATTGGTACTTTTATAAATATTTCAATATTTTTAAACAAATTTGGTTTAATTTGATATAGTTGTTTAAAGTGATAAGGCATTGTTTTTAGTCCAAACAAACTAAAATTATTGGGTCAAGTGGCATCTCAGTGGGCATCATAGCCACCACTATTAAAAAAAAGGAACTTCACTGACTTTTTGTAGTGTTATACGACTAAAGATACAACCTTTGGGTCTCTTGCGTATTCTTCGTATCGAGCTTTGTTTTAAAAATAATTAAAAACACTTTAAGACCCATTCTAAAAACAATGAATGGACAAAATAAAATAAAAATTAAAAATTAAAAAAAAAACATTTCTACCTTAAAGTAAATGAAAATGTTTATTTTATCAGAAGGTGCTTATATTGGTCATTTATTGTAGGGTTTATATTTTTTTATTTTATTGTCTGTGGATTCATTTTGGAATGAATTCGAGTTGTTTAATTTTTTTCGAGATCCAAGCTAGAAACAAAGAAAATACAAAGGACTAAAAAGTTGCATTTTTAGCTTTTTATTAAAAAAACTAACTAAAAAGTTTGTGGCTGTGGTGCCCACTTAAACGCAATTGTATCTTAAAATTTTAATTTGGACTTATTAATACTTTAAACAACTGTACCAAATCTGTTCAAAGATATTTACGGTCTTTGTAAAATAACTTTTTTTTTAATTTAATGCCATGTATGCCACTAATGAAGCAAATCCGGGGATAGATAAAAAATATATATATTTTATAAAAACACATAAGAAACACCTAGTATGTCTCATTTATTTAAGAAACTTGGACTATATAAGTGAAACAAGCCATTTTTGCTTTCCATAGTTTACTAAGCAAAAATAATGTTTTAAGAGAAATATCGGCAGTAGTTGGTTTTCTTTAACAGTCGCCCCTGGGAACTATTTTTGTACCCGGGGATTATAGGGCAGGGGTGTCAGCGACTGACCTCAGTTTTTTTTACGTAGATGTGGGGTATCAGCGTTTAACCTTATTATTTCGAAAAATAGTTAAAAACCTTTTCCTGAAACGCAAATTAAACAGTGCCAAATGTGTTTTTTTAGGCAAGTCGCTTCGTATCTTGTAGAACCTTTTTAGATAGTGTTAACTACTGCAAGCTTTTTTATATTAATACCAAAGACAATTATAGTTTGGGTAATACTTTAATTATATTACGACCATAGTTAATTGCAAACACTCTATTAGTGAGCGATATTTGCAATGCAACTCATCCTAAAAACGTTGTTCAAGTCGGCACTATTGGATACAAACTTTTAATTTTAGCATAAATACATTTCTATAACATCATGTATTAAAGTCATAAAATGATATTTAAAGAAAAAATCTAAAAAATTTTAGCAGAAAACTACGGTGGGGTCAGTCACTGACCCGACCCCTCCCTGCGCCAGGTGCGACTGTTATATTATATTACATTACAAGTGTGGAAAATGACTAATTTCACACGAGTGGGAATATTGTAGCACGAGGCGTTAGCCGAGTGCGACAAACCCACGAGTGTAAGAAAGTCATTTTCACACGAGTACTGTACACTATTTTTCCTACGACCACAAATTATTCACCAAAAAATAAATAAATTAAAGTTTGTCTGTTCAGAAAAAATAAAAAACAATTGAGAACTTTGCAACACTAGGGTGATATTTACTTTGCAACACTAGTGTGATATATACTTTTCCTCACTGCTATATTATACTGTTTTGACAATATTTTTACATCGAAAATCACCTACCTAGAAGCATTATATAACTTTTATCATTTTGGAATTTAAAAGGCCCTCACTTAATAAAAATTGTATGGTTTTGTTAGGTAATAACGCTAATAGTTTAATACGGTTTTCTGCTATTATAAGTGTTTTTTAAAAATTATCGATTCTTACATATTTTAGACACTCTTCTAAATAAAACGTAAGTGGTGCATATCCAAAATATTCCGTTTTTTAAAAAATATCAGTAAATAAACTTACGGGACCGGGGAGTGAAAAGGGGTGCTGGGTGGGGTAAAATTGGTAAAACGAGTTAATGAAACTGAACATCACATATAAAATTAAGTAAAAATAACAGTTTTTCCTCATATTTTTAAGAAAAATATAAAAAAATATGAAAATTGTAAATGCATAACCTAAAGTCCTAAAAGTAAGGAAAAAACGACTACCAAACGTCAGTTACCATGCAAAATATGGAAAGCATTTGGCAACGTCGGAAGGGTCTGATTCTATTTATGAATGGATAAAAGAAAGTGGATTCATAAAGTGTGTATTAGCCTTAGGTTTAATTAGGGATTAAAAAAAAGATTTAACTAGTTGTTTGAGTACACGAAGAAAGAGAGGAAGGAATTTGATCTATAGGCTTTTTTTCTCTGGCGCTTTAGGTCGAACGGTCAAGCGGCAAGGCTGCCTCTATAAAGTACGTGCTCAAAGGTAGAAGGGAGATTTTTAATTTGATCTACTTACCTGACAACACTGTGCCAGTCAGTGAAAGTTGTTTTTGTGGTTATGTCTATTTTTGTTTATGTTTTTATTTTTTCGTAAATTTTATTAAATATAAAATAAAATGATTTTCGCTAATTTGGGTTCTACCGTTTAAGGTAAATAAAAAGTTTTTTTACTGTCACTACAATAAATATGTCACTTGCAAAACCAATAGCAGTTTTTAGAATGACATCATAATATGTATCACACCAGTGTTGTAAAGTACTTTGCAACACTAGTGCTGTAAAGTACTTTGCAACACTAGTGTGATATAACGCATTTTCTATGCATGAAATCAGTGTGCTATTTGCTATTTTCACAAGTGGTCGTAGGAAAAAAGTAATATCTGAGAGCTATTTTAAAAATTAACATGGCATCATGTTGTGACATAACTTATTTTTATAAAGAATTAAAATAGAAAAAAAGTGGGTACTTAAATCTAAGAAAGACCTGGTTAAACCAGAATGGATTTTTAGGATGTGATAATGCAAAAACATAAAAATTTAAGGGGCAAGAAAAGGTCTTCTCATCTATTTCTATTGTTTTTCTTTTATCTTTAATTTATAAAATTACAAAAACCTCCTTTCCACGTATTTGAAAAGCAAAGAAAAGGTCCTTACTTTTCAATTCCATCATTACACCCTCACCCCTCGGACCAGCCCTGGGGGAACATATCATTATTAAATGACCAAAATGCCTATATTGACCATTAGATATGTAGGAAATCCAAAGGATGTGGCATCAAATGGCCCCCATGCCCCCTCTCTATGACCGTCCCTGGCTGGAGCGGTTAGAAAACGTCATTTTGAAATATTTAAAAAATGCTTGCTGTACTAGGAACTTTAGCGAACTATTAAATATAACAAACTAAACGTAAACCTAAACATGAACACTATGGTGAAAATTACAATAGATGGTAGAGCTTAAGGACTTTGCAGTCGTGGCTTACTCACACTCACAATAGTTTATGTTTTTTGACACAAAAATAAAACCTTTTTTCAAGCGAGTTCATTATCTTGAAGGGGCGCCATAAGAAAAAATATGGTTTTTGAAAAACTTAAATGCAAATTAAAACTTAAATAAAATTTATTTTAAAAATTTTTCTTGCTACTGTTTTAACATGCCCCTAAATATGTTTTAAGCGTTAAATGAAAAGAAATATTTTTAAAAATGCAGATTTTTTTCTCCTATATCTAAAAAACTTTACGAGATAAGGCTATTAAAATGTCACTACAGTATAATTAAATGTACTACAACGTCTTCTATTTAACCACGCAGGGCCGTGCCTACCGGGTGTTGCAAGTGGTGCAAGGCACCAGGGCGAAACGCTGCGGGGAGATAGATTGTGAAATAAAAGGCGGAAATTTTTAAACTGAAGGGCGCTTTTGGAAAGAAAAACAGTGTAATTAGAAAGGGAGGTTTTTTATCTTTTTGCTCCTAAAAATTATTTATAAAGAAAAAAAGCAATGTGGAATAGTGAAATTCTTCAATACAGGAATAAGTATAAGGTTTTGTAAAAGTGGGGACCTTTTTTTTGCTTATAAACTTACATTTTGTTGTAGGGGCGGCCAATATTTTTTGCACCAAGGCGCAAGGTACCCTAGGAGCCGCCCTGTAACCACGTTTCTATTTCTTAAAGTTTTCACGATTCCAATACATTCGGTACCAATTTCAAATATATTGTGTAAAATAATACATAATATTTTAATTAAGTATCCGTTAAAAGCGAATTGCAATCAACCGTTTTACGAACGATTTACGCGTGTTCTTTATGTGCGTGCAAATTACACCGGCTATGATTCTCCAATTCTATGGTATATGGTTGGTTTATGGTGCACTAAATGCTAATTTAATTACCTAATGATATGGAATTCTAAAGCTTCTGAATAGTTAATTCGCATTTTTTCAATTTCCATGTAAAAACATAAGAAAATAAATAGAACAAAATTTAAAAACTAACGTTTGCGTGAGTCTATTGGGCAAGACCATGCATAGTTTTCACTTAAGCATTGAAGGTCATAGTTTGGACAATGGTAGTTGTATACCGGATCAGCAAAATAACCTAACTTATAGGCAATGTGAGGAAAAGAGACAATCTAACGTGAATACCCGCATGTAAACATTTCTGACTAGATTAGTCACATACATCCTTTGTTACTTTACTGGCCGATATCCCAATACCTATTTGCTTAACCAGTATAATTCTAATACTTATTGTTAAACTATTTTTAAATAAAGTTGGTAATCACTAACATATTAAACTTCAGACTCCTAGATTTATTAATAGATATATCCATCAGAATTACAACTGAAACAAACGCAAGAAGGTGACAAGTTTTTAATTTTTTTTAAATTCTGATAGTAGTTATACACTAAGGACCTTAAGTAAGTCTGTCCCCCATTTATTTCAAACCATTTTTTGACATATTAATGACAGCTTTAAAATGTCAATGTGACAGGTTAGCCACCACTTATGAAATATCCGAGTTAACCACTTATGAAATATCTTTTTGAATGAAAAGGGTCGTAGAGTGATACCTCATTTTTACGCTCATAACATTCTTTAATTTTAATAGCGTTTTGCTCAGTTTTTTTAAATAAATCCCCCTCGTTTTAAATATCATTACAATTTTCCGAACGGTTCAGAAGTTATAAGGGGAGGGAGCATTTCTCAGAAATGGTACCTAAACATTACTTCGTTATTTGATAAAACTATTACGAAATAGTTATTTATTAGATAAGTGAGTTATATTACATATAAGTCACGCAAGAAAAGTTTAACTCTCGAGCCCGAAGGGCGAGAGGGTAATTTTCTTAAGTGACTTATATGTAATAACTCACGTGTCTAATACAAAATTTTATCCAACACTTTCGTATAAATCGTTTTTAATATCGAAAATAATTTGAAAACGTCATCCATTATTTGTTACTTGTCATTGTCAACACCAGCAACAAAATTTTGTATTTTTTGGAAAGCAAGCTTGTTTGGTTGTAATGCATTTTGTTGGTAACTACGGGTTTGTTTAGTAAACAACTTTGTAGACAAACATAAAAATGCTTTGCCTAATGGAAAATTGTGAAGTTCCTGCGGAAATTTTGGAAGAAGCTGCGGTAGCGACATGCAGATTAATTCCAGAGAAGTCAAAACTAACGTACAATAAAGAATTTGAAGATTTTGAAGCATGGAGGAAAAGGCGAGGAGTTGGTACTATAAATGAAGATGTTATTATGGCTTACTTTCTATTTTTATCGAAAAAAGTTGCTCCCTCATCAATGTGGACCAAGTATTCAATGATAAAAACGACCTTAAAAGTATATAAGAACGTGGATATAGGGAGGTATGGAAAAGTTGTCGCTTATTTGAAGAGCAATTCAAGAAATTTCAAACCGAAAAAGGCAAAAATTCTGGAGAGGCAATACCTCGAAAAATTTTTGGCTGAGGCACCTGACGACGAGCACTTAATGTCAAAGGTATGAATTTACTTTAGTTTCTGGTATTAAATATTTATCTGGTCGGATTTTTATAGGTTACATTGATATTGGGAATCGCTGGTGCATGCCGTTGTGCTTGAATTATTTAGAAAATATGTGTCCCTAAGGTTAGAGAACACGCCTCACAAAAGATTTTTTGTCAACTTTCAAAAAGGCAAATGCACTAGGCAATGCGTGGGAATAAATAAAATTTCGAAAATTCCGAGAGTAGTTGCTCATTATTTGCAACTACCTGATGAAATCTTATATAGTGGTCATAGCATGCGGCGTTCTTCAGCGACACTTCTAGTCAACGCTGGGGCCGATATCACCAACCTTAAACGCCATGGCGGGTGGAAGTCTTCTACCGTGGCAGAAGGATATTTAGAAAATTGCATCTCTAACAAGTTTGAGATTGCAAGACGAATACAGGATGAAGAGCGCACCAAGGCAAGTACTAGTGCTGAAAGACTTCCTGAAGAACACTCCGCACAATGTAACGTTGTCCAAGATAAATCTAATATAACAATTACTGTTAATATAAACACGAATAAATTGTAGGATAATATATTAGTTGTTTTATGTTATTTTTTTAATTGCGAAATGTTGGAAGTAATAAAGAATTAGTATAAGTCACTAGTGAGCTAAAGTCTATAATTCACTAGTGAGCTAAAGGGTACTTTAGCTCACTAGTGACTTATAGTACACTTTATATCCTCAAAATCTGATCAATTATGTAGATATTATATGTAAGTGTTGGATAAAATAAATTAAATTCAGCGTTGTATTTATGGGGTGGCTTCCCCCCTGGCCGTAGAAATTTTATATCAATTCATATAAGTGAATAAATATTATCTGAAAGTATTAGAGTTTGTTACATACATATACAGTGTGTTCCAGGACAGATGTTACAAGAGCAGGGTCGTGTCTACCGGGTGGTGTAAGTGGTGTAAGGCACCAGGGCGCAATGCTGCAGGGGCGGAAAAAAATGGCGGAAACTTGAACATAAATATTAGAAAATAATGTTATTTTCTTAGACCTTTTATTGGTTTTCAAAAATATTTTATACGAATGGTAACTGAAAGAAATAGCAATGTATTTAGAAAAGTGAGTACATTTTTTTGCTCTTCAAAATTTTCAATCCCATAATTTACCATAAAACGTTGTATTATAGGGGCAGCCAATAATTTTTTACACCAGGGCGCAACTTACCCTAGGGGCGGCCCTGTACAAGAGGACCAATGCAATGGACCAAAAATTTTTAAATTTTATCACCAAATTTTCAGAATTTTTCAACACTGAAAAATACAAAATTGATCTATGATTGGTATTATACAGGGCGAGTTGTAACTAAAAGTATGAAAAATGCCCAGACATTAACTACTTTTATTTTTTTAAATAGAACTAAATTGTATAAATCTAGTGGAAATTAGGTTTTATCAGCGGCGTACCTGGAAGTATTGGGGCCCGGGGAGGAAAGTGGGTTTTATATCAAAATTTAAAGCTGAAGAATAAAAGTAATAAAAATGTTATTGTCAATTTAACTAATGAGCAAGTATAAGTATAATTATCGTTGGGACATTTTGTATATTACGTATTTTATTTTTTCCTAAAATAAACTTAGTAACCTTTATTTAATAAATATAACAAAGAATCGATTCTATTGTTTTTGTCCAGATTGTAAAGATAATATTTTTATACAGCAATATTTTGTTTCGTTTTCAATTAAAAGCCATTGTGTTGTTGACAAGTAAAAAGTTGCTCGAGTTAAACGGAAAAATTACTTACATGATTAACTTAATTTAAAAAGAAATTGCACATTGTACTGCTCTTGTGTATATTGTCGCAAAAAAGTACATAGTAAAAATTCTATAAAATAATCTAAAGTTTATTGTGACGAATTAAACTAAATTTGAAGTAATACGTCACATTTTTAATACCATTTAAATAAAATTGCAACAATACTTTATTTGAAAATAATTATTTTGCTTTTGTGATATAGTATTATAAACAAGAGTTTCTTTGGGCCAGTTATTTTACCAAATATGCTGTGTAATATGTACATAGGTATATAAAATTAAAAAGATAAAGTATTCTACTAGTATATCTAATGTTTTAACAAAATATACTGCACACGCATTAAAACAGGCCCATTTATATACTTACTAAATCCTGAAATACATTTTTTTTTAATTTTAAGGACACTCTTTTCGCACAAAATTTACTCATTTATTTTTATCCCCGTCCCTTACCAAAACAAACGCCAAAAAGGTGTGGTGAGCGTCCATCTTAAAGAGTAAGGGAGAGTGGGGAAATTGGGCGCACCTAAGCTAGAAATGCAATTTTTACCAAAATAAAAAGTCAGGCTAAATTTAAGAAAACAGTGAGAAACAATAATTATTTTACTTTGCGTTTACACAGTGACAAGTTAATAAAATTGACATGTAAATGTGTTATGATAAAAAAATTACCAAAAGTATTTGCGCACAATTTCCCAACCTATAGGGTAACTGTGTAACGCATTAGATGGGTAATTATGCATGTATTTACATGTATGTTCTTATATTTAATTTTCTCTTTCTTTTTCTCCTTTAGGGTGCCAAAGCTTAGTTTCAGGTGTTCCTTTTAAAAATCCGTATAGTCAGTCGATCCTTTTTAACTAATCTCTTGTATCTACTAAAGTTATTGTAAATAATATTGTTTTCTTTAGCCACTGCGAAAAGCTAGGGGTCTAAGTCCATTTAGAGTTAAACCAAACAAATTGACTGGTAGCAAAGTATAAGTATTCTTTTAACTTAGTTTGTTTTTTGTCTTTGAATACCGGTTTATGCAACAAACGTGGCAGAACAAGTTTATATTTCTTTAAATTGTTTTCCTAAGGGTAATTATTAAGAATATTTTTTTAATCATCATTTTTTTTAATTTAATACTTTTTCAAGATCTTTAAAAGAAAAAGAAATTATTTATATTTTTTGTATAAGTTTTTTGTATAATTTTAGGTATTTAAAAAATAAATGAAAATTTGAAAAAACTACTGTTTATCTGTATGCGGGGTAAAGAAGCGCATAGCTCCGCACACTTCCCCTTCGTTATTTACATCTCAAAAATAATTTCGTCATTAAAACCACCCATTTAATTATAATTTTAATCAGTACAAACCATTCATATTTAAACACTAATTGGTAAAAAAATAGAAAAGACAATAAAGTAAAAAATGAAAATTCGTCGCCTTATTTGCTGTAGCTAAATATTTATAAGAATTATTGAAAAATTAAAACTTGTGCTGCAGTAACTTCTGTCATTAAGCTATGCATGCAAATAATGGCCACATTAGTTCATTGGAAGGGTCCAGTCGAGCAGCATTAACAGGGTTATCAATGTTACCCCCGCAATGTGACATTTTGCCATGCGCACCATTACCCTACAATTTCTTATTATTTTTTGCTATAATATATTCTAGTTTTTTAAAATGGATCAAACGGCTTCTTAAAACATTTCCCTTAAACTCGCAGATTTAGTAAAATCATGAGTTTGCATCTGTATAATCTTCTTATTCGTTTTTGCCATGGCATAGAAGTCAGTGGAGGATATTTTGAACACTTAATAGTTTTTTTCTTTATATCTATTTATTATTTCCTAATTGTGTATATAGTAATGCCTATAAAAATATGTTTAATTAAATAAAATTGTTAAAAACATTTATAAACTCTTAGGTAATTTTAGAATAAAGATTTAAAATAAATATGGGTTCTAACGGTCTTAACCTTTAAGTTGCAGAAAAAGTTTGAAAAAAATTATATATTTTTTTACAATATTTTAATGTAATTTGGTACATACATAGCCACTTTGCAACAACAAGGCATTGTATGATCAACAACATTTTGTTTTAATTTCTTCCAGTGCCGCTTAATCAGGATTAAAACTAAATATTTTTAACGAAAAACACTGCTTTTCCTTATAACAAAAATTATTTTTTGATTTCTATTTGCTCTTAAGCAAATTTAATTTTCCGATTTTTTACGGTCCGATGATGGTTTTTCCGTAAAAAATGGAAAGCATTTTTTTCATGGTTTTTATGGCTGTAACGTAATCTCGTGATTATTGATATAAAGATGCCTTTTTGATGTTTTAAAGACCCTTTTGTTAAACCGATTTAAAAATTTGAAAGAACACATAAACCCGAGTTAAGTTTTTAAAAATACTCACCTTTCTTTAAGTATAATTTTAACAATCTATTTTGCAAATTGCTAAGCAATACGTAATATGTATTATGACCTTTCACCTCAATATTTTTTACAGTTTAAATATAACAATGAATGGCTTTATGACATTTACAAACTGGACTTATTTAATCACGATTAACTCTTGGACCAATAATTTGCCAAGAAATTTGCAAAAGATCACATTCTTAAGCCTTAAACATAAAAACTATTTAGGCAAAGTAAAAATGAAAGGCCAACATACTTCTGAGCATGTTTTAGATAATCTATGAAAGAAAGTATTATAATTTCACGAGCTTTTGGTAAAGAATTGATATACAGGGTGTTCGGTAATTAAAAGACAATATTTTTGGGAATCCTTGTTGTAAAAATATAAAAAATAAATATATAAACCTGCTTTAAAATGCCCCCTAAGATGTCAAACTAAGAATAGGAATATATGGAATCTTTACAGACAACTTTTCTTAATAGTTTAACAGATAAATAAATATATAAAAAGTTTGGAATAAATTGAAACTAAAACTAATGTTATGTAAAATTTTTGACGCCTGTCAGATTTTATTAAAGCTTTTATATTTTATCAGCCGACCCGTGCCCACTTTGTTGGGCGTTAATTATATTTTTCTTCGAACATTTTATTTGATTGTAATAAAATATAGCCATAACACTCCTAAATAGTGTAGCTTTTTGACTATAAAAAAATGTTTATGATGTGTTCAGCATTTCCGATGATTAGCACAAACAAAGTTACAAACTTTTATTTAAAAATAAACCATATTTTGGCCACTTTTAGAATTTTATGTCAACTAAAAGAATTTAACTTAGGGCTTAAAGTAATCTTCTGTGTTACTAATTGAGCCTTCTACATCTTTGCCTTAAATTTCCTCAATTATATCACGAAGTCACCGTTTTCAATATAGCTTTTTTATAAATAAAAATAAATACAATTATTTTTAACCTTTAATTTCCATATAGAGTACGAGCCCGTGAGCTTACAGCAAGAACAGTTTTTTGGAAGCTCTGTATATATTGAAATATTTTTATGACATGTCTGTTATGTGCCAAAGCCACTGTGAGTCAAGATTCAACCAATGGTAGGCTTCTATTTATATTGGTAGCATGCACTAACAACTTTTAAAAAATAATGTAGGTATAATATAAATTATCAACAGTTTTTTACTTTAACCCAATTAAATTTTGTCGTTAAAATACCATCATGTTGATTTTATCAAGATAGGAGCAGGTATGTAGATATTTTGTCAGTAGAAAACTGGAGGTTGCTGTGACATTTTGCCAGTGTAAAACACTTTAGGGAAATAGTTACTGCAATATTTCTTTACTAACCTTATTAAAATACCAAACTTTTTAAAATCCAATTTTTAATCATACTTACAACAGTAGATACTGTAATTATCAATAAAAATACATTACTCGAAATTACTTAGTTGGCCAAAACACATTTTTTACAGCGTGTCGTCAGAAAATAACCTAATATATTTTATTTTTAAATATAAAAAGACCTAAAAATGAAAGTACAACCCATTTATCTTACGATGTATCAATGGTAATTTGGTAATAACAACAGTTTAGGACACGATTTAAAATTCGTTTCACTTTATACGTGATACATGTTTTTAATTTTTGTTGTCTGCAGCAAAAATTTTAAGCAACTTTTATACATTTTAAAAATAAATACTTAGAATTATTTAAAAATCCACTTTTTTCGTTATGTAATGCAAGTAAATTTTCAGCCATGCGTTGAATATGTCTGTCTTATGGTTAATTAATTAAACCCATTTTTCTTTTCGATACGCTTATGAATTTGGTTTTATGTTTAATTGCCGCGAAAATTTTACCGAAATTATTCAGTTTAGGTATATGAAGATAAAATTTAAGTGTTAGAAATTAAATTGTAATAGAATGAATACTAATTTTACATGCAATTTAATGGAGATTTTATATAACTACCGGGTACTATATAAAAACATAGATCTAAGATTCAATTTTGTTTTTTTTTAAATTAAACCGGATATTTTTAAATGCGTTGTGACGAAATGTACCTTAAGTAACCATGTAATCTGTTCTAGATTAGCCGCACAACTTGGATTTTATTTATTTTTATCTAAAAAGTATGACATGGCCCCCATACCAAACATTTACCAGAAAATATTTTCCTAAAAGCAAAGTAAAAATTTTAATTGGAGATTTGCGAGATAACGTTAATTTGTCAGCTACCCTTCCAAAAAAGAATTAAAAGTAATACTTAACAAAAAGTTAGGTATTCGTAACAAACAGTCGGAAATCATTCTAAAAATGAGGGAGTAAAACTCCTTACTGTTTGTAAATTACTTGCAAAGTAAGATTTTGCATTTGTTGGATATTATCCACTCTTGCGATGCAGATGTTTACCCTAGCCAAAGGTCTTTCTTTCAGAGCTAATTCAGAGACAAGAGTGGCTTTCCAGTGACGCAAATAGAGGGCTCCCGAGTAGCTCAGGAGCATTTCGTTCTACTTTATGGCGTTCCAGTGACGAAAAGTGTTATGCACCTGAGCTTACTCCGTTTTTCTTTCCCTTGCCCCTCATGCACCAACCCCTCTTTTGGTTTTTGTGCTTCAAACGTGTTTTTTATGGTTAAGGATGGATTTTTTAAAATGATTTATTTAAAATGGAATTAGATATTAAAAAGAGATTATTATTATTATAAAGCCAAAAAAGGTTAAAAACAATAAAATATTAAAATTTCTTAAAGTATCTCTCTTTCCTTGTCTAAGGATGCGTTCCAGTGACTAACTTTTTAGAGCAGTTTATGAGCTTCAAGCCCCGGAGCCTGACGCACAAAAATTTTCGTCACTGGAAAGCAACCCAGAATAAGACGCGTTACTGATTCTGGAAATTTGTCCATTACGTTTTATCTCTCTCTGGGTTTAACGCAAGTTCTTATAACTATGTCTCTGTCATTTATCATGGGAGGTAATCGCAGAGGGCGTAATCATCGCCTTTAATGGTTGCCAAGTTGTTTACAATTTCTGCATGTAAACTTTAATGTGTTTCTTTGGCTATAACATGATTATACCATATACCAAGAATCGAATAGTTTTAACTTGACAACGCTGCCGCTGGCAGTCACGCCGAAATGTTATTCGATATTTGTGTTTGATATTTTTAATGGCCCATTTGTTTGGACAGTTTGATTACATTTTTTGTGATTTATTGTGTGTTTCGTGGATTTTTTACCTTTTATTGGACTTTGAATATTAACTTTTATTAGTAGTCACAGTGTATATATTAAATTTGTGCTTTTCAACAGACAATTTGAGGTAATATTGACATGGTTATCTGTAAGAAAAAATCTTTATGAAAACCAAATAAATGACATTTTCAATTAGATGTGTGTAACTATTAAACTAAACCCCAATATTTTATATTAATAGGAAACAAAAACAAGTACCTAATTTTAAGGGCAAATGGCACAGCTATTTAATTTGAATTTGGCGGGCAAACGATAAAGTCGACTCACGCGCCATCTGCGTTTACCTTTCTTGAAGACAGATAAGGAAGGCCCAGCAGCTATCTCTCTGTTGGATAATTTATTTGCATTTAGTTGCTCATTCTTGTCTTTGGCTAATTGAGATCACCAACCGCAGATCGGTTTTAAACTATTTTGGTTTTCATCAGTACGGTGTGGACGATAACAATGAACCCCAAAGAAATTCCTTAAGACCTCGTAATGACATATAAACGTATGTCGCTTATTGCCCGTTACGCCCTCCGTTGGTAATGTAAAAAGTAAGCGAACCTGGGTCTGTAAAATTAATACTTAACAAAATTTAAGTACCTACTCTTGACAAACAGTCGGAAATGGGTCTAAAAAATGAGGGAGTAAAACTTCTTACTGCTTGTAAATTACTTGCAAAGCAAGATTTTGCAATTGTTGGATATTATCCACTCTGGCGATGCGGATTTTTACACTAGTAAAAGGTCTTTCCTTCAGAGCTAATTGAGATCACCAACCGCAGACAGGTTTTGAACTACTTTGGCTCTCATCAGTACGGTGTAGGCGATAACATCGAACCCAAAAGCCTTACGAATTCATAATTTAAAGGATTTTTACAAAATTTTGATTAAATACACAAAAAAGATAGAAAAATTGTTTGCTTTTAAAACTTTTATTTTTCGGGTGCAGCTAACCAAAAACCAAATATTTGCAAATTTCCTATAATAAATATATTTGGTGTGAGTCTCATATCTTACTTTTAAGATAAATATTGCATAAATATTATATTATATATTTTTATATACCAGGTGATGCGTCGCCGAGCGAAACATAGAAAATTCCATATAAATTTTTAGGGGCTTTCCTGTATATTTTACAGAAAAAATTTAAGGTAACTTTTCAAATATGGCCATCGTGCCAAGTTTCAAAAAATTTTAATAAGCGAAACTTGAATTATTCAATTCAATGTAATTGCAAAATTACCAAATTTTCGGTCTAGGTAAAACCAAACAGGAAACTATAAAAAGAATGTTGTCACTGACATTGGGAAACGTGTCAATTAATCAGTGACAAACTTATAACAAGTTGTTTGCTGGTGGCCGTTATTGAAAAATTGGTAATTTTGCAATTATATTTAAGGTACTACCACCAAGTGTTCAAAAAATTATGAAACTTAGCATATTGGTACTTTATAATAAGAATATCAGCCAGTTAAATTTTCCAAGGTCTACAAAGAATTAAAGAAAAGCTATATTATTAAAAAATGATTGCTTTTAACATTGATCCTTATGGAAAATTGCAGATTATATTTTACTTCACAAAAACTGACGTTTAGATTTCAAAGAAAGTTGTACCATCGAAAGAAACAATTCTGAACATTTTGGCTAATTAAAATACGACCTTCAAAGCTTAATAGGAGTAATTAATAAATAATTGAGAAAAATACGCTATGTTATTGACATGTAGCAAAGCCGCCAAAAGGTTATGATGAGCCCGAAAAAGTTTATGGAATATGGTATATGGGGACATAAAATTGATGCTAGTCCTATAAGTTTTTTGGTTATAAGATACAATGAGTAATAATAAATATAAGCAATAATTAGAAAACATTTTTCCCGTGTTTTTAGGTGAAAGTTTTGACAACCATAATCCGATGTATCAATATTTACGTTAGTTGAAATGTTAGGTGACAGAAACTTTCCATGTTTATCCTTAAGTTTATGCCTACTTGCACTTTTTCAACCAATTTGTAAACATTTTTTCAAGTGACTGTTTTGCTTTTCCAATGAATTTTTTTTTGTTGATATGATAAGGGTGGTTTAGAGATTTTATTAGTAAATAAACATAAAAATTTAAAGTCTCTTAAGTTTCTAGGTGAGTCCCAGATCGTTGCTCTTGATATATATATATATATATATATATATATATATATATATATATATATATATATATATATATATATATATATATATATATATATATATATATATATGTATATATATATATATATATATATATATATATATATATATATATATATATAATTTTAACATTTTAAATGTTTTAAATGGAGATCAACCTACTTTATTTTTAAATTAAATTGGCGTGACGGAGCTCCAAGTAGGTATCTGCCGTACCGCGTTTATTTATTTGTTCTAACTAAATTCATCATTACTTTCACTTCTCTTAATTTTAAACTATACTCATATTTCCTATGTGAGGCATTTTAAATATTTGCATTTAAAAATTAAATGTTTACATCAACGGTAAAATTACGTTGTATAATAGACTAGGTCGTATGGGTGCCCACTAGCGTACCAAGGGCATGGGGGGACCGCCCCGAGTCTTCATTTACGGCTTCTAGATGGGGGCCCTTATAGGAAAAAAGTACATTTTTGGGTTAAAGAGAGTTGTTGTAAGGGTTTTTGTAATGTTTTGGTACCAAAATACAAAAGGGGTCCCAATCTTGTCAAAATATATCATGTTAAGATGAGAGAGGGTCCCATTTGAGGTTGAGGATTTTTTTGCTCCTCAACTATTTTTCAGTAAAGGTGTGCCTGACCTCATGAAAGTATACGATAATATCTTGCAATCTTGCAAGTGGGACCTCATTTTAGAGATGAAGACCTTTTTTTTGCTTCTCAAAAATTTCTTAAAAATAATTTTGTTTTACTGTTAATGGGCCCGATCATTCATTTCCGCCCCGGGCCGCAAAACCTATAGGTATGCCACTGTAGGCGCTAAGGTATCAAAAATTATTTCCATGTAATTTTTTTGCAGAATCATATGTTCAGAATAAAATGCCGATTACGACGATCCATGATGCCAGCTCCTCGTATTTTGGTCAGATTTTTTAAAACTGCATTTATTGTTTTAAAAGGTATGATAAATAAATTGTTTTTTTTTACATCAAATAAAATGTTATTTAATTTTTTACTATTTTTCAACCGAAAATAAATCTTCACATTTTTTCGAAAAATGAATATTTATCAAACTATAATAATTTAAACAAGTCAAAATAGGCAATAATTGGGTCCAAACTTTAACATTTAAGTAATGTATGATAGTATAAAAAATTAAACATGAAGTATTTTTTATAGAAAATAGACCACACCAGGCCGATCTAGGTGCTGTTTATGTAGAGACCATATCTATACAGGAAAAGTGCAAAGATTTTTGGGAATTAAAAAGAAGAAAATACACCTTGTTACGAAATTTAAAAAAATATATATCTTGGAAGTCAAAATTGTCAAATCAACATTATGTTACAAAAGGATTCTATAAAAAATACAGCATGTCAAATTTTTCATATTGTGATAATACATTATTTAAATGTTAAAGTAAGGCCCATTTGCTCATTTTAAATTGTTAAAATGATTATAACTTGATAAATATTTATTCATCAAGAAAATGTAAAGAGCCGTTTTTGGTTGAAAAATAGTCAAAAAATAAAGTCAAATTTTATTTAATGCAAAAAATAGTAATTTATGTAACAAGTGCATAAAGTGATACCTTTTTTAAAGAATTGGCAGTTTGACAGCACGAGCCAATCATAGCCTCCTTATTTTTTAAGAGACAATTATTCTCTTCATACCTATGCATTTATTATTTAATTTTAGAAAATTGTATTGTACTTTTTGTCAGAAATAATACTAAAACAGTATAAATTCCTTTTCAATTTGTTAGTCATCCAAATTTATTATTATTATTAATTTTCAATAATTTCTAATTAAATTGATATCGCAATTTGTCAAATTTTAAAACTAGTGACACATGAACTAAAAGAAATAATGACGAAATCAAAGGTAACTTGACCGTTTGGTTTAGTTAATGTTGCATTTACTGTTACATTGCATAAATTGATATGTAAGTTTATTGTAGTAGGCACTGAAACAAAACACTAATTTAAAGTGTGAAAAAAAGCTTGGAAGTCTTAAAAAAGTTACTTTATTTAACACTTTATGTAGTGTACTAGAATGGAGTACTTTAACTTCATGTTAACGATTAGAAAAACAGCATTTTTTTAACGGTCGTGAAAAAAACAATTTATCTTAACTGTTAAAACAATTGCGGTTAAAAAAATTGACCGAAACTCAAGATGTCATCATGGTTCGTCGTTATCAGCATTTTATTCTGAACATGATTCTGCATCGGCGCCCATACGATCTAGTCTATAATAAAAAAACTAATCCAAATAACTGGCAAATTAATAAATAGGTACGCTAATTAGCTTCTATTAGGAAATAAAACATACTTATGTTGTTAGATTTTGATTACTGGTAATAAACTTAATTACTTTTTACCATTTTAAATTTAATACAAGGTTATGAATATAGATTGTATTCAGATCTTGATGTTATTTCGTGATTTCTCAATACATGCACATTGTTTAATATTGGTGGTTGTACCGTATTTATGTAGGTAAACAAAACAAAGGTGTGTTATTTTAAGGTGGTTTTTGTTATTCTAAAAACATTAATTTTGGTTGTTGGAAAATATATTTCTCAAAAGCTACAAATAATCAACAATTATGGTGCTGTTATGGTGTCTTAAAGTTGGATCAAAAAGTTCTGTACCTACCTTAAAGAAATATTTCCGGATTAGGGATTCGGTACACTAAGTCGCAAACCACGTATCTCTAAAACCAAAAAAATTTTATAAGATAATAAAAACTTTGTTTAGCCTATTATTTGGAATGCTAGATGTTTCAATAACACAGGCCCACAAAAAAATAGTGGTCAGTACTTTTGACCGGACCTACCTATCTTCATGTATTGTGAGGCGCTGAAACCGAATCTTTACCATTCCATTAATGGTTAAATTTATGGGAAGGCTAAGCCTCCCTTCCTCTGACGAGCCGCCAGTTATATAAAATATAAATCGTAACCCTTTAATTTAAAACAAAAACTGGCTCGATGGATTGAGTCCAAACTTTATGGGTTTTTTGGGCATATTAAACTGTAAAAGACACCACTTAACATTACTGGTTTTCTAGATATTTTCACTTTATAGCACCTGAGTATCCCAAAAGCAACCAGATATTGTTTTTGCTGATTTTTCTTTTTTTTCAGAAACCCCTAGTCGATTTTTGTAGGGAATTTATTGGAAATTTCAAAACTCTTTTTATTTTTTTGTGCTCTTGATGGTTAAAGACAAAAAGGCCATTTTTCATTCAAACTTCGATATCTCAGCAAAAGTAGAACTAACCAGAACTTTAAAAGAAAGCAAATTAAAGCTAAATGAACAAGTTATCCGACCCATATAGTGGTTAAGTTGAGAAAGAAAAATACAAGTTCGCAGACCAAAAAAGCAACCGAAAAAATTTCAAAAAAATCCTGTCGGTATTTGTTACAACTGCGCGGTAAACGTTGCTTGAATTAATTTTTTTAAGTAAGATCTTATACCACATGAAAAAACACAACAAATTTGGAATTTTTGTTGTAGGTATAGTTAGTTTTTTATAAGGTGCAATAAACAGGGAGAAACGTCACTGGTCAATGAAACTATTAACCATAAATAGAGTAATTGTCTATTTGTTTAAATAATGAACTGTTACTGTGGACTGTAACCTCTGGTTGACCTCTTATAGCTCAACTTGCACTTTCAGTTAGCCAATACGATTTATATTGGTTATGTGTTTTCTAATACGTACTTGTAGATATTTCAATTAAGTATCCAATTTTATAATATGCTGTTATAACTATAGCTCTTATGTGTTCTTCTGTGCTGTCTTTTCAGAGATTTAAAGTAATATTTTATGGTTTAAACCAGAAGCTTTTTTATTTTTAAAAATACCTAGTAAGTAACTATGGTTACATATTAACTTTTAAACCAATACCTAAAATATACGTATATTTCTTATACTCGCGAAGCGGTAAATTTGCCCACCTGTTTGCGTTCAAAAGTTTAACTTTGCGCTCGCAATTTTACGTTTAAAAACGTAATTGGTTGTTAGAGCAACACAGAATAAACGTCACAATTGACAAATTTTATTTGATTTTGAAAAATATTGGAATAAAATTTAATATAAAAAGTATCTATTCCTCACTTAAAGTTTATCCAAATTTCGCTTCGCGTTGTTCGTCTAGCTGAAAATATAGTGGAGCGACGAGGATAGCGGCGAGCAAACAGAGCGACATGGCGTCAAACTCAAACGCGTAATATAAAATGCGTGCGTACATAGTAAAGCGACCAATCTAAGTGCTCAAAGGTAGACCTTTACAAGTACAAGCGCCTTAAACCTTAGAATAGGGCCGGGGGAACCCATGCACTGAAGCCGCTCCGCCTATTGTGCGCCCTGTGTTTTTACGTCTTGGGGATGCAAGCTAGACCGGACCTAACGTGACTTCCGAACCACGCTCCTATAAGCGACAACTTAAGACCTTGTTTCCACCCAGGGGGCACTAATAAACCTACCAACTTAATGGTGTCCACATGTCTACTGTTGCGCAGGACACGTTGTTGAGCTAACCACTAAATTTTTGATCTTCGATTCGAACCCACCTCAAGTCGGTTGTGCGCTCAACGACCTAACTCTTTAACACGCTAGGCCAACACCCGACTACAAGTGTCTTATTACATTAAATAAGTGTACCAAACTTAATTTAAATCGGTTTAAGGGTTTTTTAAATATTAAAAAAATATTGACTTTTTTTTAAACTTTGACGCACTGAATATTAGAAATAAAGCAAGTCACTTGCTTATGGATTTTTTTATAAAAACACATAAGAAATATCTCCCTTAAGTTTCGTACCGTAGTAAGGAAACACAATGCATCTCTTCCCAAATGATACTTCTGTATTCTTGACAAAATGGGGCAGGAAAGTAATAAAAGAAATATTGAGGTAGGTGCATAAAGCAACGATAAAGATATGCAAATGATTAGGTACGCTAAAAAAATTAAGCAAATTTTATAGTAATAGCTTGTACATAACTTTACTTACATGGCATATTGTGGTAAAATTTATAAAAATATATTTTTATAATGTGATATGAGTTCTACAGTTTTTTTTAAGTTAAAAAATTTTGATTATAAATATCGTAATTTCTTAAGGCAAGGCGCAAATTGAGCGCGTACACGCGACGCAGCACAGCATGTGCTTTTGTAACTTAATAAAATTACATTATGCTCGCGCCGCGTCCTGTCGTTTGTTAATTTGCATTGTATTAATTAATTTTATTAGATTACTACAAAATGTGCGTCGCATCGCACGCACTATACGCGTCTGAATTTTCTTTGTTTTAACTAAAATTAAATAGCTAGTTATAAATTAAAATTTACCTGTTAATAAATTATTGTCTGATTCTTTTAAAAAACATAAATGTAATATGTTACTTAAAATTAATAATTCATATTATGTATAGCCGTACGAAGGGCGGGATTGGGAGGGATGCCCTCCAGGAGGGCTATAGATGGGCTTTTTCGGCAGAAGTGAGGGTGTAATAGAGCATTATTGGCATTTTTTGGCGTTTCGTCCCCCTCCCCCAGAAGGAATGTATGTGAAAAGTTATGACCTTTTTTGTGTTATTTTGCGGTTTCTAAACTGTTTTTATACGTTCTGAAAGAAGGCTTTACAAAATTTTAAATTTTTGTTAACGTTATTAAGTCAGTGGGGGACATACAAAATAAAATATTTTGACAGTTCTACCACTCCCGGTTATACCGGAAGTTAATGTCAACTTGCTTATTTTAAATGGAATACCATATATGTAATATTAATTTTTTAGATTCTGTGTAAATTTTTTACTTTTGATGCTTAATAGGATAAGGAAAAAAGATGTGGTTTCCTTTTAAAAATCATTAACTTTTAAGGTTTTTGTTGTTACAATTTTAAAGGATTACTTTTGACCACTCTGTATTTAATAATTGTGAAAATATCAATACAGTCTACCAAAGAAGTTCTTTCTCAACGAGGAGCCGAGCCCCAACCCATATAACTCATATTAAAAGAATTTGTTTAGGAAAGATTGATGGTTATGTAATGACTTGCAAACGTCATTTGTGACATAAAATTTAAAATAAGTAAAAAACGGTTAGATATAGAAATAGAAGACTATACATAAATTATGTTTAGAATTTTGTGCATAATCTAAAAAGTAAATCATATATAGGGTGTTCCATTTAAAATAAGGAAGTTTACATTAACTTCCGGTAGAACTATCAAAATATTTTGGATTGTATGTCCACCACTGACTTTATGATGTTACCAATTTTTCAAAATTTTCCAAAACCTACTGTTTAAGAAATCTATCGCAGCAGTTCCCGGTGGGAAACCCTGCGATATCTTTTATCTCATCTACCTACTATATTTTCAGTTCTCGGACTGTCGACAAAGGAGATAAAATCAACAATAAGTAAATGGTCCTAAGAACAACATCTAGACCGTTGTCGTTTGTTGTCATACAGGACCTGGTCAAAGACCTGTAAGGAAAACACTCGGCATCTTCTAAGAAACTTTTTAAGATCCTCCATCTGAAGAGCACTCGATTAAGACAAGTATAGGCCTTTTGATAAATGTCACTGATGTTATGCAAGGAAACGCTTGAAGAAAATGGGAATATAAAGAGTTTTCCATTTTCAGCACTCCATCTTTGAATGAAAATATAGCAAACTATAAAAATTATATTGCAGTGGCTGTATTTTTATTTGAAAGCATATTTAATGCCATTAAGTTTTAAAAATTCCTAGAGATCTAATTTTCGATGACAATCTCACCAATGATGCGAGTTATGTTGGCCTTTAGGGTGGCAATCGTTTCTGGTTTGTCCACATATACTCGATATTTGATGTAGCCCCACAAGAAGAAATCCAACGGAGTTAAATCGCAGGACCTAGGTAATATATAAATTAAACGCAGTGCACGGAAGGTTTGACGAACCAAACATTGTTTTTTAACAATAAATTTTAAGGATGTCTACGCATTGTTCAATCGTGTAGCGTTCCATAGTAAAATTTCACTACTGACTAAGTACTCTTCTAAATTTAACGGCTGTATCATTCTCGCCTTGGTCATGCACCATGTTATCAAACATCGAGCGTTAAAAATTGAAAACCCTTTACAGTAGTTCTACAAAATGCGGTTTTTAAAGGGAAGAGGATGAAACAGCCTTACTCATATAATGTACAACTACAATGCACTAACAAAAAAGATAAACTCTGTTTGGAAATATACATGGCGGACTTACTCTTCCACATGGGTATCTTGGAAGAAATCAGCTGGACCTGATAACAAAAAGCCGACTTTTGTGACAAAATGGAGGGGAGTACAATAAGCCAACAGGCTGCAGATTGAGCTGCAGTCACACTGCAGTGCATAGCGTTAACAATCCGTCGTTAACTAACGAACTGTTGTTTCTTTAAATAGTAATACATTTTGGAATTTTAAGAAATAATTTGATTTATTATAACAATTAATATTTTTTCACAACTTTAAAACGTGTTAAAAGTCTTAAAACCACGGTATGTCGGAAATGTGGACCGTTTTTAATCTGTATCAGAACTGTGGACCAAACCTTTCGTCTTTATCTAACCGCTTTGGTACGTGTCAGAGTTAAAGGAATAATTAAATTATGATATAATACTATTGGGATATATTAATAAAAAGAAGCAAATGCTTATATACTTATAAAAATTGAAGTAACTGTTTTTGCTTATAAGTATAAGCATTTGCTTCTTTTTATTCATATGGCCCATTAAGTATGGTCTCCGGTGTTTTGTTACTTGATATTACTCGAATAGACAAGCTTTTTTCGTTAACTCATAAATAGAATCACACCGGCAGATTAAAAAAATTCGGGCCGTGCAGGAGTCATTTTCTTATTAAAATACAAAGGTTTTAAAGCAAAGCTAGCTCCGAAAATCCCGATTTTATCTGATAAAATTTGGTGCGCAATTTTGCCAACATACAGGGTGGCCATTTAAAAACGAAACAGAGCTAATTTTAGGCACACCAGGTCATTTAAGGAAAAACGCTCGGACCCGTCAATTTTTGATTTTAGGGGAAACATTTTTTGTCACTTTTAGCCCCTGAATTGCAACCCTGTAGCAGGGGCAAGACTTTCCTCCAAAATCTTAAATGAAAAGAGGGGTCAAGTGATATCTTATTTTAAAGGTCTCTTTAGCCTGAATATAACTGCCAAGTTAGAAGTATCTGCTATTATTTTTGGTGATACGACAGCTTGTCAAAATTTCCATTTGAAAACGAAACAGTGCTAATTTTGGACACGCCAGGTTATTTAGGGAAAAACGCTCGGACCCGTCAAATTTTGATTTTAGGGGAAACATTTTTTGTTACTATCAACCCCTGAATTGCAACCCTATAGCAGGGGTAAGACTTACCTCAAAATCTTAAATGAAAAGAGGGGTCGAGTAATACTTTATTTTGAACGTCTCTTGACCCTGATTACAACTGCCAAGTTTAAAGTCTCTGCTATTATTTTTGGCTAGACGACAGCTTGTCAAAATTTCCATTTCCATTGGAAAACGAAACAGAGCTAATTTTGGGCACTACAGGTCATTCAAGGAAAAACACTTAAGACACGTCAATTTTTTATTTTAGGAGGAAACATTTGTTTTTAACCTTTTACCCCCTGAATTGCAATCCTGTAGCAGAAATAAGACTTACCCCCAAAATCTTAAATGGAAAGAGGGGTCAAATTTGGCAGTTTTAATCAGGCTAAAGAGACCTTTAAAATAAGGTATCACCCGACCCCTCTGTCCATTTAAGATTTTGGAAGTAAGTCTTACCCCGCTATAGGGTTGCAATTCATGGGGTAAAAGTGACAAAAAAATGTTTTTCCTAAAATCAAAAATTGACGGGTCCAAGCATTTTTCCCTAAATGACCTATAGTGCCAAAAATTAGCTTTATTTTGTTTTAAAATGAAAATTTTGACAAGCTGGTGTATCCCTGAAAATAATAACAGAGACTTTAAACTTGGTAGTTGTAATAAGGGTTAAGAGGACTTCAAAATAAGGTATCACTTGACCCCTCTTTCCATTTAAGATTTTGGAAGTAAGTCTTACCCCCGCTATAGGGTTGCAATTCATGGGGTAAAAGTGACAAAAATGTTTTTCCTAAAATCAAGAATTGACGGGTCCAAGCATTTTTCCCTAAATGACCTATAGTGCCAAAAATTAGCTTTGTTTTGTTTTAAAATGAAAATTTTGACAAGCTGTGGTATCCCTGAAAATAATAACAGAGACTTTAAACTTGGTAGTTGTAATAAGGGTTAAGAGGACTTCAAAATAAGGTATCACTTGACCCCTCTTTCCATTTAAGATTTTGGGGTAAGTCTTACCCCTGCTATAGGGTTGCAATTCAGAGGGTAAAAGTGACAAAAAATGTTTCTCCCCAAAATCAAAAATTAACGGGTTTCAGCGTTTTTCCTTAAATAACTTGTAGTTTCCAAAATTAGCTCTGTTTTGTTTTTCAAATGGAAATTTTGAGAAGCTGTCTATCACCAAAAATAATAGCAGATACTTTAAACTTGGCAGTTGTGATTAGGGTCCAGAGACATTTAAAGTAAGGTATCACTCGACCCCTCTGTCCATTTAAGATTTTGGAGGTAAGTCTTACCCCCGCTATAGGGTTGCAATTCAGTGGGTAACAGGGACAAAAAATGTTTCCCCTAAAATCAAAAATTGACGGGTCCGAGCGTTTTTTTTATGACCTGGTGTGCCCAAAATTAGCTCTGTTTCGTTTTCAAAATTTGGTTTGCAGTTCCGACTTTACCTGCCAAAACCCGCTATCGATATCTATAGTACAGATTTATGATAGTACTTATAATCGTCATATAGGGTAGACTTGCTTGAGTCGTCCTGAAGATAATTAAATTAATTACTGTAGAATACCCGCTAGGTATACATACATGCAACTTAAGATTTTCATCTCACTCTCTAAACCAGACCATATATTACTGAAAGGTATAAAAAATATATTATACTGTTACCCAATGACCCATGAGCAGGAAAATCTGAAAAATCTTTTATATCCAATTTCACACATAAATGATTCTTACATAACTTAATGCTTATATATTATAAAAAACTTAAATGGGTATAAATTTACTCATATTGTTCAGAATCTAGACGATATGAATTTCAAATTTAAATTGTTATATTATATCAAAACATGCATATTGTGTATTGCACGCCCACCTATCCCACGGTTGTATGCTCTTATTGCATAAGAAAATACAGGCGATGTTATTTTTATCGATCTTAAGAAATAATATGTGTACTTATTATAATTATTACTGCATATGTGTAAGAGAAAAATTCGTATCTGAAAGGCGGATTATTAAACAGAAGCACATATTAGGCAGATAAAAATCATTGGTAACGGAAATTTGTTTCCTATTCCTACGCGTATATTGGTCACTTTCTGATATTGTTTCTTGACTGGAAGGTCAACATTTCTCAATAGTGTTCAGTATCTATAATAAGTTTAAAATATTTATCAAATTTTAATTTACATTTTTTAACTGATTTCACAATCAAAATACAGTTTTTTTCTTCATTTAAAACACTCTAGAATTTGAGTAAGTCTGCACGGTACGGAGGCCATGTTGAAGTTCTGCCGGTGGGCGAAATGGTGCCCAGTCCGACACTGATTATTTCATACCATCTGTGGCGTGAGTACCTACAGGTAACGGAGCCCGGGGCGGAAAGTAAAGTTATTTATGATTTTTGTTTTAATTTGAACAAGCACAAAAAAAAGGTCTTCTCGAAAATGAGGCCCCTCTTACAACACTAATACCTACTTACTATCTTTGAGGGGGCCGCTTTTCCTACTTGCAATAATTTTGACAACCAAAAAAAAAGGTCCTCGCCTTCGAAATGGAGTCCTGCTCTTCTAACTTAACATGATATATTTTACCAAAATTGCCCCTTCTCCCCTTTTGGAGCTAAAGAGTTCGCCGACTTTCCGGATTCTTAGCGTATAAAAGGTCTCTCTTACTAGGGTATGATTCCTTACCTTTTTTTGGGAAAACAAGTTCATATGAACATATTGACGGAAAAATATTAAAAGACATAAAAGCAGTAATTTTTATTTGCTTAATCTAAAAAAGCACTAAAATGTTACACACATTCAGTGGCGTATCGTTTTTTTTTTTGTTTGAAATATTCCTTCAGTTGCCTCTCCAGACACAACTGGACTTATTAAATATAATTAAGTAAGTTACAAATTACCCCCTTAATGTCATTAATAATATTGCCAAATTAAAAAAATTGGGAAAAGAATATTTGGGATATTTAAAAATATAGTTTTTTTCCATTTTAACTGTCTGTATCTCAAAAGTAGGGAGGCTTAGGACATATATTTATATGAACTTTTCTTCTTAAAATATGGAATTATTATATCCTATATTTTTAGACATTAATTAAATTACACCCTGTATGCTTTCTGTAATCGAGGACCCCTCTTTCCTAACTTTTTTTCTTCTACAATTCCAGTTACTAACCATAAAAACAAAGAAAACCCTTCTGGGGGCCCCTTTTAAGTAGGGGACCGAGGGCGGACGGCCCTCCCTCCGCTCCCTCTTCGCTACGCTAGTGTACAGAGTTTTCATTTATGGGCGATTCTATGTAAACTCGTAATCGGCTTACCCGACCGATTTTTTCAAAAGTAATTAAAATATTTAAATAAATATAACGCATCAACTCCTAAAAAATTTTAATCCTAAAACTTTACGGGCCCATTATTTTTGGAACCATAACTGTTTCAATTTTTTTTCAGGAGTGATAGGATCTGTAAAAATACAGTCTCCTGACTATCCCCAACACTATATTTTCGTCCAAAAGTTAGGTTTACGAATAAATTGTTGAAAGCACATACATTAAACAGTTAATATTATAAAGAAATCTATTTAAATTACATTTTCGTACAACAAGGTAACATTACAAATTTTATTATAGTAAACACCTGTAAAGTTTGTATCCAGAATTTTTAAACAGTCCTGCCTGCATAATAAAAAAATATAATATTTACAAATGTTTTTTTAGTGAAATAAAATGCAAATTGTTGTAAAGTTAAACTAGGACATGGATTTTTGACAGAATGTTAAAAATATTTACCTACAGGACAGAATTTGTACAAGCTTACAGAGAAACGTCCATATATTTTGCCACCCACTTGCAACGATGACAAAAAATATTAGAAAAATCTTCTGTAAAAAATAGGTTGCCTTTGCTTAATATATAGTACCTGGGCCATCATGGACTTCTTTGATAACAACACTTTTAAAACCTATTTAGGGGAATTCCTTTTGACAAGTCTACCACGAATACCAATATCGCCATATATGGAACCGGCGCTTTAATCCTTACGCCCCCTCCAACATGTCATTTTTGAGCCTTAAGGGTTTGTGATAAAGCCTCTTATTTTTGATTTAAACGAAAAGATTATGTGTTAAAACCTATACGGACGCTATCTTCCGACAAAAAAATTTACGCGTTTGCTCAGTCCGACACCCCAAAACATGTCAGTTTTAAGCCCTATGGTTTCGTGACAGTAACCCTTACCATTTTTGGCACAATGGCACACTAACCAGGAAATTCTGTTAGCTAGGAACGCACCCTTAATCTTCTGTCATTAGTAAAGGACATGAATGACATTTTATCATTTTTGGTGCATTTTTGCGAGTCGCAAAATTGCATTTTAATAAATTTTATACAGTTAGCAGAGACAAGACGATTCCTTGATGTGCTGTTTTTCTTTAGTATTTGGGGTAATTATTTCTAAGATTTCGGAGGTGCTAAGAATTTTAAAAAACTGTATATGTGGTGGATCTAATTAAAATAAACATTTTTTTCCTTAATAGTTGTACTGAACAGTCAAAATATGGACAACCACCTGTATCATGAAGGGTGTGTTTGTTTAATTAAATATTTCTGGTGTTAGTTTTAAAATAAAATTGCATTATTAAATAAAATAAATATATATTTTATTTAAAAATACATAAAATATTGAATTTATAATTTTAATATTTACAAAGAAAAAGAAAAAGCTGAAGTTTTCAAAAAAAAAAAAAATCATAATCAATACATTTTAAGGAATTTAAGACTTATTGTTTCACCATGGTAAACTTAGATAATTAACGAAAGATAACTGGCCTATAACCAATCAAAGCCATAGTTTACCTTCATTTTGCCTTCTTTATTTTACCTATTTAAGATGGATTGAATGACCTCCACTCCTTAATACCATAATCCATGTCCAACATGTTATGTTGTTTAGAACAAATTTATAAAGTTGGTGCACTTTTTGCATGTTCAATTCCAGTCTGATTAATCAAAAAGATTAGCAATGTAATGTTAATCATAGAAATCACATAATTTTTTTTCATTTCAATAATAGAACTCTCTTGTCCGTCTAGTTTATTGCCAGCTTTAGAAGTGTTGCGTGACATTTTGATTATTATTAATTTGTAGCTGATGAGGTGTCTCTATCCCCTGGGAAATATGTACCGTCTCTGGTATTTGCACCTGAACCATCTGATGTTCAGTTATACTTGGGACACTACCTCCTGCTACTGGCAAAACTTCAGTTATAGTTTGTGTTGTAGAATCAAAAACTACTTGTTGTACATAGTAGGTTTCTGTCGCTTGTCCATCAACTAGTACCTGAGTTACAGGAGGCTCATGTTTCGGCTGAATTTGTTTAACCTTTTCTTGCTCATAGTGTATAAGTTGGGGAACCTGAGAAGCTGAAAATTGATAGGTAAGTTGGATAGGTTACATTTTTGATAAATTATATTTAAAAAAGACTTTACCTGTCTGAGTGTGCTGTACACTCGGTTGCATATTATGAACCAACTGAGGTACTATACATTGTCTTTGTAATGCCTCCTGAGCTCTCTCGTATGCCTTCTGTGAAGTAATTGCGGCATTGGCTACGATTTTAGCCACAAGCTGTGAGACACTTTTCTTAGGCTGGGTGACTGGTTTTGGTGGTTCAGGTTGAGGTTTACAATGATGAACAAAGAATGAATAACTTTGTGTAGTGTCAACTGGATGTAAGTGATAAAAATTTATCTAAAAAATATTAAAAACATAAAATGTGTGTTGTGGTAAACACACATTTTATTAATTATTAATTACTATTTTACTAATACCTTTATAAGAGCATTCAAGCCAAGCCTCAGATATTTATTTGACTTCTTGGAACCAGGGGTATTATCTCCTAAAACTTTTATATCTAGGGTGCCTCTGCATCTACAAGCATCAAAAATAAGTTCTTTTTAACTTCTTTATCTTCATATGTCCAACACTGATATTGTTTCCTAAACTTAACTTTAGGGCCAGTGTTTGATATTTTATGAACCCAAATTGTGTCTGTAACTTGAGAAAATTCATCTGCCCAATTGTCACAGTAAGTGTTGTAGTCATTGTGCTCTATGTTAATGTGTGTCCTAAATTTTATTTCAAAATTTCTGTCTTCGGTCCACTTACAGTCGGTTATGCAAACTTTTCGATTTAAATTTTTAGTATAACACTAAAATCTCTTTTCGCTATTTCGTCAGCCATTTTTAACGTGTAAAAAAAGGAATTAAATATCGACCAACAAAAATTCCAGTGGAAAATGTTCTGCAAGCGAATTTTCATCTTAAGAAAATATACCATAAGGAAACATCAACAAAAATCAGCTGTTTGTCAATTAACATCTGTATGTCCTAGCTATATTCGTCATAGTTTCTAGTATGTGCGTTTACACCATCACTTGTGTAAATAACACTTTAAGTTGTTTTCTTTTATCCGATAACCTTTTAAAAATAATTTTGGGGTTAATTTGCAAATTAGTATTATTTTTTAAATTCAATTGTATAAAAATTACTAAAACAAACACCAGTGTAGGTAAGAGGAGGGTAAAGGGGGTAATTACCCCTAGAAATGCTTAACATTGTATCTGCACTATACTATAAAAATAAATAAAATGGTAAAATGAATAAAAACAAAAACGAAAATATTAAAATCCTTTTTATTATTTTTTTAAACTAAATGTTTTTTTTTGTAAATACCATCTATAAAGAAATATCGGTAATTATGCCGAATAGGGTTTTCTGCCAATTTTAAGATTTTTTAAAAAATTTTGGCTTACATGTTATCTCTTATTTGTTCCTAATAATAGTGTAATAACGCAGTTATAAATAATTTAGTATTTTTTGTAAAAAAATAAAAATTGTAAATTTTCGAAAGTTATTCACTCTTATTATGAACAATCGGCAACTTGGTATAAATTTCTACATTTCAAAGAGGAGTTCGTTGATTTCAAGTATATCTATCCTTATTGTTTTCTTATAAAATAGGCAAGACAGAGATAAACCGCTTTGAACAGTCCATGAAGGTCACAGTTCATTTCATTTGATACTCTTCTAGAATGTTATGTGGTGCTATCCTTTAATTTTGTATAGTATAGAAAAAGATGGAAATAATCTGTAGTGTGAAACGAAGGTATTAATAAAATGAGAGGGTAAATAATAAATTGTTCTAGTATCTAAAAGACAAAATCCAGAAATATTTAGAAAAAATAGATTATTTCTGGATTTGTGCAGAACTTAAAAGGTAAGCATATAAATACATATAAAAGGCAGGGGCTGGTAAGTAAATCATTGCTAGTTAATGAGTTTTCATAAGCAAAAGAGCTAAAAATAAGAAAGTTAATAGTGTTTAAGTTGCGAAAAAAGTGTAGTGCCTATTTTACCAAATAAAATGGAGTGCAATAGCTGTGAATACTCGCTAAGAGACTTTATACAACTTTTAGTCAATAGAAGGCAATTGGTAGATTTTTTAATCAATCATGGAGTACTACCACGCTTAAATACATGTGATTCTTGTGGCGGAGTATTGGAGGTAAATATCAATAGTTTGTTTTTTACTTGCTCTAAAATAAATAAGAAGGGGAAAAAAGTTAAAAAATGCAAATTTAAAAAAGTGCTACACTTGGAACCTAATTTTATAATGCAAAATTGTCAATCGAAAATGTTTGCTATTTAACAGTGTTATGGCTACGGATTCCATTTCCAAGGCAGAGGTTTATTATGAATGAGCTAAACTGCAATTCACATACCGTTGTGGACTGGTCTTCGTTTTGTAGAGAGATTTGTGTACAGTGGGTGAATAATAACTCAGAAAAACTTGGAGGTGCCGGAAAAACAGTAGAAATTGACGAAGAAAAATTTGACAAACGGAAATATAATAGAGGAAGAAGAATAGAAGGAAAATGGGTTTTTGGAGGGTTTGAGAGAGAAAGTAAAAAAGTTTTTTTAGTGCCAGTTCAGGACAGAACTACAGATACCCTTTTGGAAGTGATCCGTGAATGGATTTATCCAGGTACCACCATCATTTCGGATTGTTGGAAATCCTATGATGTTTTAAAACATGAAGGATTTCAACATTTACAAATAAATCACTCGTTGCAATTCGTCGATCCAAATGACCCAAAGGTACACACACAAAACATCGAACGTACATGGAGAGATGTCCGAGGAGCAGTTCCAAGGTATGGAAGGAAAGAAAATCATTTTGTAGGCTACTTGGCTGAATTTTTATTCAAAAGAAGCAACACATTTCCCCATGATGTTCATGTCTTTTTAAAGAAGTTGCCAGGATTTATCCCCCTTCGTTGTAGTTTCATTTCATTTTAATTTATTCATATTTATTTGTAGTTTTTAAGATTTATAAATTTTATAAATAAAACTTAGTTTATTACAATTGTAAATTATTTTTAAATAATAAAAACTTTTTTCACTTACAAGGTTGTTTTTTTATTTATTCCCTGTTTCTTTTGGTTGGTTTTCAGTATTTAAAAACAAGCTGGCTGGTTAATTAAAGCTGTTTTTATCCTTGATAAAGCGAATAAAAACGGATATAACTAACCAGAACTAACAGTTTTGGGTAATGGTTAGTTCTGGTTAGTTAAATCTTTTTATAACAACGGCTTATATCTGTTCAACTTTACGCATCCGAGTTGTATATGTAGTGGATTTTTTAAATAAAATTCAACGTGCCGTAAGTCACGGTCAGGTTAGTTCTGGTTAGCAAAGCGTTTTTTTTTAATTGGCTTTAACTCATTTTACCTATTTTACCCGGCCCATCACCCCTATTCAATTCTCGGTCCCGTAAGTTTATTAAGTTAAAATTAATTAAAAACGGGATATTTTGCATCAGCGCCACTGGTTTTTTATTAGGAAAAGGGTCTAAGATCAGTGAGTATCATTTATTTTAAAAATTCATCAAAACGGCAAAAAACCCTTTTTTCCCAATATTTTTATTAAAAAAAATAGGACGAATTTACTTTTTACCTTTTTGACATAATATTCGATGTTGCCAATTGCTTTTACATTTTACTTGCTATAAATGGCGTTTTCGTAACCTGAATTTGTCATTTAGAGGTTATAAATTAAGTTTTTTCATTTTCTTTTAAATTTCTTATTTTTTCATCAAAAATATTCGGAAAAAATATAATTTTTACTTAATTCTGTATGTGATCTTGGCAAACATTCACTCATTTTACTCATTTTACCCCGCCCAGCACCCCTATTCACTCCCTGGTCCCGAAAGTTTCTTTAGTTATAATTAATTAAAAACGGGATTTTTGGATCAGCGCCACTTGTATTGTATTTAGAAGAGGGAAGAGGGTCTAAAATCAGTAAGTATCACTTTTTTTTTAAATCTTAAAAACGGCAGAAAACCCTATTCGACACTGTTACCGAAATATCCATTACCCCTCCAAAAAGATAAAATTATCTACGCCAGTTAAAACAAGAACAAGATTTAGATTTAAGAAAAGCATTCGTAAGGTATCTTACGTAAACTTAACCACCCAATTTTAAATGTAATCATTCAATCTTAGACTTACGTCGCTTCTTGCGTAACAATCTGTCAATATCTAATTTTTAGGTTAGTTTAGTTAGTTTTCCAAATTTTTTGGTGTTCAAATGAAAATTCCAAATTTTCTAAAAAGCATATTTTTTGGGGTACCTATAGGAATCACGTTAGTAGACACCGTTGGGTATGTGGCCAGGGTAGATGGTATTTCGATGCAACCAGCTTTAAACCCTGATCGAAACACCACAGATTATGTATTCTTAAATAGACTGGCTGTAAAGTCCTACGAAGTCAAACGCGGGGATATCGTTTCTTTGGTGTCCCCTAAAGATCCTAGCCAGAAAATTATAAAAAGAATTGTCGGTATACAAGGTAAAAACCTAGCAAGTTATATCAGTAACGATCAGTAACAAATTACTTTAACTATGAATATAATTATTTATTTTAGGAGACATTATTCTTACGCTAAACTACAAATCGCAAATTGTGAGAGTACCAGAAGGACACTGCTGGATAGAAGGAGACCACACGGGTCATTCTATGGACTCAAACAATTTTGGGCCAGTGTCATTAGGTCTCGTAACAGCCAGAGCATCTTGTATAGTTTGGCCCCCGTCTCGGTGGCAGTTTATTCAAACATTCTTACCTGATTCTAGAGTTCCTTTAAATTTAAAACCTGTGATAAGTGGATTGTAGCAGAATTAAAAAGGTATAGCAATAGTTTTCTAATACATTTTGTAAAAAGCATTGGTCAGAAAATACCCCTTTTTAATCTAATCTTAATGTGACTTTTAAATTGATTTCTAATATTTTCTTATAGGAAATAAGTACAGCTATGGTTAGTTTTTAGGAAATAATAGTAAATTTACACATTAAAAAGTACAAAAGACATATCTGTAAGATGAGGGCAATATCGCTAGTAAAGAAAATTGAATTTGCATTTTCTGGAAATGTGGTTAGAAATGCTTTGACATTAGGAGATATAGACAATGATGGATGTAATGAACTTATTATAGGAAATGATGTGGGTGAAATTGCCATCTTTAAGGTAACAAGTGGACAAAATATAAGTAGACTATTCCAAGTAACAAAGTTCTAATATTTTTTGTGAATATAGGTACATAATATACAATGTAAAAACATAGGGAATGAATCAATATTCAATGAAGAAAAATAATTATCTAACCTATTAATTAATTGGCATGCACCATCTAAAAGATTATCAAGAGAAAGTTAACATATTTCTGACACTGTAAAAGTTAAAAATCTATATTAAAATATATATATATTTATGTTTTAGGCTAAGGAACGACTGCAAACAATTTCAAACCTGAATTTTATAGCATGTGTTGCTGTTGGAGATGTAAGAAATGAAAATATAAATAGTTTGGTTGTTGTGACAGCCGATGGATGGTGCTATATCTATGAACTTCCATTTCATAATAAGGAAGAAATCCTTGATGAAGATCCTAATGTGGACGACACCGAACCAAAACAAGGATCTGATGAAGTATGAATTTAGTTTAAAATGCTATATTTTTTTTTATAATGTGTCTTTTTTCTTTTAATTTGCATTTATATAATATTTTATATTTTATGGGTTAAATACTAGGTTGATGGTCAAGCACAGTCATCATCCAATGTTCCCACCAGTGCAACAAATACAGAAACTCAAAGCAGTAGCGAATCAACTGCAGATGCTGATAAAAAGAATGATGATAAAAAAGATAACAAGCTTAAAAATCCACTTGTCTGTGTTCATATGCAACGAATACCAGCTAATGTAAAAGTAAGAACATTCATACATTGCAATTGTTCTTTAATGTAACAGTTTTACAGTTTCATTATAATTTGAATATTTCTTTTATACTTTGGAACAAATAAACACACATATATTTTATATTTATTTATTTACAGAGAGATTTAGAACCCTATTCTTAAAATTTTTAAAATATTTTTAAAACGGCCTTATAATAAAATATACATATTTACAAAGATGTTTTACACTAATTGTGCAACTATGACAGTAGTTAGGTGTATTCCATAAACCTAAATTGGCATTTAAGTAGTAAATTTTAGTAAGTTTATTTTTTAAATATTTGTTTTGTATTGCTTTTGAATTCGTCTGTTTCTCTTATTTACCTTAGTTGTATTCAATGTTTGTTGTTTTCTTGGCTTATATACTTTTATATTACTGATTCAGTGAACATGGTATGAATTACGCCTGTGTATCCTTTTTTAATTTTAAATGAAGTTTACTGCACGAAAGTAGGCAATTAAAGAGTTACAAAATCATATAAATATTACTAAATCAGACTCATTCATAAGTATATCCTTGATTTAAAGAAATATATTTGCACAAACCATTTTCTTAAAATGTTTGACACTTTTTAGCTCCTTAATAAAACAATTTCAGATATAACTAAATTGGTTCAAATCCACTTATTTTGTCATAAAATTTTGTTTACATATTTTACAAACATCCTTTTCTTCTTTCATTTACTTTTAAACTTTGTAATTTTCCACAGTGAAAGTGGGCTGTCGAAATCATTCTTATATGGTATTTTCTATTATTTTGTAGTAATTGTGTAGTGTTTTATCAGGTTTTTGTACTGCTTTTTTAGAATATAATTCTTGGGGATGTGGATGGAGATGGTCATATTGAAATGGTGCTGGGATTAACCGATCGGGTAGTACGATCTTACCGATTCATTAAAAATCCAGAGAAGACTGCCGTAGATTTTTTGAAGAAAAAGCGAGCCCAGAGGACAAACTTTTAGGTAAAAAAGCTTTAAGTAAACTGAAATTTATAAAAAAGTCTATAAACATTAATTAAATAACAGCAGCGGCTGGTGATGGCCAATTTGGTAGGTCAACCCGCACTGCAAAAACTAATGTTTAAAATTTTATTTAGGTCTCTTATTATAAGTAATGAATCCATTTTTAGTGATAATATTTTAAATAGTAAAGCAAGTAACAGGTTAAAGTGATTTTATACACTGAAATAATCAACAATTAAAAAAAAAATGTTAGTAGATTTAACAATGGTGTGGGTGTTCCCACCAAATTGGCCATCACCAGCAGCTGCTGTTAAATAATTAGAAAACTGCACTTAGAAAACGTTTATTTTAGTTTTGTACTGTTTGATAATAATGCATATATTTCGAGTTAGAATTTTTCAAATGTTTTTTTAATCTAAAAAAAAGTTATAAGATTTTGTTGGGACAGATTTAAATACATATGTTTAAATAAGGTATACTTGATCTCTACGTTTATGTGCCCAATTTTAATGTTTTAGGAAAATTTATAGCTTTAAATAAGTGGGAGTGTGCCAATCAAATAGGATCCATAACATTGCATCACTCCATAGATGGTAAACCATCCATTTTGGTAGCTCAGCCTGGAGGGACTTTTATGAGAATTAACTGCCATGTTGACGATTTCTCTCAGGATTCTGAAATAAAACTTAACAAAAGTGATAGGTACAAATTTTACATTGTTTTTTTAGTTTGAAACAGATTTTACAGAAATGAATAAAGCATTTTCGGTTATTTAATATTTATAATTTATATACCAACAAATCAGTATTTGATTTTTTAAGGGTGTTGTTGTTAAAAAAGTAGAAAATTATACCAGTTCCGCTAAAACATATAATTTTCCAAAAAATACAAAATTTGTTACAAAAAAAAATATCTAAAATAATATTTTTTTCCAAATTTTCCAATTTTAAGAGAGTTTTCGGTTATTTTTTCTTCCTATTAATTTTGACCAATTGCTATCAAGAATTGGTATGTCAAATATAAATTTTAATTAAAAAATTACTTAACACTGCCAACTTAGGTATCAGCAGTTTTTACGGAAAAAAATCGAAAAATATTTATGCAAGTTGACAAGTTATATTGTTCTTATTAATTATTGTTCTTATTGTTAAAAAAAAATGTTGTACTAAAATAATTTTTTATTTAACTCAGAAAATAATCTTACCATATTCCTCGTGCATCTATTTATTCCTGTGGAATAGTTAAATGCCCTAAGGATATTACCCCCAAAAAATCAGAAAAATAGGTAAATTTTGAAAATTTTGATTTTTTAATGGGTGTTTTAGTTTAAAATTTTTAAAAACTTTACCAATCTCACTAAAAAAATTAACTGGGAGCTATTTGTGAAAAAAAAATTAAATATAGCTGAATTTTCTCAGGGGCGTATACAGGCTGTTACAAATTCGAGAAACACCATTAGGATCTCGGAAACGGTAAGAGATACAGGGTTGGTTAAATTGGGGCAAAGTTGCACATTTTTAAGCTTAACAATATACTATATAGAAGAAAATATTCCGCACATTTAAAACAACAAAGTTAATGATGGTGGCTCAAAGACGAAACGACGGATTTTAAATTTAGTGACATCATTTTATTGCACAGAAAAAGTGGCAACGTTAATGTGTCGTTATTTTTAAAATATCTCCTCAAATAAACTGGGAAAACAATAAAAACTGTTTCGCAAAATTTCGGTTTTTGCCGAATAATTCCGAGACGGCTGCAAATTTTTAAATTTTTATAACGGAGTATCGTTAAGCATAAGCAAGCATAAAAATGAGCAACCTTGCCCAAATTAAACCAACCCTGTATCTCTTACCGTTATCGAGATCCTAATGGTGTTCCTCAAATTTGTAACAGCCTGTATAAGGGGGGCTGTTTTGGGGGATTTAACCCCAACCCCCACCTTAGCATGAGTAAGAAGGGAAATTTGTTTAGAAAAGTCCTTTTTATGTTTTTAATGCATATGGATATGTAGGAAATGAATTATGGAAAGTAGAAAAATCAGTAAAATCATAAAGTAACATACCTACGGATCAGAGAAACCATGGCATGCTAAAATTTTCGTACCGCTTTGCGGCAGGTTCAGTGCTGCCTGGCGGCAGGCTTGTCATTGTTCCCATTTTACACTTTAAATGCGTCGGTCGAAGCCTCGCCTCATGTAACATCAGCGGTGGGAAGACACGTAAGCTGACAAAAATGACTATTTCGCATGACCTGTCCTTAAATCGGCTATTCCATGATAACTTATAATTTCCTTACTCTATGGTAAAATGTATTTGGCAAGAAATGTTTTTTGAAAGGGGGACCTTTTTTTTACTCCTCAAGAAAACAAATTGTGCTGAGAAATAGGAAAAACATGTTTTTAAAAAGGGAGGACTTTTGCCCTTTAATTTTTTTATACCTAATTTCTTGGCAGTCTACCCCTCCCCCTACCCCACCTCCTCTTAAAAACCTATATACCTATACGTCCATGAATCTTCTGAAATTGACAAAATTTGTACAAGTATGCCATTTAAGATTTTCCCTATTTTTAAGAGTTTCTTTGGGGGAAAAGAATTATTTTTGTACTAAAAAAATAATTTAGCAAAATTATTACTTTTTTCAAAATCTTCAAAATAGAAAACTACTCTAATCAGGTATTAAAAAAAGTCACTTAATAAAGTTGTTTTTTTACAAAAAGTGATAAACCAAGAATTTTAAGTTGTGTTTTGATCCGAGGTTGTGTATTTTTTATTGTAAAAATAAATGTGTTGTTTTTTACTTTAAATCTTTACATTTTTGTATACAGCTCATTACAAATAAAATGAGCCACCTCGTATAATTCCATTTTTTGTACAGTTATAAAAAATTCTGAAACATGTCAACTTATTGTTTAAAATATGAAAATAAAATTTTGTATACATAAATGTGTATTGTTTTACAAGTTTAGTTCTTTTCTATTACTTCCGGTTTAGCCGGACACGACCGTAACTTATTTTAAATGAGGTATTCGGTATATTTTTACTAATTTGAGGCAATTCAAATTAAGGAGCAACAGTGTTGCAATTCGGTCAATCAGCTGATAAAAATTAGTATCTAGATCAAAAGTGTCGAAAATATTTACCATATTTACAGAAATCTACGATTTTGGGTTTGTGTCTTGCCTAGAAGCAAAAGCATTTTTTAATACATGGCATTAAATTTTAGACAAATTATTAGGCATTATAGCCTAAAAACCTAGATAAAACAAAAAGTAGTTACCAGCTAACGTTCCGCGTAATTTTATACTAAGTGACAAAACGTTAGTTCTTAAATATTTACACTTAAACTGCAGGCATAACAAATCCGACTTTGTACCTTTTGCTTCATGACAGAATTTTTGATGACAACCACCAAAAATACTTAGCAGAAATTGTAGAATAATTCTCTGTGTATTTTTTATTGCATTTATTTAATAAATTATTAAAATTATTTAAAAAACGATAAATACTGGCACAACAGCAAGAAAACTTGACTATGAATTTTCATGGATTGTTATACTAGTTCAAAATTATGCCGATGAGGGCTTTTTAACAACGTTGCAAGCTTAATTTTAAAAGCCAACAAAATGACGATTTGCTACTTTTTTACATCTAACTTTAAATTTCTCTTTAATTTATTTTTTAAATTTATTATGTTGAATCTAGAGTGCCATAAATGCAAATGCAATGTCTTTTTCTTTTCAAAATATACTGGGTGTCTCATTTCAATTGGGAAAGTGAACTACTGAATTTGTGAACAAAGTACATTTATGTGATATACCTACATACCAAATTTTATTTTGATATTTTGGACAATAAAAAAGTTATTACGGTTGAGCCACCTGCTAGGACTCCGGTATTTGGGGTAAATTTTCTCGAAAACTACTGAACCGATTTTAAAAACTAAAAAACCAATAAAATGATAATTTAAAACCCTTTATGAAAAGAAGGTATCACTTGACCTTACTTCTCATTCAAACTTTTTGACGTTTGTATTGGTGAGGAGAGGGGATTACTCTGAACAAGTAGATTTTTAAACAAAAATTTGTTCCCCTAAAATTAAAAATTGTTTGGTATACCATTGTTTCAGGATTTTTCTTATGACTGAACAAATAACGGACTTATACGGGGTGACTCGTTTTAATAGAAATGCTCTGTAATATTTGGCAGGAAGTTAACTTTTTGTATTCCTTAGCTCAAACAATGAAAATTTCCCTGGTTCTGTCGATTACCAATTCCTTGGCATCTCTAGAATGCGTAATCAAAATATTTCAACAGAAATTTTGGGTGATTTAAAATGTCCAAATAGTAATAATGTTGATAAAGATAGCTTTGAAAATTCTGGTGATTCTGGAAAAAGTGTTACCAAAGGACGACCATATGCCCTTGCAACATTAGATGGAACAATTATGTTGGTACAAGATGAAGTTATTTTGTGGTAAGAATAAATACATCAATGTATTTTGTCTACTCGCGTGCGAAAAATTTACTTTTCCGCACGCATTTTAGTTATGAAGCACTAGTGTTAAAAAGTACAAAAATATCGAACCAAATATTAACGAGTCGTAATGAAGGATTTTAATGCACTTCATGTTTAAATAGTAATTTATGTAACAAGTGCATAAAGTAATACTTTTTTACGAATTGGAACTTTGACAGAACGAGCCGTTAGGCGAGTGCGACAATCCCATGAGTAGAAAAGAGACACGTTATGCATGTGTTACATACTATATTTTTTCCACGACCATATAAAAATTTAACAAAATACCAATTTATACATGTTTTATTTATCTAAACTTATTAGTTTTAATTTTTCTAGCACAGCCATTATATTTGCAACAAAAAATCATAGCCTCCTTATTTGTTACGAGACAATTATCCTCTTCATAACCATGCATATTATTTAATTTAAGAAAATTGTATGTACTTACTTTTGTAGAAATAATACTAAAATAGTATAAATTCCTTTTTAATTTCTTAGTCATTCAAATTCATTATTACCAATAATTTTTAGTAATTATTTCTATTAAATTTATTTGCTAACTAACAAATTTTAAAACTTGTGACGCATGAACTAAAAGAAATAATAACGAAATTAAAGATAACTTGACCGTTTGGTTCAGTTGATATCGCGTTAAATTGCCTAAATTGATATTTGATTTTATTGTAGTAGGTATTGAAACAAAACACTAATTCAGTGTGAAAAAATATTTAAAGTGTTAAAAAAGTTACTTTTTTTAATACGTTATGTATTAGTACTAGAATGGAGTACTTTCAAGGTTAGTTTATATTTATAAGGTTGCGACATATCCTCACCTTTTAGGCGGTTCGAGGTCAGGGACGCAAGGAAAGGCACTCCACGGAGAAAAGTTGGCAAGACTGAGTAAAATCAAAGCTGATGATCAATCCAGTGGCGTCTAGAATTTGCGCATTTCATTTTGCATTGTTTTGGTAGTGATATTTGTTGAAAGATGTAATTCCATATGTTTTTTATTGAAAGTAAAAGAATTTACAACTTGATAATAATTAAAAACTGTTGTATAAACGGTTGTTCTACTAATACAATAAACTGAACAACACGGCCGAAAAATGGGAGATGTGGCGTCATCACACGTCAAAGCAATATGGCCGAATGTCGTGACCTTATATAGACCGACTTTGGAGTACTTTAACTTCATGTTAACGATTATAAAAACAGCCTTTTTTTTACGGTCGTAGAAAAGAACTTTTGATTTGACCAAACCAATTCAAAAGGTGGAAGAAACACATTCCGCAGACACCAATATTTCCACAACAAAAAAACTCCTTTAATCCGCTAGTATAACCTGCAAAATGCCACAAACTGTACATTTATTATCAATGTTAATAACTACAAGTAGGGTATTAGGTAGCATTGTGTTAAAATATAAAAAAATGAAATTTTGTTTTTTTTTAGGCTCGTAGAAAAAATAGCGTTTCTAACACGTACTAAGAAATTTGACTTGGCGTTTTAGATTGGGCTTTAGATACATAGATTTTGACAAATATTTGAAAATTTTAAATGTTTTATTAAAATTTAGAACATGCAAGAACTTTTTTTTTTTTATTCTAAGTCTTTTATTCTTATTTTAGGGCTCATGCCGTTGATCACCAAATTTTCGCCCTAACCAAACTAGATATCACGGGAGACGGATCTGACGATATTGTAGTATGTTCATGGGACGGACAAACGTACATCTTAGATCAAAATAAAAATTCTGTAAGGTTTCATCTCGAAGAGCCAGTTAGAGCATTTGATAGTGGATTGTATAATTTAGATGTCAATGAGCCTCCAGTAACAGCTTTGGTTTATGTCACTTTTAAAAATACTGTAAGTTAAATGTCGTTATTGGAAAATTCATCTAGTCAGAAAAAACTAATTCATTTAATGCTTAAAAATATGCCACAGATATGCTTGTGTTTAAGTTATTGTTGGTTGACCCTGTATACAGAACGATAAAATACTTTAAAAATATGTTTTAATAATCATATACAGGCAGTTTGAGAGAAAAATTAAAAAATATGTAGAAGTTGACAGTGTGCTCTAAAAAAGATACAATTAAATCAAGTGTTTTAATAAATATTATTTAACAATGAACCTTTGCAACATCCACAGTTACAAAAACATATGGTAACAAAACTATTAGTGTCTGGGTCGGCAATAAAATAGACTTGATGATAATAACTCTTTAGAACCTATTTAGTAGGGGTTATTTTGACGAGTTTACCACGAATAATCATACCGCCAAACCTCTTCAGCTAAATAACTTAACACATAGGTAATGTGAGGAAAAGAAAGAGTCTAACGTGAATACCCGCATGTAAACATTTTTGATTAGATTATTCACATACATCCTTTGTTACTGCTTTACTGGCTGATATCCCAATTCCCATTTGCTTAACCAGTAAAAATTGCCTGTAAAACATGGTGGCGAATTTGTCCGACAAAAAGTGACCCCTTCGCTCATCCGACACACAAGCTGGGTTAAAGCGCCGCTTCCGTACATGGCGGTGTGAATATTCGTGGTAGACTCGTCAAAAGAATTCCTCCTAAATAGGTTTTAAAAGGGTTATTATTGTCAAGTCTATTTCATTACTGGACCAGGCACTATACAGAGTGTCCGCTAATTAATGGTACATAAAAAAACCACAGATTCCTGTACCAAAATACTAGGATTTAACCAAACATACATATAACCAAAAGTTGATAATAAGGAAGATACAGGGTGCCAAAGTGAAAAAAACATATTTAAATTTATTTCGATAATTCCTGATACATTTTGAATATTTAAATAAAACGTCGGTATGTAGGGGTTTTTCACATGAGCTATTAAAATCTGATATTAATTTTTATGTGTAAACCAGAGGGGTCTGACTACACTATTTTTTTCTAAGACGTCCTAACTTTTTCGTGCTACACTGTATGTACATTCTAAGTAAACCAGTAAACTCTCTTATGGTTTCTACACAAAAAGGTATACTCTGTTAGGAGGGCTCTGAGCAATTGTTGGCAATTGGTTGCACCACACCACTTAAACGCAAATATCTTGAAAACGGTTGCTCGGAGCCATTCTTACAAAGTGTACCTTTTTTGTCTAGAAAGCTTGTAGGGGTTTAGTTAGATGGTACATATAGAGTAGCACAAAAAAGTTCAGGACGTTTTACAGAAATTTAAATAGTGTAACTAGCCCCTTCTAGTTTACACATTAAAATTAATATCAGATCTAAATGGCTCATATCAAAAAACCCCTAGATACCGAGTTTTACTAAAATATTTATAACACATTAAATGTTATCGAAAAGAATTAAAAATATTTTTTTCACTTCGACACCCCTGTATCTTCCTTATTATCAACTTTTGATTATATGTAGGTATGTTTGGTTTAATCTTAATATTTAAACATAAGGAATTTGTGGTTTTTCTGTATACCATTAAGTAGCGGACACTCTGCTATAGGTCAATTTTTAAGAGGTCAAAATTGCTTTTAGTTTTTTAATAATCTTACCTTAGTTACATCATTTTAAAGAGACAAATTAGATTTCAGGATTACTGAAAAATCTACAGAGTGTTAAGTTTATGAAAGTTACCCTCTACCAAAAAATTAAATTTAGTTTTTGTCATGAATTCTTCCAAAAGCCGTGGTTATTTTTAAAAGTTTTAATATCTCGTATTGGAATCCCTATGTAAAGCTACCCTATTTTTATTCATAAAATCCAAAAATGGATTAATATACAGAGTGATCAACTTAAAATAAGCGAGTAAATTTCATTCAAAGGTAGATAACATTAAATACTTGTTTCTGAACACTGGTATATTTTTGCAATGTAACAAAGTCAACTATATGTAAAGTGACTACACGTCCCAATATTGCCAGGACAGTCCCTGCCGCTATTGAAAATGTGCCGATTTTGTGGACTGGGTGTAAACAAAGAAAACAAAAGGTTTTTGGGAAAGTGACGACCTTTTTTATTGTTTTTCTTTGGTTTTCCCATTTTTAATTTTTCTTTTTTGTTTTTTGTTTTTCAAAAAATTTGGAGGAAAATAAGAAATTGCTCCTCTTATTTAATTTTTTCGTTTTGTCTTGATTTCTATTATTGAAAATGTGGACACTTTAACTATATGTGATGTAGGCTATATTAAAAACTAACCAAAACCTTACATTTTTGGCTAGGGAATCGCTCATGAAACCTATTTTTATTCCTACAGTTCAAAAATAAACTATTATCATTAAAAAAAACATGAATCTTCTTTAGCCATTTACCTATAACTTTAAACAAATTAAGAATTAGCTTTGAAAGTACCTCCATATGCCGAAAACAAAAATTAAAAATAAAAATAAAAATATATTACCATTTTTGTACTAGACTGTGATCCGCCACCCTGTACATTTTCGCAGGGTTTAACCTGTCGTTGTATAATATTGCATGTTTTTTTAGGTTATAGTGTATTATGACATTCCTTTAAAAACTTTAATCAGCGAAAGATTTGAACCAGATATTGTCAAATTAAGCGAACTTTTTATCGATAAAGATCGAAACGCCGAACAAGCTCTAGAATATGTTAAAAACATGGACAGAAAGACTAAAACAGAACTAGTGGAGTACCTTTTATATAACGCTAAATGTTAAAATGTATCTTTTACAATACTGTTTTTTTTTATTAGTGGAAAAGAGTAGATTTTTTTTTGTTGAAATATGCCAAATATATGCCAATTATTACTATTTAATTTAATTAATAATTCAAAATTATTTTAAGTAAAATATTAAAAATATTACACTATTTTTATTTATAGTGACGAATATTTTTGGACGTAAATAAAAAATTATTATAAGTAAAATTGTATTTTTATAAAATAACCCGATATCCCAGAATCATTTCTGCAGCTCTTTTATATCAGGTGACTGAGGAAGTTGTTAACCTCGTATTTTTTCTATTGATTTTCTAAATATTTATACAAGTTATCGATTAAAATTTGTTATAACCTTTTTGTGGAAAAAAGGTAGAGGAATCTATCGGTTAAAACGAAATATCAAATTTGTCAGCTCTGTCAAAAATGCATACATTAAATGAAAAAAATGTCTCACCCTGTATAATCTCGACTTACTAAACAACCGTTTACCTATGGAACATTGCGTTTGTATAAATAAATTAAATTTCTCAAATATTAGTGATTTGTCCAAAGCACAAATAATAGTATATTTCCTAACCAGTGCTGAAAGTGCCACTTTTTCGCGGAGTTCGGCCAGACAGTCAAGTGCGGAAAAGGCACTTTCGGCACGTGTAAGGAACGCTATTTTTCTACGAGCGTAAGAAAAACAATAAAACCAAATTTCGGTATTTTTTTATTATTTTAATACAATGCTATAGATGGGCCCATATTTAATTCATTCTGAAAGTGATGCCGCCAAGTATACAAAAAATGATAAAGTAAACAAACCTTTTCGAATGCAAATAGCCTCGGACCGAGCCTGATTACATATTTTTAGATAAATAATAAAAAATACATTGCAAAAACACGTATCACCTACTTACAAAACATTCTCTTATTTCGCCTCTGCATACTATAAAACCGGTGGCATGTGGCGTGGTACTAGAAACTCGTTGGGTTAAATATTTTTGCCGCAATAAATCATTGTTCATAAAAGGGTTTCTTTACTTTATCATTTTTTGTGTAATTGGCGGCATCGCTTTCAGAATGAATTAAATTTGGACCCATCTTTACCTAATACCCTACTTATACTTATTTATTAATGTTGGTAAATAAAAATTCTTCATTGCGACTCTGTAAAATTTGGTTCAAAATTTTTGTACTTTTCCGCACCAGTGCAGAAAAGTAGTGCGTAGAAGTTACACTTTTAGAACTAAAATGCGTGCGGAAAAGTGAACTTTTCGCACGCGAGTAGGAAAAATATTTTTTAACTTTGAGTGTCAATGGCTTCTTAAAGCCGCGTACAGACGAGTGCAGTGGCGCAACTAGCCTCTGGTTTATGGGGAAGCTTCAGCCCCAGTTATAAGTACATTTTTCAAAAAAAACTAATATACATGGTGTCTCTAAAAGATCTGTACAAAATGCTACCACAAACTATTTGGGCTAAAATTCAACGATCAAATGCAAGTTACCTAAGTCAAAAAGTTGGTAGTTTTCGAGATACAGGATATCAAACTTTACATTTTATTTTATAGTTATTTTTAATATTAAAATATTTTATATAACGTTTAAGTTTAGGTATTTTTTCGTAAAATGTAGAGGGCTCCACCTGTAGTCCTTTGTTAATGTTTAAAATGTCAAGTTTTCTTTGTCTTGGTATAGTATGGCTTAAGAAAAAAACATTTTCTCACATTTTTTGCACAAAAAGAGTATACTTAGTAAATATTAAACGTGTTATTCCACACAAAAGTTTTTTATTGCATTCCTTTAGGTACGCTTTATTTAAACAACCTGGCAGTCTCCAAAAGGTTAGTACAAAAAAGTTACAAAGATTCTATTTTATTATTTTTACCTTGACACCCTTTATTTCGCCGATGATCAACTTTTTAACGGAGGTAAATAGCGCTAGATCATTGTATTTTGGCGCAGGAATTTGTCGTAGCATTTTGTACACACCTTTGAAAGAATCCGGGTGTCCTAAATAAAGCGTAAAGGTATATTAAAAAAATCTTTATGTGGATAAAAATAATCCGGAATATATTAAAACTAGTTGCTTGTTGCGATATTTACTAGGTATTAATTTTTCTTTTTTTTTTAATATGGCAAAATAGAAATTCTTCACTGAGCCTATAATGTACAGAGGAATAAGAAAGTGATTGCATTTTGAACATAAAAAACAACTACAGGTGGCCCCTTCCACATTTATGTTACCCACCCTAGAAACCCCTTTAATACCTAATTATGAAAAAGTTTCTTAAAATAAAGAAGATATTTAAAAATAACTAAAATAGAACGGACTCTAACAACCTGTATCTCAAACGATTAACTTTTTAACTAAGGTAAGTTACGGTAGATCGTTGTATTTAGGCCCAAGAAATGTGTGGTTACATTTTGTAAATTTTGAAGACATCTTGTATGTTAAATACTTAATTACTTTGAGGGGGGCTAATCGTCGTTTGGGAGGCTAACCCCACCCTAGCTTACCCTTATTGCGCCCCTGGACGGGTGTAATGTAACGTGCAACGCTACATGCAATGCAATACAGCGTCTTAATGTTGTTGCTGCAACCTGCTCTGCAAATGGGATTATCTGCATTTAAAACAAACATGTAGACCAACAAGGTTGAACAGCGGGTTCTTTTTTAATTTTAACATATTGCTTGATAGATAAAACCGACCAAATTAAAAGATATCTTCGCGGGTAGAAAACTCAACTATTTAATAGAAGAAACTATTTTACAAAATTTATTTTCCTCTATAACTTTCTATAATTCAAGTATTTTCTCTTCCATCTAGATTTTAACCTCCTATTCCATTTCTTGTGCATTATCACTCAAAAACGTACAAACGGATACTGCGGAGTCATATCGAACGCCTTGTGTTCGCGCAAAAACCGACACCTGGATGGTTCGCGACGAACGTTCTAGCGCGCATTACGCGCAACTGCCAAAACAAGCAAATCTGGTTGCGTGCATGTTACATTGCAGATTGCGTTACACCCGTCTGTACGCGGCTTAACGATGCACTATAAAACTTTTCATATAATAAAGTTCCAACAATTTATGTTGGTTTACTCTATTAGCCCTATCATTTACGACATGACCTTTTCGGACACCCAGTATGTACATTTTTTAATTATGCACCCAACTAACAATTTTAGACGCCTTTAATCTTCTTTACTAAGAATCACATCAAATTTAACGTTGCCGTTAGTAGAAAAGTAAGCTATTCTTCCGACCAATTTAATTTAACGTCGTAATGACTGAAAAACTAACGTTGCACCGGAAACGGTCGTCCTATTAACGTCTATACGTCGTTTTCTAAACTATGGTCTTTAGGGTACTTATATTGAGAGAGAAGCTAACGACGCTTTAGCAACCTAGCAACGGTTACGGGCCATTTTGATCAAAAATTGAAAAAACTCTATTGTCTTATGTAAAACTGCTTATTTTAATGGCGCGCTTGTTTTTCTTACATTTTCGCCATATATTTGTTAGTAAACTGCAGTTTGTTTTAAAATTTGGATGATTTGCAAAAAATTTGGGCGATTTAATTATCCAGTTCATGACAAAATATTTAATATAAACAACTTCTTTACTACTCTGCCATGATAGTTGAAGTATAATTGTACGGCGACTTATAAATTAAGTAGAAGTTGCCACAAATATATTTTAGTAGACAAGAAAGTACCAATTTTTATTAATACAGTTTCCCTCTAGATGGCTTTAGCCGAACAAGTTGCCTTCAGCAACGTTTTTACGTCGACCCACTTGCAGTAGTTACATTTGCAACGTCCGGACGACTCAAAAATCATCCACCAAATTGGTGCAAAAAAAATCCCTATGTAGGAAATTACAACGCAAGAACGCAACGTTGCGTTGCGTTAGGCCACATTGCGCCGTCCTATAATTGTTAGTTGGGCAGTGAAATGAAAAATCAAAAAAAAAAAAACACAGTGCAGTTTTGAATGAGTATATTTCTCTGATTGCACAATAGTAATTTCTTACCTGTCAAATTAAAGTTTAACAAATGAATGATAGTTGTGTTAATTCACTACAAAATACTGTTTAGGCCTCACATTGTCAGAGATCAACTAACTTTTTACTCAATACTGTCTATTAATTTTTTTATTATCGAAGTCGTTTTTCAAGGTTTATAGTCACAAACTTACATAGGATGGATTCTAAATCTGGAAAGAGTCATCTTCATCTCATCATATTTTAACATCAAAGAGAAGAGTTTGTTTTAAAGTATATTATTTGTTAAAAGTAATCACTTGCTTTAAAAGTAATACAAAGACACATTACAATTTATCTAGTGAAGCGTGAAGCAATAGTATTAGTGCCTGGGGCAGTATTGAAATTGACTTTATGATAAATACACTTTTAAAACCTTTTTAGGGAGGTTCCTTTTGGCGAGTCCACCACGAATATTCATACCGCCATATATGGAACCGGCGCTTTAACCCAGCCTGTCAATGTCAAATGTTTCGGTGTCAGCCGTCGCTTTTTTTGTCCGTTAAGATTAACACAATGTTTTACATGCAATTTTTAAATATGGTGCCGAAAATCGTGAGGGGTACAATTACGAGATCCGCCCGATCCGATAACTAAAAATGTCCATGGGTCTTATGATTTCGTGACTGTAACACTTACGATTTTGGCACAATGTTTAGAAATGCATGTAAAACATTGTGGTAATAAACTTATCCGACAAAAAAGTGACGCGTTTGTCCAGTCCGACATCCGAAACATTGGACATTGACAGGCTGGGTTAAAGTGCCGCTTCCATATATGGCGGCATGAATTTTCGTGGTAGACTTGTTAAAAGAAGCCAAAACCCCCAAAACGGTTTTACAAGTGGAATTATCATTAAGTCAATTTCATTACTGACCAAGGGACTTTTAAAATTTAAGGTTTCTTACATATATAGATTATAAGGTTTTGAAAAATTCATGTTAAGTATTTTTTCATAAAGACGAATGGTATTTTAAATGGAACGCCCAGTATACTAGTCAATATTCTTAAAATTTCATCTTTTCCCTCTAAAAAAATGTAACATAGGCTATGGTTTTATTTAGAAATAATGCATTTATTGACATCGAAAAAATTTACTGCATGAAATTTAAGAACTAAAAATAATAGTTTAAAAAATTAAAAACACGCTTTTATATGCAACCGAACTAAAAATTAGAAAATAATTTTTCATTACAAAGAGTTTGTCACTTCAGAGTAAAAAGCGTGGGGTGCATTTTACTATTTTTTCATAACTTTTCCCTCATAGATATTTGCAAATAGAATAATTATAACATTTAATATATTAAGCACCCCACGCTTTTATTCTGAAGTGACAAACTCTTTGTAATGAAAAATTATTTTCTAATTTTTAGTTCGGTTGCATATAAAAGCGTGTTTTTTTAGTTTTTTTAAACTATTATTTATTTTTCATTTTTTAGTTCGATATATCAATTATTTTTTAAAAATAAATGCTCCAGTTTATTCACTAAAAATTCCTTCGCCATTTTGTCTAGAGACACAGAGGATCTGTAAAGGAATTTATTTATCCTGGCGGTCCTAATCAGAATAACGGGATACTGTTTTAAATTATTGCATTGTCATCGGTCCTTGATACGTGTGCAAAGTTTCAAAGAAATTGAATCGCTGGAAGTTGGTATAAATTAGGCTCAAAGATTCCGTTACATAGATAGATAGATAGATGGATAGATAGATAGTTACAACCCAAGCTAATAAAAGCGTGTTAAAAATTAGCTATATCGTTACAAAAAACGCGGCAACAAAGATATTAGTTAATTTTTTACATGTCGTTAATGCGGAAAGAGAAGATTTTAAGAATATTGACAAATATACTGGGTGTTCCATTTAAAATACCAAAGTTCTTCTTTATGAAAAAATACTTGTCATGAATTTTTGAAAAACCTTAAATATCTAAGAAACCCTACATTTTTGATATAGGAATCGCTAAAAAACTTACCTTATTTTTATTCCCAAAATCTAAAAAGGGCCTTATATACAGGGTGTTTTATTTAAACAAATTTAGATTTAGCTTTTTAAATATTGAGATGTTGGCCATGCTATAAGAAATACCCTGTATAAGATCTAGTAAATCTTCTTATAAGAATTCATTTTGTGATCCTTAGTATGTTAAAACACCTAGCTAAGTATTATTAATAACTCATTTATTTTTTTATAAAAGTTTTAGTAAATTATAAATAGCGTGGCATAATCAACCTCCAATGTCAAAATAAAATTCCGTATACTATATGCATTTTTTTTCTTAATCCGAACAAAAATAGGGGTTACAATTAAAAAAACTAACTTCTTGGCAATACCTTTTTTGTGACACTCTATATACATCAAAATATTTTTGGGACATTTATATAAAACTTTTTTCCTATCTCTTTAAACAACAGAAATATTTGACTTTCTGAGACAAGTGGGCCACCCTGTATATGTATATGTATCATTTATTATGAAAAATATGTTTGGTATATTTATCTCCACCACTATGTAAGCGTTGATTGTACTCTTTCAATCAACGATGTAAGTTTGTGATTTTTATGGATAGTAACATACTTAAACTAAAGCTTAATCTACCGATCACTGAACAGATTTACAAATTACATACTAAGAGATATGTACACATATTTATAAAATTATCAAAGATATTTTCGATGACCATTTACATATTTATTGGCACAATTCTACAAAATTTTGCTTAGAGTTTTAGGAAAATTTACACACACATTATAAATTCGTCGAAATTATTGTTATTGGTCAAAAATCTAGTTCATTAATTTTTTTACACTTAAACATTGCTGAGATTTATTTACAATAAAAACTAAAAATATTTACAAATTTAACATATTTTATGTGATATGGATTTTCTTGCACTTTGTTTTGAAAATATGTTTCAAAATAACAATTGCATAGTGTTTTTTTGAACGTTATACATATAACCATCAATATGGTTACAATTAGTATTCAATTTACCATTTACTCCTATCTTTTTGTACATAATTTCAACTATTTTTATTTTTTTATAATTTACGCAAAAAGAACGTTTTTGGTGCTTACGATCCATTTTTTAAAAAACGTTATGCACTCTTACATAGAAAACTTAACACAAAATATATATTAGTTATTTTGTAAAATATTTAAACTTTTAGATTTTTGTTAATATGGTTTTAATTTAAAAACGGCCTAAATAAAAAAAAATAAAAAGAACACTTGTATTATTTGCTTAAATTATAAAAAAATAAGATATTTATAATATAACTAAATGGCTTATACAAAATAAAATACAAAACCTATAAAAGAATAGCTGCGTTAAACAATTTCGAATAACGACATTGAAGATTTAGCAAAAATCGCATAAAAGATCTTGTTGAATAATAATAATTAATAATTTGAAATAGGTAGTGTAGTTTTTCAAGTTGCTCTTTACTTTAACTACTACAACTTTAAGTTAAAGTCTTCAAATATTTTTATTTTCTTTAAAACATTTCTTTTGCCTCACTGGCCATCATAGTAAATGCACTTATCGTAGAGTTTTGTATTATTTTTTAAATTTTTATTTCTCTACAATTTTCATTTTTTCTTTCTTTAATTTGTTGACAAATAATCTAGGTCAAATAATTTATTTTTAAAAATACTTAAGGTTAAATTGCCATTTTTTAAACGATTTACACACCTGAATAACAGAGATCAGCGAGAAATCACAAAGGAATATTTATTGATACCTTAATATTTAAATATATCATATATGTTTTTAAGGGTAACTTAAAGCATTTTTAAAGAGACTAAGCTAAACTTTTAAAGTGTTCTCATTTTCGATCCCAGGTACCGTTGTATAACCACGAAGACTCATCTCGATTTTTGCCCCAGCTGGATTCTATACTATTTTCCTACAAAAGAAACATAATCATTAGCTTCTTATTTATTAGTAATACTTATAATAACTCAAATTATACTACTTATCATAAACATTGCAACATCTAGAAATATTGTATTGAATTTAACCAGAAGTGATATAGGTACTACATATTTAAGCTTAGTGCAATACAATAGATAATAATAATTTAAATAGAGGAATTTTGTAGTTTTCAATGAATCCGTTTTCTGATGGATGCACGACAAAGGGTCAGAAGGTTAAGATAGAAATGATTTGGCGTTTTTGGAAGCCATATACGTTTGTGAGGTGTCCGCTAGTTCTTGTAAGTTACATAGAAGATGTTATGAAGATAAAACGTCTTATTTCAGCATAATATTCCACGTCCACATATTGCTCGTGTAACTATGAGTTTATCAAGAGCAACATATTGAGGTATAAAATATGTTTAAAATAAAAATATTAATTTTGCGATTATTTTTAATTGATGGGATATAATTTTTTATAACGGCATTGCGCCCTGACGTCTTGGACCACTTGCACCACCTGGTAGGCATGGCCCTGCAAATATTAATGGTGTTTTTTTGTTTGGAAACTTCTTGTTTGGGCACCTAATAAAATTTTACCTTACCTGACTCTTTTTTTCTGGTTTGGTTCCCTGGACAAAAGGCATAATTATATCTACTTGTTTGGTACCCTGAAGGTGTGCATAATATTTAATAATATAGACAGACATGTTCATTCTAAGTTTACACAACCGCTGTAATGCGCATTAGCCAAATGCGAATTTAAATATAACCCATGTTACTCCTAAATCAGTGCCAGTTTTATTGCATTACAAAAGTTTTGTTATTATTACATAGTATACGTGAGGAGTACATGGTTAGTTCTGGTTAGTTATTTTTTTAGTTCGTTAATTAAACCCAAGAATAATACACACTTTATTAATCAACTTACATAATATATTCTCACCTTTAGGGGACCAAACAAGAAGACATACTTATGCATTTTTGTCGAGGTGTCCAAACCAGAAAAAAAGGATCAGGTCAGGTAACATTTTATTAGGCGACCCAAACAAGAAGTTCCCAAACCAGCATAAACCGATATTAATGTATATAAAATAGTAAAATTTGTTTGCTTTTTTGTTTATAAATTGTTTCTAGGTGTTTCAATTTTTATAACATGTACTATACTTGGGTTTATTTTACTAAACAATTCTAAACTTACCGCAAATTGTGAATGACTCATCCCAGTTGAACTAAGATAATCCATATTTGAATAGTAATAATTGTTGTAACAGTTCGTTGAAGCATTTGTCGTTGACATAATGCTTCCTTGTGTCGTTGCACACCACCGATGTTGATCGATTGCAAAACTGTCTATTGATGCTGGGGACCATATACTTGAGTTCGTGGAGTTCGTGTATGTTGTTGACGCAACCTAAAATAACATTTTAAATTTATTAAATTGTAGTAAATTAAACTTAGGCTACAGCACTTAAACCAATAAATAACATAATAATAATAATGTACTAGTTTATTATATCTAAACATATTTGAGTTATACATGCAAGTAAATTATGATAAAAACATTGCACAACTGATGGCAAATAAAGAGTATATACACGGAATAAAAGGAAAATATCATTTTTTTCTGACCCTTTAAGGGTAAAATTTATAATTGAAGAATTGATCGCTTCCTAAAAATAATTAATGTAATAAATGTCAAGCATAAGCAATAAAGAAGAAATGTGAAGCTGGCATAACTCTGTGCAGGTTGTCATTCATCAATTTTAGCCTGCGCCATTTAGATAAAATTTTATATACTGGGATTTACTCAATCGGTTATATTTGACGTATTCCAAACAATGATGCAATATACGTTAAAGTTGTCGCCAATTATTTACAGTCGGTTTGTAGCTGGTGTAAACGTCTCTATGAAGTTGATGATAACATGTTCGTCATCCCTAATTTTAACCTGAGGTTATCCACCTATTTGGAGACTCTGTAACATTTAGCCATAGTAGTCGTATTAACCAATTGTTTTTTTGAGTAGTTTTAATAATATAATTAATAACAAGGCTTAAGACTATGAATTCTTTATATTACTTTTATTCTTCTTATATTTAATTTTTATATTATTATTATAACATTTTTATAACCGTCGCCATTCAATCAAGAATATAAACTAATTATTATTATTTATTTATAAAGAAAATGTTTAAAAAGGTTAAATGTTATTAATATATGTATCAATCATTTTGTTTAGAATGGTATGCTAGAACATTACATTTTTAATCGTTGAAGATTTTCTAAATTGTTTATGTAAACCCTCGCCATTTTACCAAGAATTAAAATATATTCTATAAACTACATCGTAAACTCACCGTAGGGGAACTAGTGCTGCTACACGTAGCTAGAAGTTGAGGCTTTACGTAGTTCGGGCTGTCTCTAAGATGAGGCGCTGTGTGTACAGAGGGTGAACTGGCTGAGGAACTAAAAATAGAAAAATAATTTGTTGAACACATTTTGTTCTTAATTTCGTCAAAATTATAATAAATAGATAATACCTAAAATAAGTTTAAATTATCTCTATCTTACCTTGTACTGGTATTATTATTATTACTAACTGACACAGGAGGAGTGGTAGAAGATGACTTGGTTATAATTGTTGAAGGTGACGGTTTTGTTTTTATCCGCGCTGTTGGTTTTTCTGAATTTTGCGTCTGGTTGTGCTGCGTAACTTGTTTCTGTTGTTGTCGACATTTTGCTCTTCTGTTTTTAAACCAAACCTGGAAAAAAAAATACATAAAAAGGTATTTGGATAGATGGATACACATAAAGACGACTATTCCTACAGTAAGATAAGAAATTTTACTTGTAGATAGGTACGAGAGTTTAAGGCAAGGTAAAAATTATAAATAAGTCGAGGCTATTACAAAAGTGATAAAAATTTGTTTAAAATAAAATTTATAACAACGGACTTGTCAGTTTTTCCTATAAAAGTATGATTTTCCTTAATTTCTAAAATAGTGTTATTTAATTAGTTACTCTTGTCAAAAAATATACAAAAACCTAAAAACATATGTTCTATTATAAATTTCTACAAATAAAACATGTAAATCATTATCCAGAAAATTATGAACAATTGTCAATTTAATGAAGTCCAAATTCAGCTTACGGGCATAAATTATTGATACTTAATTAATAATGACAGTTATGTTAATATAAATAAAAATTTAAGGACCACAAATTATAATTTATATTTTTTATACCAATTTCCTACCTTTGAAGCTAATAAATATTATTAAAATAAAGTTTTGAGTACACAAATATTTATGTATATTTAGATACCATAATTATGTTATAAAACATTTAATAAAACTTAAGGTTACCAGTTTATAGGTCGTTATAATTTAAGTAATATTTGTATATAAATCAAAACTAAATAATCTCCCCAAACTAAACATTTTTACTTTAACAAGGCAATTTTTTCCTAGCTTCGCTACTTTTTAAGTTTTACGATTTATTAAAATGATAGGAACACCCCGTATAGAATTAATAGTGCCTGAGTCAGTAATAAAATGGACACTTTTTTATCATTACTTGATAAAACCGCCATATTATGGAAGCGGCACTGTAACCCAGCCTGTCAATGTCAAATGTTTCGGGTGTCGGACTGAGTAAACGCGTAATTTTTGTCGGACAAGTTTATCACAATGTTTTACATGCAATTTTAAACATTGTGCCAAAAATCGTAAGGGTTATAGTCACGTAACCCGTCTAATCCAATACACGAACCATGTCTGTGTTTTGAGCTTCATTGTTTCATGACTGTTTTAGTCATTTTCGGCACAATGTTTAAAAATTACATCTAAAACATTGTGGTAAACTTGTCCGACAAAAAAAGTGACGCGTTCTCCCAGTCCGACATCCGAAACATTTGACATTTATAGGCTGGGTTGAGGCGTCGCTTCCATATATGGCGGTATGAATATTCGTGGTAGACTTCTCAAAAACAACCCCTCTAAAAAGGTTTTTTAAAGAGGTCTTATCATGAAGTCCATTTTATTACTGGCCTAGTGCCTATAAAAAATCTGGCATCAGCAATTAAAACATTTAAATATAAATAGTACGAAAAACGAATAGGAACCCAAGCAGCAAGCTGACGTCCTTATGACGTCATTTTAACGTCATTCTACGGACGTGTTTTTGACGATGTTGAAGCGATGTCTTACAAAATACCTTCGGCTAGTGTAGAAGTATGTATGATGTCATTATGACGTCATCTTTTGTCTGTGACTTACATCAATTTTAGGCGTTCAACCAATTATAACCGCGGTAATAATTGGTGACAACTTTGACGTACAATACACTGTTTAAACGTCAACATAACCGATTGGTAAATACCGTTTTGGAATTGGTTCTTCGCCTAAAATTGCTGTTAGGGAGATCATTAAAACGTCATTTAGTCGTCATCTTATGACGTCTTTGCTGACCAAATATGACCAAAAATGACTAAAAAAAGATGTCAATAAGACGTCAGCTTGCTGCTTGGGAAGCGACCTTCACCCAATTCTTTATCAGATAAAAACTGTTTTATATCAAAAAAGCATTTAAACAAATGTATGGCCATAGGGTTGCCTAAAAACTTATGGTCATGACTACATTTAATTTTAAAAAATGCTTATTCCTGTTACTAAAATGTAATATAATGTGTTTTTAAATACATGAGAATGTACAAAAACAATTAGGGCTTAAATTTAAAATTTTCCGTGGCTTTATTTATAAAATTGGATAAAAAGTAGTGATATATTATGACTGTCATGTAGAATAAAAAATTAAAATTGACTTTAGGCAGAGTAGCAAAAATTTATAAAATTTACTTTTTTAATAGAGCATTCCCTTGGCAATAATTTTAGGCAACCTCATGGCGATATCCACCTACCTTTGTTTAAATAGTATATTTAATACATCGTATTCGGAACTTACAATTAGACTAAAAAGAAAGAGGAAAAATATGTTTAATTGTCCGTTACAACAAACGTATCGTACCGAGCAATTTGCCCTTGATGTGTTTTCATGAACCCCGTATATGTCAGTAAGTAAGGGTGTCTGACGCAGAAAAGCCACAATGGCTTGTGGGCGAAACGTGCCTCTGAATAACACTAGGAGGCTAATAAGCTAACGACTGACGGCTCTAAAATTAATAGTTTCGTAAACGTTGCCTTTTCTTCCTTGCTGATTTATTGTCGTGCACTTTGTTGCTCGGTTTTTAAGGTTTTTATTGTTGACACACGTTCGATATGTCCGGAATTTTTACTAAAAGGGACCGTGTAGTTGTACAATGATAAGTTACTGTGTAGTAAGCCCTTTAGTTTAATTTTTTGACCTATACAGGATGTCTAAAAAGTCTGCATTGGGTGTCAGGACATACATTTACACCCGTAACGTTTTTATTTGTCTTCGTACCTATAAATAGATACAAATATTAGTTTGTTCGATTGATTCTGTAATTTCAAGTTGTATGGCAAGAATTATTACTTTTACAATGGACACCCTGTATACTATATTAACAATAAGAAGATCTGCTAAAAAGTTTTAAAAAAGACTGTATTTAATTTACCTATTTTTATTATTCTGGGAAATCTGGCCATCCAAACCAAAAAATAATTTTTAATTTCCATTAGAAACGTAATAAATTTACATCCCAATAACTCCTTTATTTATTTAACGTCTAAAATTGTTTAACATAATATATTCTGTGGTAATTCTGTAGAATTTGTATTTTTATCAGAATGCTATTATCTCTCAAGATATTTAAATTACGACAAAAGTATGGAATTTTAAATGAAACATTTTGTATATTGAATCACCATTAAAAAGATAATTTAAAGGACATTACAAAATACCATATTTATTATGTTTATCTTTAAGAGCTTTTGAAAATCTGTCCATTTTTTTCATTATAAGGCAATTAGTGAAATTTACACTTATTCTTTAGACTTGGATGACAACATTTCCGAAACTAATAATGCCAATTGTGGCGTTTTTTAAATGAAACAACCGTTTTTATTATAACATTTTTAAATTCTGGATGTGATCAATTCAGAGTGTTTTTACTACGATATGGGCATCTATATGTCTATCTTCAACTGTTTTTTAGTTATTGACGCCTAATTAGTCACATTTTGGCTTATATTATTTAATTAAATAAGTCTATCAATATAAAATGCAGGTAACGGATACTTTAAAGTCATTGAAGTTTTTACCTAATAGCAGATTTGATTTTATTTTTTTATGATTTTTTTTGCTTTACTGACATTTTCTTGAGACTTGTATATAACATTACAATCTGTAGTTTTTTTATCTAAATAATAGTTTATTATAAAAAAACTCTAATATAAAATCTACTAATAGGTAAGAATTTCAATGGCGTTGAAGTATCAGGTATAATCACCTGCATTGATATATTTAATTAAATATTATGAGCCGAAAATGTGACTTTAAGCCTAATAACTCAAAAGCAGTGTAAGATTTAAAAAGAACACTTAGAATTGATCATAAAATCCAAAATGGAATAATAAATAGGGTGTTTTATTTAAAAACGTAACATTTATGGAGTAAGTCGTGTTTTTCATGCAATTGTATTCTAGTTACAGTTTCAAATTCTCCGAGATAAAATGCATTGATTGGCTAACCTGAATTCTTTTAAAAATATGAAAAAGTCAAAAAATATGCAATTTCCTCTTAAATAAAATACCCTGTAAAATTAATAATAAATTTTATTACAGAAGATAAAAACTTACAAATAAAATTTAACTTTTTTTTATTTGTAAACTAAAACCTTTGTAACACTCTGTACGTCTTAATAAATAAAAATATAATCATTCATTACTTTATGGTCCGCACCTTATTTGAAATTTCTTAATCTATTTGGACATAATACACATGCAATTGTTTTAACAGAACTAATTTTAGTTAACCTAATCCAAATAAAATATAAAACTTACGAAAAAATTAAATTTGTTATTAAGTTAAGATAATAATAAAAAACCGATCTATTTAAAAAAGTTAAACATCCTGTAACTAGGAAAAAAGGCATTTCCGGACCATGTTTATATGACCTTTTTTCATATTTTTAGTAGTAAAATTAGGTACCTTTAAAAATGTTTAAAAACATTCTTGTAACACCTTATACTGTATGGAGTATCTGACATGTATCTAACATGTAATTATATTTTGTAATTACATATATGTTTTTACGTACCAAATAAACAAAATAAGTACTAAATAAATTTTTACTTTTTGGCCTTTCAGTAGATTCTACTGAGGCACTATAGGGTTATTTTTGTTATTATCTTTATGAATAAATTTGTACTTGGGATGACATATTTCCATGTCCATTTAAGTAAAAGGATCTAGGAGCTAAAAAGTAATTCAAAAAAAGGTACCTACACATACCTCCAGGATAGCTGGCCATCGAAGGATGCGCAGGAATCGACTGGTAAGCCGTGCAGCTCTCAGGCTCGGCATGGGGTACAAAGGCAGACTTGTACGCCATGGTACTTCCAGAAGTTTCCGCCGCAAGTACTTCCAAAGCCAGGGAATGAGAGTTCGTTGTCCGGGCTGCGATCTGGAGAAGAGAAAAAGGGTTAGTTACATGATTTAAAAAAACAAAATAAACAACTTTTTCTACGAGCTGGTAACAAATATACTATAATATGAGCAAGCAGTTTTGGTATATCGGCCAGTAACAGAATATCAAACAAGCACTATTAGCCACGCACGTTTACATCCCGGTATTTAGTTACATTGTTCTCTTTCCTCACATTGCGTATGTGTTATGTTATTTATCTCAAACGATATACATTGTTTATGTGATTTTAAACCAGGTATTATGGCTAATGGACCGTGGGTAATGACTCCGCACTTATTACCCACATCCACGGCTGTCATAAGATGCTTTAAATGTGCATAAATTCTATAATTTGTATATGTTTTCGACAACCTCGTTTTCTAAATATGATTTTTCAGCAAGGTCCCTATTTTTTAAATCACATAGGAGTATAAAAATACCCAATAGCTACAGTAAAATCAACGAATAATAAAATCCATCAAATTTTATAAAAATTCGCAGTAGGCTATATTGTGTATAACAAATATTCTGTCACAAATCGAGAACATTAAATTTCCACAAGAAGTAGTTATCTTAAAATATTTTCCATTGATATATAAATAGTATGATAAGTATAGTATGCAACTCTGCACGAAATACTCATTTTCCTCTCGTATAACTTACAGCCCTCGACTGAGGCTCGTGCTGCAAAAAGTCATACTGTGATGGGAAATGAGTAGCATTCGGTGCTTATCCCATATTATACTATTACTAAATTTCTCGTAATCCTACTTTAAAACGGTTTTAGAAATTTTACCTGAAACGTGATTTGAGTCCTATCTTAGAGAGGCTCTAACTATTTTTCGAGACAAGATTATAAAACCCTTTTTTCATATTTTTAAAAGTAAAATGAGCCCCTGAAATTTTACCCACTAATTTTGAGACACCCTAGATACACTGCATTTATACAGTCTTGCACAAATTTGATTGAAATTCAGTAGTGTCCGACTAAACTTTCAAAGTCGGTTTCGGCCAATTTCGGCCAAAATTCAAGTTTTGGCAAGTTCGCTTTGTTTTCATTTTATGTCCCCAATTAATGAAGAATAATGGGAAAACGCCCCAAATTTCGTCTATTTCACGGTAATTTATACTTGACCACGTGAATTTCGGTTTCGGTTTTGGCTGAAACTAAAGCCACGGCCGCACATTTCTCCGCTATCAGCCGGAACGCAGTTATCGGCCGGACCTCCTAAAAAATTCAGTTAATTTTTTGGAAAAAAACGACGAAACACGTTAAGTAAGATTTTGTTAAACTGCGCGTGTTTTGATAGTAAGACCAATTATACAAGGTGTCCTAAAAGGTATAACAATAAAAAGTTCAATACTACTACTTAGAATTAATAACTTTTAACATTCTAAATGAAAATCATTATCCGAATTTTAACCGAAATTATTTAAAACTTCATGGATGCAGTGTATACTCTACTATCTCCTATTTTTTAATTAAACTTCATGCTACGTTCAATATTTGAAAATTGTGTAGAAAATTGCAACAACTCCGCTATTGACTGCGGTATACGGTTTCGTTGGGCGCCGATCGCTGAATTTGGAAACGCTATTGTTGTCGAAGATATTCGTTATAATCAAACTTGAAAATCAAAGTAACCTGATTTTCACTAAATTCTCATTTTATTTTTCACACAGATATTGTGGTAATATTAAATTAGTACAAAATATTTTATTTAACAGCAAAAATATTTTATCTTTTTTTTATTTTAAACCCCTTTTTATACCAATTTAAAAACTTCAGTTTAAATTAAATTTGCCGTGCCTTTTAATAGAAGTAAATATGTAAATACATGGTTGCGGCATATTTAGGTAAATTTTGCGATTGAATTAAAAAAAGGCCTAAAATAAAATTTAAAAATAACAGTTTTTAAAGAATGTAAATTAAAGCCATCAATAGGTCGATGCGACAGAGGCGGAAAATATAGTAAAATAAGGTTAATTTAAGTTCGAAGATGGATATCTCGATAATGTAACTTTGAGAAAAATTCGCGATCAGCGTCTCTAAAAATCCCCTTATACCAAATTTTCGCAACTTTCAAAATAATTACCTACCATTTTTTGTATCATCAAATTACAAAAATAAACCAGGTAACTTTAAAGATCAAAATCTACCTCCAATGGACAGGTCATGTCTCATATCCCGAAAAACACTACACCCTGCTTATTAGTTGTTTCGAATACTCTTTAAGTCGCCTTTAATCCGCATACCCTGGCATTTCTTTGTATCGGATTATAGACTGATGGTAACACCTCGAAGAAATATGATCCTTATTGTAAAAGCGCATAAAAGCTAACCGTGATACCAACTGTAACCGAACGCCCGAATTTTGATGACAACGTTTTTTTTTCAGAGCAGTTGTCTTTTTATAAAGCTTGTTTTCTTTATCGATAAAACGAGGTTCTTTATCAACTCCTCTGAATTTATTGAATTGTATTTTTTCTGGGGATCGAAGAATAGGAATTAAGTAGCCCTTTTATTCTTTTAAATGTCACATACTACATTGTCAAATATTGAGGATTGGGCTAGTTTAAGATTTTAAAAATTAGATATTGTGTGACCTGTAGGGAAAAGCAATCACCAAGAGTCCGGAAATATGTTTTTCCATACGAGTTGCACAATTGCGCATACTAAAGGGTTTACCAATAGGAGCGTCAGAGCTTTAAAATATTACTGTGGCAACATTGCTTGGAATTATGTTACCAAACTGTCATTGTTGTATTCAGTAGTGTCTTGACAAGCAATTATGGAGAGATACATGATTTAACAACGAGTAGAAATTATTATAGAGTAAATTATTAAAATTAAATTATTAAAACTTATTATCCAAATGCAGGCTGTTTCTGAGAAATGGTAATATGAACCGATGGCCAAGGTGGTGCGATCTCCTACCCTTGGAGTACTTCATGGTCTACTGGGGCTACTGAATCTTCTGGGTCTACGAGAATAGATCTGGAATGTTTCTTGAGCTCAAGCAGAATATCACGCGCACCACTACAAATTTAAGCGGGTAATAAGGATAAGTAATCAAAAATTGGGCCACATGAATCCATTCAACTGAACAAAGAAGAGTGATGACATTTAAACACTATTATTTTCAAAACTTAATGCCATAAATTTCTGTTTCAATAAAATGAAAATTACTAACATTTTACTTGTAGTTATTACTTTGTGTCATTTTAAGGTATTTAAGTGGTTGAATAAAAAAATGCAGCTTAGAATTGTTTTATCTTATTAATAAATTCATTGGCATTCTCTGGAAAAAGTTGGCTTTGTGAAAAAGTGAACAAATATACTAATGCAAACATTCAATTTAAATAATTGGACATGAACGTTTTAGGCATTCTCATTTGGATTGTAGAATCTTTATCTTACTACAAATAAAATAAAAGTAACTGTTTACTCTTTTGTTTGACCTCCGAACAGGTACGTGTTCCGTAGAAAACACAAGTTTTTCCCTGGAGGGGCGGTTAGAGGTACCGTACGGGCGTTTTTACCTTCGGGGGATCGAGTAAAGATTCACGCTAAATTGACGGCATCTTTCTTTGGAGCTAAGCGCTGTAAGCGAAGATTTTTATAAGCTTATATTATCCTTTTTGGTAGTAAACACGAGGTGTTTCTCAAATGGCGGGAAATGGATGAGCGTGCCGCGGGGACTGTCAGTAGTGACAGTGAAGGTTACTGCGTAATACTAGTAGCAGTTCTTGGTTTGATTGCTGTCAATTTATGCATTGCATCGATTATTGTTTTTGTATCGAACAAAAAGTGAAAATCTCGAGAGCCACCAGAATTCAGGCCTGACCTACTGGAGACTCCTACCCAGAATACAACCCTCTCAACAGGGAGGAACGCACTGGCAACTGGACCCTCGGGAATCTAGGCCATAAACAAAGAAACAACAATAAAATAACTGTTAAAATTGTCTAACTCCATATTTTGTAAAGGAGTTTTTTTTATTGTCAAGTCGCAGTCGTTCAAGTGTCAGTTATTCGATTAATTTAAACCAAAAGACCATATTTCAATAAGATAATAAATCGATTGTTTATTGAATAAAAAATCAGTTACTTTTGGTCAGTACTTTTAGCGCATAAAAAATAACTTTCTGAAATTCAACTTGAAAATTCGCAAATTTGTTGCAGCAGCAATCATGATTGGGTCGTCGATAGATTGAATTAAGTCAGCAGATCTCATAATAATAAGTTACATGAAGAAAAAATTATAGCAATTATCAGTGAAGTAAATATTTAAAAATAACTAAATTGTGACTATAATATGAAATCACTATTGCAATATTATAAAAATCCATAATCCTTAAAGTATTTTAAATAAAGCGTTTGAATATTCTTTATGTAGAGATGTTGAAATACATATTTAGTTTGTACTGTATAATGTAGGACTATATTTTAATTCTTTGGTAAATATTTTATTAAAATTTGTCATCACTTTTCAAAATTTGTATCTTGTGGGTAAATATCTTTTTTTTTTATTTGAGTTATAAACTAGATCTTTTGCCACTTAAAATTTGCCGCTCCAGCCTTCTGGTAAATCCACCACTGGGAAGTCGTTTTAACTTTAAACGTGTGTTAGCCACAAACATGTTAATATTTAATATTTTTATTAAACCACAAACAGAGTTGGGTCGAATACTGCAAATCGGTATTTGAATATTGGATATTTATGAAAACCCTAAATCGGTATTTGAATACCAAAAAATAAAGAATTGAATACTAGAAAAATTTGAAGAGCAAAAAAATTGTATTCTTGTTCCCTTTGGTATTCCAATCATCATAATTCTCGTATTCGAACACTGCTTCCACTATTCGGTATACTTTTAAAAGTATTCGAATACAGAATCCCTAATACTAACCAAAAGTACTCCGCCGAATACCGAATACCAAACACACAAATGTATCTCGAATACTATTCGATACCAGCAAAATGTATTCTGAATACCATTCAGAATACTGAGTATTCGAATACAACTCTGACCACAAATCATAAATAGGATATGATCATTAGCACTGCTTTAATTCCTCTTGAATCGTTCACTTTTTGAAGTTTCCATCGGGAGTACTCCCCGTTCATCCCTTAGGCTTTGTTAACGGCAAACAGAGGGTGGCAATCAAATAAGAAGACAACAAGGGAGCACAACTCTGCGATACTTTGAAGTTGATAAGGTTAATAATGGCCCATTAGCCAGATTGGCAGATAAAATTAGTCCTTGTACTGATTGTTTGATATTGTCAATTAGTTTGATTTGTCTGGGAGGTACTTTATCGTATTTGCCTTCTGAATGCTGATTTATGCGAAATAAAAACGCTGACAATATTGAATTTAATAGCTTTTTATATTAATGTTGGTACATTATTGCTGTTAGTTAAAGAAAGTATTAGGAGAAATGAAAAAGTTTTTTTGCACTTTAGGACGAACTAATAGCTGTCCTGCACTCCAACCAAGACTAAAGAGTTTCGTACTTTCATTGTCCTTGTTTTAACTATTCACACTTCTTGCCCATTTATACTCAAAATATGTAAATATTTTTTTGTAAACAAAAATATAAATATTTTGTTTGCTTGTGATGTATAATCCGTGAAAAAGAAACAAAAAAAATCTACTTTCAAACATGTTAAAATCTAAATTACTTAAAACGAGTAAAAAAGCGACAGCGACACTACACTACTTTGACTGTCCCAAATTGTTAACACATTCAAACAGACCAATAAACACTGCCCGAGGCTGGGTGTTTTGTATTGGGATCACAAATACGACTTTTAAAAAAAATGTATAGCATTATTTAACGCGATTTTAAACAGGCAATATACATATGGCTCATTACCCATCCATTACCCGGCCGGCAACAAGGGAGGTGCTTTTAAAGAGACGATATGAGATTGACAACTTTTTATCCAAAAATGATTATTTAGCCAAAGTCACTATTTTTAGTCACATATATGAGTATAAAAATATAAAATAGGTAGGTAAAATCAACTAATAATAAAATTAATCACTTTTTTACCAAATTCAAAAGAGGGTACAATATCTCGTATGACATGTCAGACACTATAGTAAAGAAACAAATAATTAAATATCAAATAATTAGTTACAAATCGAAAATATTAACTTTTACTTTTTTAACTTTCATTCTCATATTTATTTTTAAAATCTTTTATATGTCAATAGTCGATAAACAAAGTATATATGCATAGTCACTTTCATGGAATATTCAGCCCTCGCCTGCTGCTCGCTGTAAAAGCCCTACTCGTGAAATGAGTATAATTCTAGATTCCATTAAAGTGACTATGAACAAGTATATATTTTGTTTTATTTATTAATTCAAATGTACGATCACATAGTAACGGACGAAACCATAAATTCTTTTCTTTTTATTTCTTAATAGGGCGAATTAAAAAATAAAAAAAACATTAAATTAACCAGAGCTTACCATGATCCCCCAATGTGACAGTTTGTCATGACCGTCTGAACAATACAATTACCGGTTCAGGTGCTTTTTACTGTAGTCTTATTCCGTGTACGTTCTATAATATCATACGTTTTTTAAAAAAACATCGTAAGCCATATTCGTTAGTTTTACGAAAAATTATTTTCTTTTCATTGACTAATTTTTAAAACAAAGTTGGTGATTTTTATTATATATATTAGTGCACGGCTTTATTTCAGGCTTTGGTTGGTTTGTTCAAAAAAACGCAATGTCAAAAACCTATCGATCATACCGGATGGGTTTTGACAAAACATCGTGAGCGACTTTCGTCAATTTTACGAAAAAGATTTTTTCTTCCATTGCGTTATTTTTAAACAAACATACAAAAATAACTCCGCACCAACTTTGTTTTAAAAATAACTCCATGTGAGAAAAAATGTTTTTTGTAAAATTTGGCCATTGTCACAGCTTACGATGTTTTGTCAAAAACCCATCGATACCATTATTAGGGGGTAACCAACCTCCTCTTCTTGTGGGACACACTAATACTTGCTGCTTAAAAACATTTTAAACTCACCGAGAGAGTTACATCATGGTTACAACCCTTTTTATTTCCAACATATCCTTTTTATTTATTAATTGATATTGATTCATTTTTCTGTCACGCTCAAGATGCGACACTCGGTAATCAAGGTCCCATTTAAACACAAAAATATTTCAAATTACTTTATTTTAGCGCCCGAAAACTGATTTGTTTACGACATATTTGCGTCAATCGGCACCCCATCCAAACAAAGAGACAAGATAAGCCGATTTGCATTTCTACCATTTTTCCTTTCACCTTATCGGTGAGCTCAAACGCTAACAAGAAAGGGGTGTTTCCTAGTTACGGCAGGATATTATCTCTATTTTTGGTTCACTTAAGGGCCATCAGTAACCAGTTGTTATTACTAAATGAATCAAATAAAGTTCGATGCACGTGTATACATGCACACTAATGATCGTTTTTGATCAGATTAAAATGATATGTATAGCTCTACAAATAATAATTGTTTGCTTAATTTCTCTATGCGCCCAATTAGCTAGTTATACGGTAATAAGCAAGTATTAAATTAGTCAGTGGAAAATATCATTTTGACATGTATCTACTAGTTTGTTTTATAGTTGGATTACGTTAAATGCAGAATAAATAATTGATCCATGAAATAAAGACTACTTAAAATTTTTGCAATTTAGTCAAAACACAGCGCAACATTTTTTATAGTTAGCTGATAGATAGTAGATAAGGCGATTTGCATTTTACCATTTTCCTTTAACCTTATTGGTGAGCTCAAACGCTAACAAGAAAAAGTTGTTTCCTAGGTACGGCAGGATATTATCTCTCTATTTTGGCGCACGTGTATACATACACACAAATGATCGTTTTTGATCAGATAAGGGATGGTATGTATAGCGTTTAAGGCCAATTGTTTTCTTAACATTCTCTACGCGCGGTTGAGTGGCTGAATTTACGGCGGCCCAGACCAAGCTTTTCAATCAGTCAGTGGAAAAATCCCTTTGACATGAAACATGTAACTACTAAGGAAAAGTCGCTTATGGTACGCCCCTTCCTACCCCTCAGTTTATTTTTGGAAGAAAATACCATATATGATAAAGGCGTCCCGTTCCCCGGAGAAGAAATGTGTGAAAGGACGAAGATGGGGAAAAAATATGTTGCGTAGCGTAGCTGCAAGGAGGTAACAGCGTAGCTACAAGAAAAGGAAGAATAAGTTATATCTTCAGTTTTCAAATATGGCTAAATGGTGTTAGCCAGAAGTGATAAAGAAGAATATGGAAATATATTTATTTGTGTCGAAGTTGTATGGTACGTCGTGAAGACGGAGTTCAGAAGCAGCATGAGGCTGCATTAGCACTGAAGCCGCAGCTCTAGTATGGGGAAGAGCTCTGAAGTATGGTCTTGAATTGTGGGGTACAAGACAGTTAAGCGGCCTAGAAAGCTCAGGATATCGGGAAATTGGCATGAAGTTGCAGTAACCTGATGTGGAAGAAGAAAATGGGAATGAAAGGCAGACAATGGTACGTGGAGAAAAGTACGGGACAAATGGCCAATGGAACGCACCATCAAGAACATGGACAGGGAGGCAAGGTGGACACAGTACAATTCAACAAAAGATGGACAATCTAGAATATTATGGTATTTGTATAGTGTTTAGGTAAATCTGTAATGTTTTTAATTAATGGTATTTTTTTGTTGTTTACTTATTAGAAAAAGTATAATATTGATAAAAATAATGATTTAATATGCAGAGAAAAGTAGCCTAAAAGTAAAATTTGATAATAACTCTTTTTTAACCCACCGTATATGTAATATTAAGTTGTGAAAGGGTCATTGTTTTAAGGAAATACAATTTACGGTCAAGGTTGTAACAATTTCTAATAATGCTGAGCTAGCTAGTTTTAAAGAATCATATTTTGTTTATCAAGTCGGGTGTTTTTGTTTAGTACATAAAATTAATGAGGAATAATACTATGTATTTAAAGTGTTTTATATAGGGGTATAGAATTTAGGCCACTTTTCTCTAAAAAATAATCTTAACCGTTACAACTATATTTAAATAAAACTACTTGGAGAAAATCCCAAATTTAGAAATTATTCAGTTAACAATGGAAAAAATTTAACTTTTTTCTTTTGATCAATGACAAATCTTTTATTTCTTAGAAAAAAAAGTCAAGTCAATTAATTATTTTTTGGATTAAAGGCTATTTGTTCATTTTTTTGTTTACATTTATTGAAAAAATTTTAGATAAAACTTTTTTCATATTTTTAAAAACTTCGAAAAGTTAAGGTTATTTACGGTTATTTACATAATAGGTAAAATATTGTTAGATTTTTAAATATTTGTAAGCTATATGGAACTATCGATTTTGGTAATATTGCTAATTTTTTTAAAGGGGTTAAAGTAAATTTGGCTCATTTCTAATAGCGTTGTGGGTCCAACGCTTTCAGGGAAGGGGCATATGTGAACACCTAGTATAAAAAAGTATACATTTTGGGAATTTTAAAAATATACATTTTTGGGAAATTTAAATATAATTGGGTTACTTAACATTGGGAAATTTGGTACATAAAACAATACGTGAAGTGTCAAGGTTTAAAAAGTATGAATCAAACAATTTTCTAGGTTACTCTTATAATAATAAAACAAAAACATTAAACAAGCGAGTAGCCTAGAAATGCAAAACAAATACTGAAAAATTTAATATTTAAAGAGAACAAAATTTTAAGACGGGGATTGATTGTTTATTAGATAAGAAAGAGTTAGTAAAGTCAAGTAAAGAGTTAAAGTTTGAGTTAAGCCCCGTACGGGCTATCCCTAGGGATATGCCCGTACTAAATTTAATTAGTTCAATAAGTTAAGTTGGTTTTTAATGCAAAGTTAGTTGTGATGGTCCACCGGTCTCATGGTCCCAATAGATAGTTCCATATGGTACATTTACTATGCAGGTAAATGATCTTTTTGATATTGCGTACGTCGCAATTCATCGTAGTTGCCGTGAAAACAAAACTAGTAGAATATGTCGTAAAACAATTGCTTGTGTTTCGTTTAAAATTTAAAAATAAAAACAGAGTTAGTATAAAAGTTATTATAAGAGAACAATAATTTTTAAAAATTTTAAACACTGCACAGTTCAAAAGCTAAGACGTTTAGAACATATGTTCATATGATGTGTTTGCGTGTTTTAATGATTAGTTACACGTATATTTATTTGTTTATACGAACATTTTACTATGCCAAACTTAATAATTAATCGCAAACCAACCATCGAAAATGCGATACCAGCTCTGAATTATCGGCCGATGTTGTGCTAATAGAGTTGTCTTGTTCACGAAGCGTTATTTAAACGCAGAGGCCACTTAGGCCCCTTATCTGTGTTTGCACTCAGACCTCACAGGGCTCGTCCTGCTGCCTCGCCACTGTAGTCTTGAGATAACGAGGGTAAATCAGGCACACACACCCCGATGGCAATTTTGAAGGCCTCAATTTGTTTTTGTTACGGTTTGAGGGCGTGAAGTCAGCGAAAGTGTATTGGTTTTCTCGCGGTGAGGTGTCAAAGTTCGATTTAGATAGATATTTACATATTACGCAAAGTCTCTAACTTATGTTAAAATCGTGCAGCGAGTAAAAGCAGCGAAAGCTACACAAGGTTCCGACGGAAGTCGGTACATCAAACAAAATCATGCTAAATAAATATCTTACGTTACAGCTAATCCTTCTTTTACAGAAATTTTATATATTTTTACATGTGGAACAATCAAAGTTATTAGTTTGTGAAAATTCTAGATGACATTCTATAGAATCTATAAAACTAGTATCTACAAGTACATGGTGCATGTGTGAAATACAAGAAGAAGCACGAGTAAGAGAAGAGCATCGAACACGAGTAGTATGTCCCACGTTTTTAGTTTACTTTATAACTTTAAAACGGTTACAAATGCGTACCAATTAAAACATTGTTAACAAATAAACACAATGAAAGTCCATGATATTACTTTTTAATTGAAACCGTAACGTTGTATTAAGGTATTAACCTTAGGAAGGATCTACGACAATTCGACGCGGACAATTGGTCGCACGACAAATCTACGCGGCAAATATTTCGCGACGGCAATTCGTCGCTGTCAAATACGTCGCATTTAGAATTCGACGCAGACCCAATTGGTGGCAAAATTAACAAATCAAATAAAGAATATAATTATCATTTTATTTTGGCTAAAATCGGTCGTTTCATCAGCGACTATAATAGAGACACGGATATAGCCTCATCTGGCTTAGAATTTTTTAATTTAATTTATTAAGGAATTTAAAAAACAAAGATTTAACTAACCAGAACTAACCATGACCCTTTCAATGTGACAGTTTTGCATGACCGTTGTAGCGCTTCAAACCAATGAAACTACACGGACAAAAGAGAAAAGCTAGTTCTGGTTAGTTCTGATTACACGTGTTTGTGCTTTTTAGTGTAGTCTCACTTCACGGAGATTTGTGGATTTGAGTAACAGTCCCGAAGTTTTTCGCTTTTTTATAACTTTTTAAGGTTTTTAAAAAATACTACTGAACTGAATTAAAGGAGAGGGACCTCCAAATATTAATATTAAGGGCTCAAATCCTAACGATATTTTCACCCTAAACAATATTTTTGCTATATTTTTCAAAAAAATAATATAAGCCGATTTTTTGGCCCAGTCCACTGTTTATAGTATTTCATATTTGGGGTACCTATTCCATATTTAGCTACCTTTTTTTTAATTAAAAAATAATTAAAATTAATTAATGTAACTAAAAATGTTTTACAAAATAAACGACAAATATAAAATTGTTAATAATTAATACAAAAAAATATATTGTAATTTTAATGCAAATTATGTGTAAAAACAAATTGGTAAACCATATTTGGTCACTTTCCTCTACTACTTGTTCTTGAAAGAAGTGCAGCCTTTGTTGTTCTATAAAATAGTCTGTACATTAAAAGATATATTTCTAGAATTCTATAAAAAATGTCTTTTAGTATTTGCCGTATAAGGATCTAATACAACCTTACTTTAGTAAAACCAGGTAAGTTAAGTAATTACTCGTAGGTTTTAATTTGTACTATTAATTTGTAAGCATGTTTGTTGTTTTAAATGCTATTTAATTATATTTAGCTGCTCAACTAAAAGATATGCATATTAGAAAAAAAATGCTTAAAAATAATAAAATAGTATTTTAAACCAAAGAATTTTTAATTAAAATAATAATACAAATTAAAAAAAAGTTACAGAGGTAAAATAGGACATAAAATAGGTTGTTGTCAAGTTATTAAAGTATAATACCTAATCTACAGTGCCAAAAATATCGGAAAATATATTTTTTAAATACCTGTTAAGCATAGGTGACATTTTAAAATTGTTTGTTCTTCTGTGAGCTCCTAAGGCTTAAGGTAGTAAATAAATATTTAAAAGAAATTGTGCATTGTATTTTTAGAAAATCATTAAGATGTCTATATTTAAGAACCTAATCTATTTGTTTTGTCACAACAAAGAACATCAATATGGAAAAATTTCTTTTTATTAAAAACCGATGGGCGCATCCTTTAAATACCTTGTCATCACAATCCCTTTAACAAAAGAATACCAAAGGGTTCCGAAAGGGTATTTCTCGAAAAAGAGACTTTGTAGACAGCATGGTGCCGAACTAAGCCGTTTCTTACATCAAACTCTCTATTTAAGTAGAAAAATGGTATTTTAAAGCAAGACCATTACCATCAACTAACAGAGTTTTGAAAAATTAAAAAAGGAGCGATGTGCAATGTTTACGTTTAGTGGTAAAATACCGGTATTATTGGTATTAGTAAAAGTAATGTTTTGATTTTTTTCTTGCTATTTTGTATATTAAATAAACCTTGTTATATTAATTATTGTTTACTCTTTACTATTTTCTGTCCATAATTTAATAAAAAAATATATTGATGACTAATTATAATGACTATTTATGTTTAGTGACAGAAATTATTACATTAAAATTTATTATTATACATTGTTAATACATTAAAAGCAACCAAAATATTTTAAATAGCAAAACAAAATACATACTGAGTTAAGTTTTAGTTAAATGACTAGAACTTTGTGTTTTGCAACGCTCCAAAATTATTTACATAAAACTGAAGGGTGTAAAATTACTAATATTTAAAAAATTCCTAAAAAGGTAAATAAAAATAATAATTTTACAATTAAAATAGTACTTATAAGTTAACATATTTTTGTTCCCCCTGTAACCTTTTTACCTTTTCGTTTTTGTTTCCTAAACGGTAAAAAAGTAATAGCGGGCACCACCTGTGAAGAACACACAAGAAATACTGATTTCATGAAAATATTTATTATGAAATTTTTAATGAGATTATAATTTGATTGTCCTTATTTTTTTCCTAATTATACTTGGCAACTAAAAAATATCACATGAAAAATAATATATATGCCCCGGTAAAAGAAAATTTTATATTGGTAAGGAAAAAATATAGTCAGCATAAAAAGTTTCCATATTCCATTATGAGCCCCATTTACTTTGTATGTATTATTTCAGTAAAAATATCTTAATAATTAAATATATAAAAAAACATGACCCAACTTTAAATATCAAACTTTTCATGTTTTTCTTTTATAAAGTTGGGTATTTGGATAATTATATTACAAAAAAAAAAAACATGCATGGTGCTGTGCATGGTATATAAAGGCTTTTGTGCTGACTGTATATTTAGAGTATAACAAGTATTTTTTTAACATACCCCAAACCTTATTTAAAAAAGCATTTATAGATAAAAATCTGCATAAACTTACCCAGTTGTGAGACTGTTTGGCCACATTTACTTTGGTCCCTGAAAAAAAAAACAAAATTATTTTTTTTAAATAAAGCTTTGTAAACATAACTTAAATTATTTATTATTTTTCAATTAAAAAAAAACAATTTGGTCTTCTTGCAACTGTTAAATAAATAACTATTTTCAGAGGAAAAGTAAAAATCAAAATATTTTGATGAACTCTGATATCCGTTTCTTGACCGTGCGGGGTAATTTAGGTACCCCAGATGGGGTGTTATTCTTATAACTAGATAGATCTCCAGGTAATCTTAGAAAATGTATATTCAAATCCTTTGTTAAAAAAAAATATTAGATAGATATAACTTTAATTTTCCCCAAAATTGAAATTACTTGGGGTAACTCAGTTACCCCGCACGGCCTACAGTCTATTGAAATCCTACGGGCACAGGCCAAATAAATAAAAAAATATTTTATTTCTCGACAGCCATAGATGATATAAAGCAAACTTTCCTGTATTTTAAACAAGTAATTAACTTTTAATTTTTTTATATTGGTTTAGAAACACCCTGTATAAACTGTTTATTGTTAAATACTTAATTTTATTATTAAAAAAATACTAATCCATGATAGTCATAGTACTCAAGCAAAAATCCCTTATTTTTATTTTCCTCTATCGAACCATATAAAAAAATGTTCACGTCAACATCTTTCACTCTAAAATTAAACATTTTTATAATACATCGCATCTCATCCAGAAGAATCAAAAGCCTATTGTGATCAGTTGACTGAATTTTCAATATAATAGTCATTAATACGGAAATAAACTTTAGAACCAATATCGGAATCAATATAGCGTAAAGAACAAATATACGCCCTCACAGTTTTCAAGATTTAGGTCGGAAGGGATCTTTTCCTTTTTGTTTTAATGGAATAAAGAATATTTTCTAGTCAATTTTACGTTTTTTGACGTAATAACGTCTTATTATTCGATGGAGCCGGCTGCATGCACAAAAAAACATGACTCATGCGGCGCGGCGTTCCATTTAAAGCTTGAAGTGCAAGCCAGAGCGCGGAAGAGGCACAATCGGCCTCCGCGTTCGACATCTGTTTCTCTCATTCTTTGAGCGGTCCGCCTGCCATACAATAATACATTTACATGATTTCGTCAAGTAGGAAGTGCAGTGAAAAATAAATGTGGTGTAAATTAATTCATTTTTTTTGTTTTTTCAAAAGTCGGAAATACATTTTTAATGAAACATTGTTACTTGTAGTTGATCTGTATAATTTAAGTAAATAGGTACCTTATGACGTTATCACGTAAATTCATCGTACGTAAACCGACTTTACAGACAACCAATATTTTTTAATAAATAAATAAATAAATTTATTTTTATTATTCTATTAATTTTACTTTGTAAACAGCTCTTGTGTTAAATTTAATATTTTCTTATTACTGACCTAAAAGAGATAATTATAAATAATATTATAATTAATTGACCTAAAAACATATACAGGGGCGAAAAATCTTTTAAATAGGCCAAGATATTGAGACGGGATATCGATATCTTGTCTCATTTAAAAAATAAAGAAGGCAGGACTTTTAACATCCTTCCTCAATGCATAAACATTAACAAAATTTTTAAAATTTAGAAATTTATTGTTTTAATGAAATATAAATATGTTTGAATCAGTTAGATTGATGCAAAATGTAATGAAACACAATTTTCTCTGGTATTCTTTAGAATTTATTTTGTTTTAAGGGTGACCGTAGTTTCGTTATATTATGATATTTTAAACAATCTAATGTAAAAAATAATAATAATAGAAAATAACATAGCATATTAAGAATTTAAGAGTTAAGGATATTAAAACTAACAATTAATTATTTTGAATTTATTATTTCATAAACATTTTAGTTTATAAAAATTCTTGTTCTACTACAATCATTAAAAACATACTTTTCCTTCCTCATATAAGAGAAAACAACGGCACTCTTCCTCCCCAGGGGCAAAAGTAATAATTTTTCTTCCGGGAAGGGAAAGTGTACTTTTCTGCCTCCTATCAGCCGGCATACCATTTCATTCACTGCTTAAACATCTCATAGCCGTTCTCATATCATTCGCGAGACTTATTAGACGAAAGATTTAATGACACTGGCCTTCGCGGCGGTTTCATAAATATTTTGAGGAATACTGTCGTCGTCTTCAGAGTCCATTTTGGTTTGGAATGATAATTTTTACTTCGACTTAACCAAAACTGTTTATTACAAAAACAAAGCTGGCGCAACGATAGCTGCTATGATGTTTGACGTCATATGTCATATTTTAACTGGTGTCTAATTATAACGATATACAGAGACCCGCGAATTAAGTTGAAATACTTGTTTGCCGATACTGCAGCTAAATAAATATGTATTTTTTGAAAATGTCGCAAAAGGTACTAGAAAAAATAACACACATTTCTCATGGAGTAAACTGCCTTTTCCTCCCTAGGATGATTGCTGCATCAAACCATCCCAGGGAGAAAAAGTGGTACTCTTCCCTCGCATTGTCAATGTAAGGTAATAATAATTAATTTAATTTTTACAAAATCTTTTATATTTCTTGATCTTTTTTGATCTTCTTTTGCTTTAATACTTAAAATAATAAATCCTTTTTTTTGTATTGTTAAAAAGTATAGGTGACTGATTTAAAAATAGGCTAAATCCTATTAAAACCTCTCCTAATTTTTTAAAGTATGTACTTGAACACATGTGGATTCTTACAGAGTATATTAAGTGCAAAAAGTGAACAGAAGTTTAGAAAGAGACCCCATTCTTGAAAACCCACACAAGTGTGAAAAATCTTTATTGGATTTTAAATTAAAAATAGCCGCAGTGCTAGCACAGGATGCCGCAAGAGTTGAGTGTACAGGGGTTAATACTTTTACAAATTTAGAGTTTTGAGGGTAATTAGAAGAGGACTACATAATTTTTGCTTTGTTATAATTAGGGTAATTAGAAGAGGACTGCTACGTTTGTTAATGCAAAATATTAAATTGTATTGAGTTCAACACTTCTAAATGTGTATTTTCTTTGGTCCAATATCCTTCTTGTAACTTTACTAACTAAAAGCAAAAACATATTATTAATTTTATTCTTCAAAAATTTCACTTATTCACTGTTAACTTTGATTTTGTGACAATTATTTTTTTAAGTTTATATTGTCATACAGGGTTAGCACCGCAAAAAGAAAATAATACAATTTGTGAGTCATTTTATCATAAACCGAAAAACTTTATTCTTAAAATTATTTTTTTAAACTACTGAAAGTTTTATTTTAACCTATATATAAGGTCTGGCCATACATAACCGCAACGAGCCCGCAGCCGTGCATCTCGCGGGTGAAATGTAGAGGGATGCGGTGCAAAAAGTTTTGTATTTAATAAAGTTGCAGTAAATGAGTCTGTTATACTACGCTTTAACTTACACCCGATCGTAAATTAAGTAATTATACAGTAAAACATATATAAAGTACCAGAAATAAGAAGAAAAATCTGTTTTATTTAAACAAGGATATATACCAACATACATAGAACAATAGACTCAAATTGACAAAAATGCTTTTTATTTTTTGATGGCATGAAAAGTGCTTTTGAATTTTTTTGAATTACTCTGTGCCACTTTCCTTTATTCATTGAGAATCCGGGCTCGGTGCGGCCTTAAAGCGGTTATGTGTGGCAATACCTATACTCGTCGTACCTACTTGATACGTTCAATTTGACTTTTTGTGCATATAAACATTCCGGATACGATGACACATCGGTCTTGCTTTGTTGTTTCTATAGATCGTCTATCCGTTTCATGCATTGGCATAAATTCTTGATGATTATTTTGAACTGGTACGACTTGTATACCACAAATTACAGAAAAGAAACAAAAAACATTACAAAAAACAAAATACATGTATTAATTTGTAACCAAATGTAAATATCAAGAAATACGTAACCTACACTATATGATTTATTCTCTTATGGTCAATTTGACAATCCACTTGACTTTTTTCAATATCATTTTTACAGTATTTACTTTAATTTTAGAATAGGAAAAAAATCATAGGTATTTTTAGTTTTGAATTCGTTGAAAAAAATACTAACTAAGCAGGTCAGTGTACAGGTTATAAATATAATAATTTCTTGTTTCACTAAATATACGTATTTGTATATAAAAAAATAGAAGTAAATTAAACCTTTTATTCTTGTTTTATATTGAAGCATTAATTTACAAATTAATATTAAATTATGAAAATCTTGCTTTAAACTAACTCTTTTACCTAATTAAGTGAAATGTGTAATTACAAGTGGAACTAAACCCTTTTTTTTAAACCTACGCAAAATATTTATTAAATTAAACATTCAGAATTACAGAAACGTAACGCAAAAACCTACATATAAAATGTCAAGTTAGTTTATATTAAGAGGGTTGTAACATGGACCCTATATTGGGGGCCATTTTTTTAACGTCACCGGTACATTTTCGTCCATATTATTAAATAAGATAAGTGTTAAATCACTGCCGGATAAATTCAATTTATATAAATAATAAAACAACTGTTTCCACAATTTATTTTTATTATTATTAGGTTTCAACTTTTTCAACTATAAATAAAAATAACTGAATAAAATTTAAATCTTTTAACAAATTTATTTCAAGATGTTAATAGCATCATTTAACCTATAAACATCATACACAAATCATAGTGCTATTTTTTATAAATAATTAAATATTTGTTGTAAATGAAATACAAAGCTCGCAAAAAAATAAATAAAAATTTCACACAAAATATAACAAAAATAAGTTCAACGGGTCGGTCATATTGGAAAATATATATCTTCGTAACAATGTTAACAATAGATTATTAAATTAACATTACAAATTTTGTAACTACCCTGTCGAGTTGCGAATAAAACCGAATAGGAATTTCACATTCAATCCAATTCGATCTTGGTCGGTTTTTGCAATGAACTTAATGTGTTTTCTATTTGGATTTATTCTGTGTTTCTTATTTGGTTGTGTTTAATCCTATTTATTTCTATCGCGACTATACGTTTTCATTTGTTCTTATTCGATTCTATTTGTAATCTTGGTATTTATATGCATTTTGTTTTTTTATTTATTCCTATTTAGTCTTATTTATAATATTTTTATTTGATTGTATTGGTTTTTATTTGAATTAATCAAAGCGATTTACGCCTGTGATTTATTTTGCTTTTTTAGTTGTTTTTGTTTAATTCTATTCGTTTTTATTTTGTGTATATATTTTTATGTGTTCCTATTTGAATCTATTTGTCATACGTTATTACTGAAATGTTTGTTGCAATTTGTTTTATTCGTATCCAAATTAATTTTAGTTGTTTTTATTTGGTCTTATTTGCAATATGTTTATCTTAATTGTATTGATCCTTATTTAAATCTGTTCGCGCCTATACCGGTATGGAAAACAAACTGTCGGCTAAAGCCAAATCATACACTGAATCCCTTTCACCAACTTGCAATGTACTCTTCTAAAATTCACCGCTGCAACAAGACTGCATATTCAAACAGAACAAAATCAGGGGCTCCTGGCTTACCCCCTTTCGTCTGCTGTCCGCCGTGTCGTATGGCGACGAGATCCCACCTCGAATATTTTCTATGCTTTTAATTCCCTATACTCGGCCAGTTGGTTTCCACACCTGTATGGATTTATTCTGCTTTTTTATTTGTTTTTGTTTATTCCTATTCGTTTTAATTGCGACCATTTATTTGTGTTGGCTCTATTCCAATCTATTTGTAATACTTTATTGTAAACTTTATTTTTTAACTATCTATAGTTAAAAAAATAAAGTTTTAAAATGTAATGATTATTTTTATTAAAATACGTTTCAATTCGCACAATACATTAATTTTTAAATATTTCTATTATATAACTAATAAAATAATTTCTAAAACATACTTTTTATTTTAATTAAAAATTAACGACAGAAACCGCCAATACAAAAATATATATATATATATATATATATATATATATATATATATATATATATATATATATCTACACAAATGCTTTGCTAACTGATATTGGTTTAAAACGTTAGAAATGCCAGTAAGGAACCATTTTAGCGTACATTTTCCAAAAAATTGTTAAATGGCAGATTAAGTAGGTCTATTTGTGAAGCCGCCTTCCCAAATTACTCTCTATTGTGATTGATTCTTGGTAAAGAACTTCCAGTTGGATGCGTTCGTAAATGCAAACCACCAGAAAATTGGTGTAAACTTGCAGCCTTCTTGGGACTTTACACAACTTTACTGACACCGATAACATCTAAAATGGGCTCTTAAAAATTTACCTGAAATCAGATATCTTAAAAGCCGCCAAGATTGGTTATCACATACTTGTATGTCTATTGGGTAAATGGTGGTTCTTTAGTTGCTACTTGTCTTACGTGTCATATTGCTAAAGAAAAATAAGTTTTATCCCAGATGTTGAAAAATAAACATCAAAAAAATAAAGCGACTTTAAAAAAATAAATAAAATTAGCTAAATAGTTAAAAATAATAAATAAAAAATAATAAAACAAAGTCGGGTAATAACATATGGTACTAATGTATAAAAAGTTTTTGCCTATTTAGTTATTGACATTTAGTAGTTAAGCGCATAGGTTATTATCCGATTTTTTTTTTTTTTGTTTATTATTTTTAACTTTTTAGTAAGTTTTATTTTTAATTTTTGTAAAGTCGGTTTATTATTAAAAATGTAATTATCGTAACTTCATGAAACTCCATAATCAATAATTTTATTTAAGTAAAACACTATTTGATGATTAAAAAGTTCCACTTTTATTCACAACTTCTGACACATGTTTCGCTAACACTGTAGCTTCTTCGGACGTGTAAATTAAACTAATAATAGGAAAAAAATACAAATTTAAATCTTTTAACACATTTTAGGTAGGGTGTTAGGGTTTTTTAACATCTGTTTTTTATTATTTGCTAAAAAGATTTAATATGGGAGAATTTTTGACTTCTAGCTGATTATTTAGGATGTACTAGGTGTTTTTAATTTTTGTTTATTTCTGAAGATTCTAAAAAGGAAAGTTTTTTTCCTTATTAGCCAAATGTATCATTATCTGGCTATATTCTATTAAGTGAGTGGCATAAGCAGAACCGCTTTTGTTTTTTAAAGCTATTTTTATGTTTTGAAATTCTATAATAGGTTTATTCCAGCAGAGTGTTGGAAACATGTTAGCAACAATCGTAAAACACAGAAATTGTTACAAACATTAGTCAGAAATGTTGGTAATAATTTTCTGCTGGAACGAAAAATAAACAATGCGTGCATACTGCCTGTACGTCAATACAAAAAAGGTTATGTTAACAATTTTTCAGTAATGTTTAAAGAAAGTTTGCAAACTTTTCAAACAGTTTCCAACATCTTAAAACTACTGCTGGAACAACAAACAATTGTATAATGTTACAAACATGACACTGCTGGAACGACAAATTTGATGTGCGCAGAATCCGAACGGAACAAACCTAATTTCAGAATATGCCACGAATAATATATTACACAACTTCGAATTTAATGTTCCTTGAAGTTTTAAATAAAGTACTGGGGATGTTTTTACTTTTTTTCCTCTAGAGTTCAGGCGTCACCAACTGGCGGAACGCGGTCCGAATCTAGACCGTCAAGCGAGATTGGGCGGACCTTGATGATGTACCTACGCAAAGTCGCTATCTTTGCTATAGTCAACTCGCCAGCAAATTGACACGAAACACAAGATTGTCAGTTATCGCGGTGTGAGGCGAGTGAAGGCGAGTAAGGGCGAGTGAAGGCGAGCGGCGAGTGCAAGGAGTGGGGGAGAGTACGCGCCATCGCCGACTGCCTTCTGCCCGGGGGCCCGGGACCTCAAATAAAAATTGTTGGTCACCCAAGCATATGTATTTGGTATCCTTGATGATGTATGTAAAAAAATAATCCTAACTTTAACAGTTGCTTGAATACATGAATTTACCTAAATCATATTTTAATACGTGACAATGAAGAGTGGTCTCTCGGTGAAAAGAAAGAATTGTTAGACACACAACCACTGTACAACTGGGCAAAATTAGAAGTGCCCAAATCCTTTGTTAATAAGAGTTTCATTCTGTTAAATAGATCGGCATTTCGCGAGCCTTTTTTTATGTCAGAGCCTTTAAAACATTTAAAAATAGGAATAAATTTAAAATTGCCCAGAGCTGGCATCAGGTTTAATAGTTTGAACCTTTTTCACATTTACATGTTAAATTCGTACAATTAGCGATACTACAGTAACGAATTACACGCTGCTTTTTTAACATCCTGTCTATACCTACTGTAAAAATAAACATATCAATTACATTGGCTAAAAATAGGTATTTAACAATATTTTTATTCACTCGTGATCCAGATTACTTTAATGATCTGATTTTATATTAATAAAATACATTGTTATTTGTAGTTTTCCCAACAAAGGTTTTACGCTGTAACCGACGCAACATAGCGGAAAAACACTCGTTTAGTTAATTAGCGTGTATGTGTATGATTTAGATCGGCCTCTCGGTAACTTTATTAGTTTAATCTGGTGAAATTAGCGTTTTATAAATTTCTAGCTTAGTTGCTATTATTAATGCGCGACTGATTTAAGTTGTTTTTATGTAATCTGCACTATTGTTAAGTCTTTATTAAAACCAGTGGTGTACCATATCTCCTTATAATAATTTGTCTTAATATGGCACTGGGAGGTGCGAAAAGCCTCGCCAAGTGTGTAACGCCATCCACCGTCATCATTTTTAAACGCAACTTCTAATAGGTTCGCTATCTATCACTCAATACAAACAATAAGGCTAAAATGCTAACTTAGCTGATTTGCGCTTCGCGAAAACAATTTTAAGTCTTCAGTCGTTAAAAAAATATTTTGAATGCAGGTTAATTTTTTTTTCTGTGAAAATTCAAACGTTACCACGATACATAAGTATTAATTTGCATTATTGATATATATATATATATATATATATATATATATATATATATATATATATATATATATATATATATATATATATATATACATATATACCGGGTGTTGCTCCGTCGAGCGGGACATAGGGAATTCCATGTAAATTTTGAAGTAGTCAAATATTGGCTCCCCTAATTATTTTAGAAAAAAATGCTGTTAGGATTTATTGAAGAGCACAATAAGTTCCACCCAAAATGAAAATTTGAACATTTTTCAACCAACCAGTAAAGAGTAAACTGCTTAAATACTTCTGCAACATAGTATCTCATTATGCACCCTGTACTCTAAAAATCAATAATAAAAACACCATATCGATTTAGCAGTGACAATTTAGATCATTAATTTATAATGTCATTGCCAAAACTAAACAATTTTATACGGGAATTTTAAAAAGAATCCTCGCATTTTAGTTTACAGCTAATTCCAACACATGCACTCACAGTTACGCAAGACAATAAAACAAATTTGTCTACATTTAGAAATCAATTTGTGACCAAAATATCAGGATTTAATCAAATGCTCAAAAATTCCTCCATTAACTGCCAGACAATAACCCAAACGATTGTAAAAGTCATTTCTTACGTTGGCTAGTTAGTACATCGATATTCTGGCACATTCAGCGGAAATAGCATTCCTTAGCTGGTCTAAATTTTCATATTTTTTATTGGTATAAAACTTATTTTTAAAATGTCCCCATAAAAAAAATCGTTTGCGGAAGACCCAGAGACCTGGCTGGCCAAGATTTTGCGTGGTTCGGGCTTATGATGTCGTTATTAAATGCGTTGTTCAAGTATTCGCGCACAGCTCTGGTACTGTGTGCTGGGCAGCTATCCATTTGATACCAAATCTCTTGATTTTCACGAGCAAGGTTGTTCAAAGCAGGCAAAATTTATTCCTCTAAAAGTTCCAGAAAGTACTCCGCATTCAAATTTCGGTCAAAGAAAATTGGTCCAAGGATATGGTGGCCGAAAAATTCCCACCAAAACATTAATTTTTTGTGAATATTGAGTCCTTGTCTCAACAAATCGATTTTGGTTTTCGTTACTCCAGTACCGGCAATTTTGAATGTTGGGTTCGTTGTTCAGTGTAAAAGTGCATTCGTCAGTAAAGCATATATTTTGTAAAAATCTCTGTCTAAGCAAAATTCTTGTCGTATTTCGTCTCCGTTTCTTAATTTTTGGTGTATTTCGTACTTGTAAATGTGGTATTTACATCTTTTTAAAATTCGAGATATTATGGTGTGGTCTTGTCCAGTAATGTCCTTCAGGTGTCTCGTGCTAATGTTTTCTTCGGCCTCCTCTACACAAAGTATCACGTCTAAATCCCTCTCGTTTTGTACAATTTGTCTCTGATTTTCACGTCAATTTTCTTCACATTTGCAATTATTGAATACTGTGCCTGTAGTTTCAAATTTTTCTATCGTCCATTCTATTGTCGATTTACTTGGTATTGGCCTATTGGGAAATTATGCTGCAAACATCTCCGCTACTCTTCGATAACTATTCCCTGATAAAACCATTTTATAATAGTGATTTTTTCTTGATTTGAGTAGTCTATTATTTAAAAATGGTGTAACATTGATCTGACAACTTGAGAGTAAGAGGTTAAATAATTTTTCTGGTATTTTATTTAAACTTCTAATAATACAGGGCGCGTAAGAAGATAGGAGATTCGTAACTTATTTTAGAATTTATCTCTTAGCTAGCGGACTGAGAAGAGCTGAAATTTGTACACTGGGTACAACTTTTGGTGCTCTTTAAAAAATTCTTATAATATTTTTATCTAAAATAATTAGGGGAGTCATCAGGAGTTATCAGGTAAGACCACCCTGAAAAAATTGATCTGGCCAAGGTGGCACCAAATCATAATATTTGCCATTTGGCTGTGTAGATATTTAAAATTTTGTTAGAAATAAAAACAATGTAATTAATCTATAGTATCTTTATAAAAAAATATATTAAAAATATTTTACTTTGTTGGTTCAATGTTATTATTTGAAAGAATCTGAATGTCTAGGATTTATAATAAATATTGGATATCAAGTTATACGATTTAATTTATTTAAAAATGTTTTATTTTATGGTATTTTTTTAAAATGGTGGGCTACGACGTTTCGGTGGCAAGTCTGCCATCGTTGCCAAGATAAATTGGATAAAAATAAAAATTAAAAATTAACTAATTAGTCAATAATTAGTAAGTAGTAAGTAAGAATTTTTATGAGTCTTTAATTTTTTCTGACGTATACCTAATAAATGGGAATATATTTTAAAATACTAACACTTATTTTGGCTATTGTTTAAACATATATTGAAAAGAAATGATTTAAGACTTAGTCAATTATTAGAAGTATTAAAATTCCTTGAATCAAAACAAAACAAATGTTATCAAGAAACGTTTAAAATAGGATTTCTATAAATATTTTCCAAAATTTCTTGTCGTGGAGTCCCATATTTAACCAGTTTTTTAGAAGAAATGTACTCAGTTAAAGATCTATTCAATAGTAAAAAGTTACCAGCGTCATAAAAATAAGGACGGAAATCAACTATTGCTGTCTAAATGCGTTGTTTACAAGCGTGCGAGTAACAAAAAAGGGAATAATTGAAAGTGAGACAGAACTGATGATGCCGTGGCATTTTCATTATTAACGATTAGTCTACTTTTAATAAGACGATATTTAAAAATACAAAAAGATCAAAATGCAAAAGAAATTTGAGATACATCAGATGATGAAAACCCTCAATGATGCCGTAGCAGAAACTAAATGAAACTGAAGTTTTATTGCCATTTATTATTTATTCATGTCATATTATAATTATCACTTATGCACTTACTACTAGTGCTAAAATTATTTCCGAAAAGTTTTTCAAGTTTTTCAAAAAATTTCCGGAATAATTTAAGCACGTGTGGTATTTGGTAAGAAAATTTGACACCAAGTTAAACCTTTAACTTGCTTTCGTTCGCTCTTCACTTATGTCTACTTCAGTCCTATGATATTACTAACTGTAGTTGTATAAAATTGTTATTTAGGTACTTAGGCCTTACATTATTTTATATTATGTAACGTCTTAAATACTACAACTGGTACAAAATAACATTTTCTTTAATTATATATGTGAATGACAGACATGACGTTAAAACAAATTTAATATTTATGTCAAATATTTCCACTATAATTCGCTCCAGGGTACCCCAGGCAGGAGAAAAAAATTCCGATAAATACTTGTGTTGTCATGGTAATGCAACTAAAACTACACATTTGATTGGTCAAAAAACAGTGGTGTGGAATTTTCAGTATAATATTAGTTTAAACATTACTCTATTTATTAAAGAACAGTTATCTTTACAAACCTACCCATTATCCATGTTAGCTAACTATCGGTTTTCTTTTATACACTTATTACAGTTTATACCTTCCACAGATTCAGTAAAGCACAATTTATGATATAAAATTAACAAAACACACTTTTATTAATTCACAGAAAACAAAATCACAAACTAGCACATCCGAACTGTGTTAAGGACCGTCGCAAACTGAATTACGAGACCGAAACGGCACTAGTAAATCCAATATAATCATAATATAATGATAATAGTCTTTGCGAGAATCCCCGGATTTACTAGCATTCCATTTAATCTTCTTAACGTGTGAATTCGCCTCTTTTTCTAATCGGATTTTGGATTTAAACTGAACGATTTTGAGCGCCATTTAAATGTACTAAAGACCGTCAGTGATGTCGGTAGTATATTTATGGTGTAACTGCTATAAATAAGTCGTCTAATGACGTTTATTCATAGCTCAATTGATTTTATATTATTATCAAGTGTTTATTTCGATAAACTCTTTATTATTAAAGCAGTCATATTTTAGTTTTTTTAGCAACCTACAATGTATCCAAAGAAATCGACATATCTCAGATAATTTTGAACTAAACTGAATGAAATTCGGTACTCTAGGGTAAATATAATTTGAATTTACTTTTTTGATATCCGCATTATTACCAGATCTTTAGTTTCGCAGAAATCTATTTAATTTTTTGTTTGTTTTTAATTTAAATAAGATACCTTTTTTTATTATTGATTTTTCGCTATGCTTTACTATACATTGGTAGTAGTTCAATTTTTCTCTTTAAGTATTTATAGCAGAGAAGATGTTTAATCCAGTAAATATAATAGGTCTAAAGTGCAGTTTAGGTATTACCTTTTAAACCTTACATTTTTAAAACTGGTACAACGTCAGTTCTAGCATAAGGAATGCCTAGTTTATTTAAGCTTTTAAATATTAAAAGGCTTCATTTAAATAAAAATAAACAAATTACATTACTCATGATGGGGGAATATGTGGATCAAGTTAGATAATATAATCAAGTATACTCTATTTTTTTGCAAGAGAGAGTAATAAATCATTTAATTTTATGGCAATTCGCTTTCTTTGTTAGTCCGAGTATAAATATTTTTCTTCAATTCTACCTGTAATGTACTGATAAGGCATCATAATTTTAGGCCGGCAGACCCCGCTCTAAAATTCGTCAACCTCTTGGGTCAAATACAAAGAAATAATAGATGTTTACCCGTATTTACGTGGGAATAATGTGATAAAAACCTTGACAGTGGCGGTGCGCTTGAGTTTATTTTTGGAAACTTACCCTTTTTAAACAGTTTAGGTAAAATGAAAATCTTGTTTCTTTTATATGTGTAAAAAATTTATTTTAAAATTTATAGTATATCAATATTGTACACTTGGTATAATTATAGTTAATAATAACCATTTTATTAAGAAAATAATACACATTAAAAATGCATAGTCAAAAAATAATTATTTAAAATATAATCTATACCTAATTAAATATGCTACATAATCTACATCTAGTTATTCACATTCTTCCATATCTGACATACTATCACTACTTGAGTCATATGAGTCTACTTGTATAATTAGAGGTTCAACAGTTGTATCTACTATTATATCCAAAGACCACATTTTATTTTCTACTTCTAATACATGTTCGACATATTTTTTCCAGTTTTCTGGGAAGCATTAGATATGGCAATTTGAAATAGTTTTTTTATATCTACTAGTTTAAACGTAGTATTATTTCTGGCTACTTTACCTTTCACTTGTGCTCATATAAGTTCTATGGGGTTTAGTTCGCAGTGATAAGGTGGCAGGCGATATACAGTGTCTTTTGTTTCTTGGCTATTTCATCAATTACAAAACGTGTGTACTTAGCTTTATTTGTGGCGACTTCACTTTTTACTAGCTGCAACAACTCTAGTTTAACACTATCTGTAGGATGTTCAATATTTTGCTGCATCAACCAGGATTGAATGTCTTCCTGTCTCCGAATGCCTCTGTTTCAGACCGGAAAACAATTTTTAAATGGGTTGCTAACTTAAGGGCAACTGGTTCTTGAGTTTCCTAAATTAAGACAGCGATCCGAGATGAAACTGCTGCTATTCCTCAAGATATGGTGATAAAAGTGATGCGGAACTTCTAGGAACGCCTTCGCATGTGTGTCGCTGCTAACGGCCGTCACTTACACGATATAATTTTGAAAACATAGTTAAAAAACCTTAAAGTGTGCTCTTTTGAAAATAATAAAAGTTTAGCTTCATATTTTATAGTAGACTTTTTATTTGCCACCCAAAGGTGGGAGTCCATTCTGCCGCACCCTGTATAATCGAATACGTTTTTAACAATCTGCTTTTCGTTTACAGTTAAATGGCAGAGACATGCGCGTTTCTGCGGAGAAGCCATTTTTACAATACTGTAATACTTTGAACAATACTTTAACAATTTATAACCACTCAGTTGCACATACGGAAAGATACTAAAATATATATAAAATTTATAATCCTTATTTAACGCAATTCGGTGTATTTCTACCTGTTCTTTGCACAGAGACTGGTGCGCCTATGGTTTACAACCTTCTAACTGTCCCGAGACATTTTTATTACTATCTCTTGCAAAAAATGAATGAATAATCTGTTTAATGATAGCTTTTCAAATCGCAACCCGATGGTAAAGTCGATGCTTCAAAAAACAGTAAATAGGTTTAAACCTAGCGATAGAATGATAATAAAAGCTTAGTAAAGCAGCCAATAATTGAAAATCTTCATTATTAAAAAGAAATGGCACAAGAGACTAAAATGTGTAAATTCTCTATTGGCTAAATAAACAAAAATACATTTAATTCCTATAAAATTACTTTGGTTTAAGAACTTTCAGAAAATGATTTCCGAGATGAGTCGAGTTCTGTGTAATAGTGATGCGAAAGATTACGGAAGTTTCCCATAATGTGGTAAGTGTTTTCAGATGAAGCAACGTTTATTCTTCATGGCAGTTTAAACAGACACAACTGCTGATATTGGTCTGAATCCTCACTGAATATACTCTAGCTCGAACTAAGTTTCCGCCGAAAATAAATTAATGGATTGGGATCTTTGGTTCACATGTCTTGTGCCTTTTATTATTAAGGTAAACTTAACATCAGAGAAATATCTTCATATGCTTAAAACCGCATCATTTGTAAAATTAGGCGTATAGCAAGACTGGATTTTGATAATTTGTGGTTCCAACAGGATAGAAACAGGATTAAAGCCTCATTACACTATGGCCTAGAAGTCCGCGAATATTTTGATGCATAGTTTCGAGGCAAGAGAGAGACAGAATAGGATCCCTAGAATGGCCAGCGAGGTCTCCCGACCTCTCATCGGTTAGATTATTATTTGGGATCATTAAATAAAAATTGTTTTTATAACGAAACCACAAAAATATTGGAGTACTTGAACGACGGATACTAAATGAAGCCAGAAAAATAACCCTGGAAATGTTGCAAAACGTCATTGTAAAGTATTAACAAGTTTTTTAGTTTACTAGTGCAAGAGCATTTTAAAAGTTTTGATGTAAAATTTTTATGTTAATAATTTTGTTTCTCCTTTAAATTTTGTTAATTATGAATATTATTGTTTATTTATTCTGGAAATTCGATTTATGCCCAAACTGACTAGACATCAGTTTGAAAGTTGGAAGGTGTAAAATGTCACACCTATAATATTTTTAATAAATTTAACATATTTTTTGCAATTAGTATGCATAGAAAAATTAGACTTCTACACGATTCTACAGCAGAAAACAGCGGAAATCTTATTCTTTAGATCAGGATAGCTATATTTTCTAAACTAAAATGAAATCTTTGGTGGTGATGTTACCAATGATAAAAAATAACAAATTTTAGTGGGTAAAAATTTATAACATGACACCCGGTACAATAAAAAAGAAAATATTTAAGAAAAGTGTAAATTTTAACTTTGCACGTGGTACTAATGTAAACCAAAGTTTTTATTATTTATTTGTATGTTTCTTACACCACTGACAAATATGAATATTAAGATGTATCAACATTTATAAATGTGCGTAAATGAATTAAGAACGAGAATATATAAAAAATGTGTTTCCTTCAGCTGGTATTACACTTTCTACAACAGGCACATTCATTTTCTTAAATGATTTCATACAATAATTTAACAATATAGAAGAGTACTAACATCATAAAGCCATTATAACGTGACTTAATCAGATCAGACCACTTTATTACTTCTCAACGTGAATCCGCCATTCATATTCAATCATTAAATTGTTGATTTGCATAAGTAAATAAATAAAACCGGCGAATAAAATATGCAAAAGCAATTTAAATAATCGGTCAATTTACACAATTTTAAAAATGCAACATTTAGCATTTATCATTACTGAACCATAAATTATTAAAAAGTAAATAAATATAAAATGCAAAATAAACTAAATCGATCATTGATTGAACGTAAGCTCTTTATTGTTTTATAAATAATTTAGAAAATTTTAAACCGTTAATAATTTTTATTGGGTTTCGGTTTTATTTCAAATAAAATAATATTTATAAAAGAGATATTATTTTTACTGATCCGAATATTGTTTAGATTATTTATTTATTGTAAATATTTAATAAAAATATTAAAGGTTGTGTTTATTTGTTTATGTATTTGTTTGTTGTTTTGTCTTTTTATAAGGCCTATTAAAGTTGACATATGTTTTTTGAGGGTAGAAGAGGAGTTGGCCGTAAACAACTCTCCTGGTTGCGTAATATTAAACAGTGGACTGAAATACACAATACTGGTGAGCTGTACCATGCCGCCAGAGAAAACCTAATAATGAGGTAGTAGCCTACGCAGTAGGTGTATGGCATGTAAAGAAGAAGATATGTTTTAGTTTTTGCTTTTCCCTTGTTTAATATTTTTATATTTATTAATTAATTAATGAAAAAATTATACATATCTTCACAAATTATGAAAGATTTTCTAACAATATCACTAAATTAATAATATTAAAGACATTTCAAATATATTAAAAGTTAAGGGGTTAACGTATCATACAGATTTTTTTGTGGAAAGTATATGTAAGTCATATCAGTTAACACCTATTTAAATTTTTTATTTTTGTTTGCATAAACCTTCACAAAATTACCAAATGAAACCTATATGTATAAAATACCTTTGACACTTTTCTAACATTTACAGCAATTAGAATGCTATATTAAGTATTCGTAGACTATATTGGTTTGCAAATTAAGTTTGGTTAACATAGTCAAAGCCCGGTTAGTATTGATTTAGATGCAATCAACTAATTGATAATTAAACCTGCATTGGTGCATTTTCGTGGTGATTTAAAATTTATATTTATTAGGTTTGGAGTATGTTAGTTATAAATAACTTAATTAATACGAATTTTTGTAAATATATTAAAAAATCTGTTTAACGACAACGTCATATACCACATTTTTTTACAAGTAACACAACAACAGTTCACAACAGAGGATGATGAGCATTATTTTATAACCAAAAAATCGAAGGGGTTAGTATTTACCCGATATTTATTAGTGAATGTGCGTTTTACAGTTTTTTTGTTTTTTTCTCCTTGGTTGTTATTGTTATGCGTTTAATTTTTCTTGTTTATTTAGTTATTTGGTGTATGCATGTAATTACTAACGTTTGGACAACCTTAGGGGTTTAAACTTAGGTGACCTATATGAGTTTATAATATAAATTTATTATATTTATAATAATTATTATAAAAAACATAAGATTTACCACAGAAAGTTAGGCATTACTAAAAATTTAATAATAATTTAAACATTAAATGCTGATATTGCTGATAATGGTTAGAAAAAAGAATAAGTTGCATGCGTTAAAATGTGCAAATAACCCAAAAAAAAAACGTTCTGAGCATTTTTCATAACAGGTTAAATAATGACGGTCATTTATTATTAACTTAAAAAATGTAATCCTATTTTTTGCATATTTAAAATAAAGTAGGTACTTTATATTTATTTTACTTAAAATAATACACCACACCAATCTAGCCCAATTGTCAGAGGCATAAAAAAAATTTAGTTCACTTGCAAGAGCTTTACTTTCTTATTTTTAACCTCTTTCTAGTATCACTTTTTTAATTCACAGGAATATGTTATTATTTACCTTTTGTTTTATTATTTCATTGCACAATATATGTTAATGGTAAATAAAAATTATTAATTTTTAGCACGCAAATTAAAATTTTAATTTATATTTATCTGGTAATAAAAAGTTTTTAATAATAATAATAATAACATTTACTTATGATAAAACATAAGTAGATACATAAATACCCTTAATGCAGGAAAATTTTTTATAATGATCATAAATAAACAAACACGCACTGAAGATTCCTTGTACGTGGGTTTTCGTTTAATGTATTATCACATGCTGCTACTTAAAACTATAGGCATATGCCTCTACACAATATATCTATAAACTAAAAGTAATTCTATATATTGCATTTGAGACTATTGCACGTTAATTTAAAATGTTAATTATTCTTAATATCGATTAGTCTGCCTATTTCAGCTCGAAACTTTTGTCTTATCCACATAGAAAGTTTTTTTCTAAAAAGTAAAAATGAATTTATTGATTTTAAATCATTTGGCAAAGTAGTATAGACAAGCGGAGAGAGGTAAGATTGACATTTTTGTCCAACAGTTTTGTAGACTATTGGAACAACGGGTTAGTGGCTTCTTTGTCGTGTAAAGTACTTATGTTCTACAAATTTACTATGTTTTCTGTTTTTGTACTATTGAAGTGCTAGACCTTTAAAAAACAACTGGACATCAAAGATTCCACTCTCTTCGTAACGCTGATCGCTCGGATACATATAGGATTTATTAAAGATTATTTTTAGTATCCACTTCAAAGTAAGTTCTAGTTATTTTAAGTAATGATTTGTTACACCTCCCCAAGCCACAATACTGTAGACAAGAGAGTACCAGTACGTAGTAGAGGGTTGTAAGTTGTTTTACGTCAAATATTTGTTTATAATATTTAAATTTTTAGATCAAAGACCTTAGTCTGCCGGTTATCATATTAACATGCTGATCCCATTTAAGATGACTGTCCAACATAATTTCGGAATAGGAATATTTCGTTTTGTTAGCCATTTTAATTTTATACTTTAAGTAGTTTCATGTATTTCAAGCTCAGAATAAGGTGGCCAGTTTCTTAAGAGATTGTTAGTTTTTTATTGTTGAAAAAAGTTACCATATTTACAAAATCTTTTTCTATCAAATTTTAGTAAATAAATTTATAAATAAAAATACAACAAATAAATGTCACTACTGTAAAAAAATATAGAAAATGAACAATAAAATTGAAAGAAGACCTATTTTAATACAAGGTAGATGAAAACGAAAACAATTTGAGGTATAAATCTAATAATATTCAATTTCATTATTTCTTTCTTAGGGAATTGTAGCGTTTATAAAGATATTTTATTTATAAGGCAAAGCAATATTTAATTGTTATAGGAATGAATATAAACAATGTGTGACAGAAGCTAATGACATAAACAAAGATGGCGGTTACCAGGTAAACAACTGCTAACTAACTCACCTTGCCTAAAGGAAACAAAAAACAAGCTAATAAACAATAAGAAGATAATCGCAGGGTGGCACACTAACGAAAGTCAATATATATCACTGCTCGCATCTATTTGTTCACTTAGTCAAACAGCACAATACCGAGTTAAGCCGGGGTACTTAAAGCGAGATAAAACCGAGAGTTTAAACGTAAATCGGTTTAGCGTGGATTCCTAACTATATACACGCTCCTAATACGAAAGCTGTATTAAATAAGTAGAATTGATCCTCACTTTTCGTGGCTCGGGACACGGTCAGGCCCCGCCCCTACAGGGGAGACGGGGACGGGGGCGAGGCCAGACAGAGCGCGCTACTGGAAGCTGCCATCGGTAGCGTCGGTAGCGTCGGCAGCGTCGCGTCTGATACGACCCCGAGCAGCAGGAGTAAGCAGTGGCGAACAACTACTTTTGGTGTATGATAAAATAATATATTATGAAATCAATAAAAGTAAATTAGTTTGCTTACTACTACTTATAAAGAACTAAAACAACGCGTATTTAGTTTATGGAAAAGTTTTTATTTTACTTTTATTTTACTTTAAAAGCTCTTACAATAACTTAAATAGTTGATTGAACTTATAAATTAAATTGGTAAAACTAGCTTTAAAGCTTTCATATTATTATTTTTAATTAAACCAATTAACATCTTAACTCATAGTTCTGTTTATCAAAACTAATATATTGCTTTTCTAAGTGTAAATTAACTGATATGATACTTTTTATCCTGCTTGCTTCACAGTTACTAAAATTTCACCCCTAGTTTATGACTTTGATACTAGTAAATATCCATCCTGGCCTCACCCTTTTTTAAAGCTTAACACGAGGTAGAGAAAATCTTCTACACTGCTCTCTCTACATAAATCCAATATAATATCTACATATTATTTTTGGTTGTTTAGTTCTTAATTGTATTAAAGCCACCCACTTTTATATGAAATAAATCTCTTTTAATTTACCTTTCACGTGCCTTTCAATTTTTGATGCCGCCGCCAGTCAATGGGCCAACTACGACAAACTTTGGCCAACAACATTTGTGTGGACGGGTAGTTCGTCTACATTCTTCTTGATTGGCCCAACTTTTCTTGAGTCCGCTTGCTTACAAATAGTTTGCCAAATGTTTCGACAAATAGTTCGGCCACAAGTTCGCCCAATGTGTTGTTAAACAAATTCAATGGTAAAAGTAAATTATGGCTAACGTGATTCGTTTTGGAGATAAGGATTGTTTTTCAAACTTTGTCAATTGGGCCAGGCACTTGTAGCTCGCTTAATATAAGAAATTTAAAAAAATGTAACTAGAAACGTTTTAGGCATTTTTGTGATATAAAAATACCTATATTTTTTCTTTGAAGTTTATTTTAAAGTTATAATATTAAGTTGTTTTTTTTAATGGAACACCCTGTATATTCTATTATTCTATTACCAATAAGAAGGTTGCCTTAAAAGCCTTAAAAAATACCACATTTAATACATTTAAATTGTCATAGTTTCGGAAATATAGCAATCTCGAGGGGTTCGGTAATAAAATGGCATTTTTAAATAAAGCACCCTGTATATGTTTTCACTAATTATAAAACATAATAAAGACCGTTAAGGATTTATCACATTTTTTCAAACATTTTCTACATCTACTATTTTTTAGATTTATATGGTCATATTTTCAAAACTATAAGACGAAAATGAAACTGTCCATACAGTTTTTTTTTATCCGTTTTTACTAATATATTGGTATGTCGCATACGGAGTAAACAAATAATCTACCCATTTACTAATAGTGATATAATGTGAAAATTTAGCTAACAAGTTTTTCATAAGGCCGTTTTATTATAAAATTTTTGTTTTACAAAATTTGCACGAATGTACTGATTGGTACCTACTATTATGCCAAAGTGGCGCCCAACATCAAGTCCCATTTTATTTATGTCATAATGAAAAATAATTCCAAGCGACATAATCAATTTCCACAAGTCAATTAAATATTTTATCCGGTTAAATCTTAAGATCAATTTGCGCCCTAAGAACTTAAGCTGGCTTAACTCTTATGGTCCGCTTTAAATGTGAACTTACTGTTCGATTACTGCTTTTAAAATGAATTAAACGTGCAAAAATATTTTAAAATACTTTATTAAAATGGTAAATATAAATAATATTACGGGTGTAATTTAACAAACTGCTGACATAAAATCTTAAGAAAGAGTTTGATGTAATAATTTGGAAAAAGAGTAGGTATTTAAAATTTGTTCTGCTCTTATTTCAGTTTATTTTTAATTATTTAAGATAAGCATGTACCATAAAAAAAATTAACTTATTTTTAGTGCAAGCTCAATTAAAATAAATATTACAAAATTAAAAAAGAAGCTTAAATAAAAATGTAAGTAAAATAAAAAAGGAATGCCAGAAACCAAAATGGCGCCCAGTTAGTTTCCTATTAGTTTTGTTCTAAGTATCTAAATAATTTTGATTATGATACCTAGTGTGTATACCAATATTTTAAGGGCTTAAATATTGATAGAAAAATATAAAAGCAAAAGAAAACACCAGTAACCAAACAAAAAAATACAGGCTGCAATATGACATAGCATACTAAAAAATAATAAATGTTCCAAATGCAAAAAAGACACCCTCATATTATATTAGGTACAGGGTGGTGTCTTTTCGTTAATCTTGCAGGGTATAGCGTAAACTATAGAAATCGTGATTTCAATTTTTAAAACAAATTCAATGATTAAAGTTAATCATGGCTTACTTGATTCATTTTGGAGTAAAGATATTTTTTAAATTTTGCGAATTTGGCCAGGCACTTGTTACTCGCTTAATATTAGAGATTAAAAAAAAGGAAAATTTAAGATTTTAGTAAGTTTAAGTTATATCACAATCTTTTTTTATGAAACACCCGGAATCTTTTATCACCAATAGAAAAGTCGCCTTTAAACCGTTAAAAAATTTCACATTTGATATATTTAATTTGTCATAGTTTCTAAAATATAGCCATCGTCAGAAGTTCGTTAGTAAAATGATTTTTTTTAATTAATAACCCTGTATATTTTATCATCATTAAAAAGACATTTTAGTGCGTATATCTATTTTTTTTAATTTTTATGATCATATTTTCAAAACTAAAAAAAATAAATATATCAAATCTCGTATTTTGTTAAACCTTTTAGAAATATCCATGCAACGGTACTATAATATACAGGGTGTTTCGTTAAAAAATCCTAATAATGGCCATATTTTCCAAACTACTGAAAATAGATATATCAAATGAAGTAGGTAGTTTTATAGCTTTTAAGAATATATTTTACCTGATGATAAAATATACAGGGTGTTCCATTCTTTATAGCCTATGTTAGATATTTCTGTCATGGGTATATTAAGGAAATATATTTACACATTTTACACATGCTATTTAATGCGCAGTAGCCAAATGCGAATTTAAATAAAACTAATAAACCACATATATATAACCAATATATTAATAAACACTGTATGTCGTCGCCAAATCATAAAATGACGCCAGTATTGATGATTAGAAAAAAATCTCTAGACACCTTCCTAAAACCTCGTTAGGTATATGCTCATAGCCAAAAAAAAAAACAAAACTACAAACATCATATATTAAAAAAAATCACGTTTCTTACAGGTGGGTCAATTTGACCTCCACACGCCTACAAACGTTATAGTTTTGAGCAATATTTGGCAATATGTATATCGAGTTGCGGGAAGTTTAGGGAGTCGGAACAATATTTCTCCCCGACAAAAAGAAAAAAGACACAAAACTTTTATGTGAAGTATAAATATCTACTGTGCAAACATCATATTAAAAGAATTTGTGAGCAGTGTCTATAGGCCCAGGACAACACGAAGGAATAGATTCAGAATAAACTTTTACTTCATTTCATATTATATTATAAATATTTTATGTATTATTTCTTAAGGAAAATTACGTTTTGTTTAAGTTTTATTTTATGTTTTTCAGACCAAATGTAGAATTTCTGTTAGAAGTTAATAGAATGTTAAAGAAAATATATATTTTTTTATTTTAATTAATTTATGTTACCTGAGGCAAAGTATGAACTGTACTCAAAAATAATAAAATTCAGTATATTTGACCCCCGCGCGCCCACTTCCGTAATAAAAAGGCACGCGACTACTTAAGAGTTAATGTAATATAAATTATAACTTTAAAAAAATCGTTTACACATGCATTTTATTCAAATTAGAATTTAGCTAGTGCGCATTAAAGCGCTCGTGTAAACGTAGTAATTGGCTATTAGTAAGATCGCTGTGATTTGTAGTTAAGTACAAAAAAAGTATTTATAAAAGTTGTCCTACATTCTTAAATCTTGCTAACTTAATGTAGCTACAATGTATACCGACTTCTTGTCTTTCTTAGTGGAAACTTGTTTTGAATATTTTAAAAAATATATTTTTTACATAAAAATTAAAATATAGCAGAAACTTCGTCGAATAAGCTACTTGCTTACTATTCACATCGTGCCATTTTAAAACTTTCATGGCAATTCTTGCCAATGCATGAAAAGTAGACGGTCAATAGCAACAACAAAACGCGAGTCTGACGCGCCAACCCATCTTGCCAATGGCGTAGGTAAGGGGGGTTAAAGGGGTAATTACCTCCCCCAGAAGGGTTAAAAAATGTTTAAAGGGTTATAAGAAATGAGGGTGTGAAGTAGGCTTTATTAGTTGGGAGACATTTTATTGGTTTTTGTGGTACTTTACATGATGCACAATAGAACATGTATTGGGCCTCTTTTGCTCTTGAAATTTTTTTGGCCGATATATCATTTTGTCATACCAAACGACGATGACGATATTTCATTACCCCCTTCCTTTTTTCTACAAGGAAATTAAATTATCCACACCACCGTATCGTACAAAGTTCCGCGTCATGCCTTATCTGTCTAATATTTATCCGTATTCAACACAAATAAACTTATTTGAAATATCGAATTGGCACGGATTTGTTACTACTCTAGCACCGAAATATGCCATAAAATATAAGTGTATTATTTATAAAAATATACTTTTAATGTATATATTTATTTAAAATGCAAAAAAAATATTATTATTTGGGATGTGTAGTTATGAAAAGAATAAACATCAAAAAGTCATTTGCGGCATTATTATGTCAATAAGCAGACTTTCAGTAATAAGCTTTCAAATCTTGCAACATACGTTGGTTTTTAGCTTTGTATTACACGAAGCGAGATAAAACATGTTTTATTAAATGTATATAGCTGTAATATCCAGATGTCAATTTGAAACTTTTTATATGTCGGCCAATTTATGAAATTACAAAAACACGTAAACTTTGTTTCTTAAGGGGACATTTTCTATACGCTTGCTGTCTATTATTATATTTTGTTTTAAAGGCTATTTTAATGCATTTTTATAAATAAGTTACTTTTTTGTTTAACACTTTTAGAAAAATCAGGAAACAAATACTTTACACCACTAGATTTCGTTCTTTGCGGTTTATAAGACCCAGCACGAAAACTTGAAAGAGTTAGTAGCAAACATAGGCGCTCGTCCATCATGTTAAGAAATTCATGCAACTCCTGATATCTAATAAACAACTTTTTTCTGATTTTTCCAAATCAAGTGTATCTTATTTTTTAAATTGCCCTTAAACGGTATTTAAAAAAGAAATTACTCAATTAACTTACCTATTTAAAATTTAAGGGCTTTTTTACCACTCATAAATTTTTATATATTTCGATTAAAAACAAGCTGATAAAATGTCAGATTACAGTAAAAAGCACGGGAACGTGTAAGCATGTAATTTGATTGGTTTAAAGCGCTACAGACGATCATGCAAAACTGCCACATATGGGGGGATTCATGGTTAGTTAAAAAAAATTTAATCGCTCTATTAAAGAATAACAAAAATGATTTAACTAATTAAAACTAAACTTGATCTTCCAATGCGACATTTTTGCATAAACGTCTGTAAAACTTTAAACCAATCAAATTACACGTTCCTGTGCTTTTTACTGCGGTCCTAAAAGTTCCCCTAAAAAAGTGTTTACTTTATTTGCACTTTTTTAAAACTTTTCTTAGGGACTGGCATATTAAGGGTGGTACGTTTTTAAATTGAAACTCTTTATATTATTTATAGGTAAAGGTATCAACAAAATGTATAGAAAAGCATGTGCTCTATTAATTCAGTAAATCAAGAAAACACATTTAAACAAATGTGTTAAGGTCACAGTGTGGGTAAAGTAACTAGGAAAAACCCGCGGTATCCAGGATTTCGTAGACAAAATTATTTTTAAACTAATTATATTTTAAATTACTAGCGTAACTTATAATAAATATATCCGGGCTTAAGCCAAATCACAATCTTTTAGCCTACGCATCACCTTTTTTATATTTAAATACACTCAAATGCTGTAAACACTCCTTTTAATTGGAGCGATCTTTGTGCTAATGAAACTATATTAACGATAAAAACCAATCAACCAACTAATTTAAAAAATAAATATGGCAAAAATGAAAGTGCAAATTAGTACAATACTTTTGTTTTAATCAAAAGTAAAACCTATTATCCATATAATAAAATAAAAAATTTAATTTGTTTTAATTGTTCATTTTTTTATGATTTACCCAGGAAGGCTTTGTATTTTATTAGTATTTTTAATTTCTTAAAGGTTTTTAACTGGTCTTTTTAGGCAGTTCACAGTGTGTGCTATTAAATACAGGGTGTCATCAAAATACGTATGTCTTTGTATTGACATCAAAATTATTATAATTATTTCTTTTAAAAAATTAAAAACAAATAATATTTTTAAAAATGTTTATTTTAAGTTTAAAAGCCTTTCTTTAAATTAACGTTTGTCTGTATTTTTCGTGTTCTTTGTAGAGCAAAATTTGTTAAGAAAATAATGTTACATGATTAATTTGAAAATTTGACTTGAGACCCAATAATAATGATCTATAAGCTTTGTAGGTTATTGTTAATTATTTGTTTTAAATTTTGTTGTTACATTGTTTAATAGTGAAATAATATGTATATTTAATTTTTAATCTAGTAAAACTAACACTTTGAGCTAATTGTAATAGCTCTATTTCACAAAAAGAATTAAATTGTTTAAAAGAAAATATGTTTCCAAAAAATACACCTAAATAATAAAATATTAATTGAATGGTAAGTTAAAAAGACTTAAATATTACTTTTTTTCTTCGTTCATAAATAGAATTTCGAAAAGAGTTCCCAAACTGCTAGCGATTTATGGGTCAAGATACTCAAAATAACGATACTTTTATCTCTACATGAATAAACATATTTGGGATCCGAAATATCAGCAATCAGAATACTAATCGACCATTCCTTTGCCCCAAATTTGACATATTCAAAATTTACGAGCGGAGACGTCTTCATTTATTACCAAATTGACTCCAAACGGAGGCAAAAGTCGGCAGAAATTACTGCAAATTCGCAAACCTGAGTGTTCTTGTGCTGAAATTGATTTGCAATAGACGAATAGGATTGGTCGTCAGTGATCACGTGCAGACGCTTGCGCTCCAGTGGTGGGAGGCTGAGACAATGCAGGGCGGGGCATAGCAGGATGAGAAACGTGGTTCTCGCAGCATCCGAGTTGCAGAAGTGTTATGAGTAAATTGCGCCAGTCACTTTAAAGTTGAACAAATTTTAGAAGATTGATTTTGTACCATAATAAATTATATACCAAAGATAGGTGGCTAAACGCGTAAATGTGAAGAAACATACTGTGACTGCAGTTTCAGGTTTAAATCCATCTGAACGGCTTGCCGTAATATTTAGAACAATAAAAAATATATATTAGCCATGTTTGTATAGGACGTAATTAATAAATTTTAATCTCTAAGAGGGAGGAAATAATTATTTGTATTTTTTAAACAATATAAATGTTATTTATACAGGATGTTAAGTGAGTTTACCAAAAACCTTTAAGGAGTAATTCTCCAACAAAAATTAGAAAAAAACTTAATTTAAACATATATCTTAAACGTCCTACTTTTGGAATTAGAGTTTTAAAATTTAGAAAAAATATTTGTTTGTTTATTATAACTTTTATAGCAGTTTTGATATTTTTAAGAAATTTAAGAGAGATCTTCTAATAAGCATCAAAAGATTTTTATTACGTATAGGAAAAGCAATAATATTGACTAGTGCCGTTCGTGAGAGACCTATTGACAGGAACAAATTTTTGAGAACAAAAATGGTACTTTACTGCATTTCTTTAAAATAACAAAATACTTTATAAAATTTATGTCTTATTATTACCTAACAAAAACCATTTTTTTTAATTTGATGTAGGTACGGTTTTCGCATAAATAAATCAAACCATTTTTTGGCATGGTCACTTAATGTCGTTAATGTCTAACTTTACAGTGGTATAGTATAACGTTCTTTATCCATTTTTAAAGCAAATCTAATTTCCTAGGGCAGCGTCTCTATAACCTGTGATCCGCGGACCCCTGGGGGTCCGCGAGCATAATGTTAGGGGGTCCGCGGTACAGTACCGCAAAAAATTGACCCAATTTAATTGTGTTGTTTATTAAGGGGGTCCGGAGACTGAAAAAGATTAAAAAACGCTGTCCTAGAGGAAAGAGAGAAAGAGATTTATTTAATACATCTAATAAATTGGTAAAGCAAACCAAGTACTTCTAACATGACTTTCATAAATCTAGTAAATAGTGTAGAATTATACAGGGTGTTTATTTAAAAACTTACCACTTAAGTTATCTGCGAAAGAGACAGATTTGAGAAAATCGCGGAAAAACGTCAAGATTTAATTTAACCCCTTAACCACCAGCGCCAGCACCCCACAACTTTTAAATAAGGGGGTTGAGTTATATATCATATTAAAAATTTTGACGAGTACTTTATAACCCTAGAATATAAAGTCAATACCATCACCTTCTACAAAATGGCAGTACTTCAAATATTTCCTAATACCTGATTTTGATAGCAATATTTCCCAAACTAATAAATTCAGATAAACTTAATGTGGTATTTTCTTAAAGCTCTTTTAAGGATCTTTTTACTTGTTATATTGGTGATGATATACAAGGTAGAATAAAAAGTGTATATTTTTAATGAAACATCTTGTATATTATATCATCATATAAAAGACCTATTAAAGAGCCTTAAGAAAATAACACATTTAATATATCTCACATTACTAGTTTTGGAAATATGGCCATATAAATCAGGTAATCAGGTAATATTTAAAAGAATCGCCTTTTTGTAGTAGGTAAAGATATTGACTTTATATAAGATTTTTTTTGATTGCAAAATTACCTCTTTAAGTTTGTTGTTAAAGTTACTGGATACCCTGTCTTTTAAGCTATAATATTTAACCTTTACCTTTACATTGACAAATAACCATATTATATAAATTTAATGATCATCGTTGCAATTTTTCTAAGTACACCTTTTTATCCCAGAAAAGTCATTTAGAAAAAAATATAATGCACACATTTATTTTGTAAAACTATACATTCTCACAACCATATTTTAATAACTTTATTCGGCTATCGTTGCTTTAATTTTTTTCTTTATATTTTCCTTTTAAAAATAATTATTAAAATAACAATATCTTGAAGTTTTAAAGTCAAGTTTACTTCACTCATCAGCTTTATACCATTTTCGCTGTTATTTAAACCTTAAAATCCCTATTGATTTCTTCTCTCCTGCATTCATGAAAATTTGCTCTTTGCTTTTTGATTGTGAGTTTCTAGTTCTTGGTATTAATATTTTTGCGTATTTTTAGTATTTGGTTAAAGTTTTTCTTTCTTTTAAAAAAAAAAAATAAGTATTTGAGTATCCCGTACATACGTTGAAAAGCCACCTACACCTTAACTTGTTTTGATTTTTATTTGTCACTTAAAAAATATTTATTACTTAAAATAACTGCAAAATTGATTTAATCGAGAATTATTTTAGTTTCCTCAAAATATCAATAACTTAATCTCTATAATAAAATTTAATGTGTGGTATCTTAAGTATGCAACAAGTGGGTATTTTAAAGTATTGTTGTAATGCTCTTTGAGCTATCTTTATAATGGTGATATAATATACAGGGTGTTTTAAAAATATTATACCTTTTGTACTAACCTATGCATGGATCTTAAGAGATAATAAACATTTGATAACTGATTTAAAAACTACATGATAAATCCAATAAACTGATATATCTGTTAATTTTGTACATTTAAAAAGAAAAAAGTTAAGGGGGTGGAAATATATAACTAGATTCCCTCTAATATTTATAATAACTATACACTGATCTCGATAGATTGCCAATGATATTACCTGCGCGAAACAAAAGTTACATTTCATGGGCGAAAAAACGGGTTTGTGAGCAAGCAAATCGAGGGTAAACACGCCTGGTGCCAAACAGACTATCCGCATTATCGAAAAGAATTTGTCGACGGCATTTTGGTTTTCGGTTCGGAGTACGGTAGCTAATGAGCGTCACGGTCAGACCGCGGACGGAGGGTACAGGGTGCCGGTGTTTGTATTGTGCCACGGCTTTTAAGTTCGCATGTTCGTCCACCCGTCCATTTGTTTACTGCACGAGGTCGTAAAAATCCGGAAAATGCTTCTTGCCACTGCGGATCTAAATGTAGGTTATCTCTGTAACTATACAGGTTGAGCTAAATAAGATAACTCATAGGCAATGTGAGGAAAAGAGACAATCTAAGTAAATCCCGACATGTAAACATGCGTAACTAATACTGATTGTTTTGTTATTCTATTACTCGCCGATGTACTCAAACTGCTTGCTTAAGCAGTATAAAAAACTGTACATTTTTTTATACTTAACAAGTTGTACTTTTGGATCATCGGGATCATGGAGGTTAAAAGCTTTTATAATTAGCTTTATTTTCACTTTTTATTGTCCTATTGCAAAAACCCAAGTTTTAAAAAATTAACTGTAGGTACTTCTTGCAGAATAAAAACGATGTGTTTTTATAAGTAGCGCAAATATTTGCAATTCCAACCAGGATAGTTTTAATCTACAAATCTATTTTTTTAGCAAAATATAAATATACATTTTTAATTTTTTTTACAGCTTAGTGATTTGGCCAAAACATAACAATAAATAAAAATCTGCGTCATTTTCTCTTAGTAAAAAAAACAAATTGATGGACATGAAATAATTAGATTCTGAAGATGTAATTATTAAGAATTTTACATGTATTTGACGCCCCCATAATATAAGAGTTCTACAAGCACTTATTTTTTGGTAAAAATGCTTGCAATTAAGGCAAAATCGCAACTAATAAAACTGTTAATATACTTCCTGCAATTTGTCTTAACTTTAATGCGGTATATTTCAATGATGCGAGGAGATACTACCTATGATTTTAGGACGCGATTTTTTGGTCAATTTATTATTATTTTTACTAAAAATAAGACCCATGCCAAAAAAACAAAAATTAGGTTTTTATCCATAGATCGATCGCTGTAATATGCGCCGGGACTGACCGCCATGACTCAGACGAATACAGTTAGCAAATAAATATAACTCAAGTAAAAGGTTTTTTTTTTCATGTAATTTTCTTGGATTATTAATTTCGGCATATTAAACTAGTTAAGTTACCTTGTACTTAAACATAAATTTTAAACTCCTTTAGAACAAACTTTTGTATGGGTATAGAGCTAACACATCTTGGCAACAAAAGCAAAACACTAATCCTTGGAATGTATTCACTTAGCTTCCCCGAGCCGTATTCATGCTCCACGTACAGTTCGCTCTCGTGGTTTCGCTTTTTAGAGAAAATTGCCAAATTTCTGTGAAATATTTTTAAAAGTATGACAGAACCCATTAAGGGAAAAGGGAAATTACTGCCGTATTTTATTGTTAAAATACTGCATTTTAAGCAATTTCGGTGATTTAATGCTTTGTGGCTCACTTTGGGTTAGTGGGAACAAAAGATACTACGTGATAAATGAACAATATTTTTAGCAAAGGACGAGAAAATAAATGTAACAATGACGATTGATAAATTGGTTTCTGAATTACCATAGAGAAACTTACGCTATTTATACAGTAGTGATGTAACGAATGTTAAGCCGCGTCCGGACTTGCAACAATTCGCCAAACATCCGTCCAAACTAACCAACCTGTTTGCGCGTTCCTTTGATGCCAAAAAACCGACAAGCTCTGAATCATTAGCGAATCATTTGCCAAGTCCTTGAAACGACGTGAATTCCGTCAGCGTCCGGGCTATGTGGCGGGGTATGTGGAGTGAAACGGTACGGCGAATTGTTCCAAGTCTGGACGCGGCTTTAGATTTCTTACATTCGCGAATGGGAATATTTACCTCCAATATTCGCGAATGTGAATGCGAAGGTTGTCTTTCAAATATAGCGTTTGCAAAATACCATACACATTTTAGGTAGGTATAAGAATTTATTTTTTTCTGAAAGAAATAACTTTTATTTGAAAATAGTAGTTATAACCTGCTATATATACAATACAAATCCTACACAATAAATTCTACCTAGACTTATAAGACTTAGATATGCTTATTACCTAACTTGATTAAACCTCTCAACTTCTTTTTCACAAAATATAATATTATTTAGAATAATTTTTTTTAATAGGGATGAAAATTATATTTTTGCTTATTTGTAATTTTGCCTGTATTTTAATTGGATTGACAAAAACAAGAGAGACAATATTTCTAATTTAGTTGACTGTTCCATATTAATTTGTTGTTTAAATTTTATAAGTAAATGAAAATTAATAATATGTTAGAATGAATTATTATTCCATGCCTATCAAATCCATATATAATTTCCTTTTAGTTTGTTTAAAACAACATTCGCATCATTTCTTGCGAATGCAAATATCAAGAAATATCGAATATTCGCGAATGCGAATGCAAACGAGAACATTTGGTACATCACTCGTATACAGTGTATTCCAATTAAAACTAGCCGCCCCCTAAATCCTATAACACGTCGATTTTAATTTTTGGGGGATCACATTTTTTAACAAAATTTTCTTGTCCAGGGCTATCTTCTTCCCCCTCACTGTCCCAAACGTCAAAAAGTTTAAATGGAAAAGGGTGTCAAGTAATACCTTATCTTAAAAAGTTTAATTCTCTTTAATTTTTTAGCGTCTATAACTAGGCACATTTATGGTTTCAGTTGTTTTCTATTTCATACGGTTGAGCCAAAAACGACCTTAAAGATTGGACCAACAGGAAACGAAAAAGTAAGTAAACCTTTTCGAAAGCACATGGCCTCCAACAGAGCCTGATACATTATACAAAAATTATTGCGAAAACACGTACCACGTACTTAAAAAACAATCTCTTATTTCGTCTCTGGCGTACCATAAAACCTGTAACGCGTGGCGTAGTCGTCGGGTTGAATATTTTTGCTACAATAAATCATTGTTTACAAAGGGGTTTATTTGCTTTATCATTTTTGTGTACTTGGCGGCATCGCTTTCAGAATGAAAAAAAAATGGGTATTATTGCATTTATAGTACTCTAAATTAAAAATTAAAAATATTTGCAGTCAAACAGTAGAAAATAAAGTATTATTGAACACGGAATTATATTTTATATTAAAATAAATAAAAATATATTGTATTATATACTTTTAAACGTATATCGGCCAGTAATGCAATGACAAAACAAGCACTATAAGTCACCCAATCCAAAATGTTTACATGACGGCATTCGCGTTACACTATCTTATCTCTTTTCCACGCATTGCCTCTTAAGTTAAACTGTATAGTTATGCCGGTTATGCATACGTGTGACACTGTGTCTTTTTTAGTTGTTGTTGGTGTTGATTTTTAGATATAACCGCAAAATAAGGACTTAATTTGGTTAATTTTTTAGAGCGAAAGTTTTTTTAAGCGACGGATTATTAATAAGATCGGCGCGTTGGAACTGCGGACCGCATTTAATCTGTGTCAGAACTGCCACCAAACTTTGTGAACCGTCTTTACGGGCCCTTAAATTACTGGCCGTACTGCATATACCTTGTTAGTTTCATAAACAACTTTATTACCACTCACACAATCCTCTTTTATTACTTATTTGATATTCGGACCTATTCGGAGGCGATTGGGTTCGTTGTGGTTAGTTCAATAAACAAATTTATAAACACTCACACAACCCTGTTATATAACTATTTTACCGGATAAAATTTGGTCCGCAATTCTGCCAAAATAAATTTCTTTTAAGTATTTAATTACCTAATAAAATTTGGTCCGCAGTTCCGATGTCACCAATAAGACTAAGTTCTTTTATATCATATATTTTGTATAGCTGCTATGACGATAGATTAAATCGCGACATGGAACAACCCCATGTTTTTAAATGATATTTATTATTAGAAATTTCTAAAAAAAAGAGATATGAATAAGTTCAATTGTGAAAGAAATAAAGTAATTGATAAAAAGACTAAATAGAGTTAGTGCCAGTACTGCCCTCTGCTGCACGTTAGCATTAACTTGGTGAAAGAATGAAAGATACATATACATTCAATAAAAAAAAACTGAAGAGCAAAGAACAAAGTTAAGGTGGAAAACCTTAGAAAGAGAGTTCTTTCAGAAGCTTAATTTGCCAGAACTGCTAAAAAGCTTTGGATATAGTATAAGAGCAACGATCTGCAATCATCTTAAAACTTATAGGACTTTAATTTCCTTTTTGGGGATAAGTTAAACCTACAAAGGTTTTTAGCTTTCCGGAAAATTTCTTTTGACATTTGAAATTTGGTAAGTTTAAAAGGCTCATGAATACATGTTTTTTAACACAATTGCTGGTATGCCATGCAGCCCAGACGATTTCGTCTGGGCTGATGATCAGGAAAAAGACACGATGAGCCATTTAAGTTTTAAAGAAAAAAATTCTGGAATTTTATAAGAAACAGAAAAATTCACAAGTTCTGCTGCTTTAAAACCAGATATTTTATAAAAATTATTCCGACCTAAAAAATCAAATATTGTCTTTAATTATTGAATATCAATCTTTTTTTCAAATCCTAGGCCAAAAAAATTAAGCTTTTTCCTTTTGTCTTTAAATAATAGTCCAAGAGCTCGTGAAGCTGGCAGCATTATGCTCCTAACATAGGTAGAAGCAATGGTAGACTATGAAGTCTGATTCATAGTGGCTTTGACAGGTACCAAGGGTTAATGAATTAAAACTTAACTTTCGTCATTTTAAAAAGTTCAATTTTATATATGTTACTTGGGTACCTATTAAAAGATATTTCCTCAGTCGCCACACAGTTTTGACAGTTCCAACCCCTTGACAGACAAACATTTTGGGGTGGCCCAGTGGTCCGAGGAAGTGCAATATTTCTGTTATATAATCGGATATATCAGAAAATCCTATAAGGGATTTGTAGGGCTTGTTAATAGGCATGTAATAAAAGTATTTCGATATAAACAGGTATTCCAAAAACAGTTATTGCGGCGAGTTTAATTTTTGAAAAAAAATGTTTTTTGAAAAACTCTGTATACATTAAAATATTTTTAACGTGCTTATTTAAAAACAAACAACTCTTGTATAAGACTTTTGGTATAGCTTGTTAAATAACGGAAACATTAAACTTCATTCGACCATGGGGCCATCCCAAAATGTTTGTTTGCTAAGGGGTTGGAACGGTCAAAACTGGTTGGCGACTCAGGATATATCTTCTAATGAGTACCCAAGTAGCATATACAGGGTGTCCCAACTCTATTTATACAGCAAATTACTTCGCCCCTGTACAAGATACAAAAATAAACCTAAGATAAATAATGTTTATTTGAATGCACTTTTTTCCTGACAGTACTAGTTAATATACAAGGTGTCTCAAGAACATAATTTTCATTGTCAAGTTGGTTTTTTAAATGGAACACCCTATATATTTTAACAAATTTTGAATTTATAATCAATTCTGCATCAAAAATATTAAACACACTATACAGGGTGTTATTTAATAAGTGTCCGATATTTCAGAGAGTGATTTTTCAAGTATTTTTAAGGTAAAAAGTTCCTATGAACGTGTGGTCTAAGATGCTTCGCTTTCAAGATACAGGGTGTCAAAGTTTTATTTTTATTTATGTTTTTTCTGCATAATTTCCTAAATAATGCCGATTTCCGAACGAAAATTGGTACCTGGGGGTTTTTTGACATGAGAAATTTGAATTTGTTCTTAATTTAGCTCTTACTTGTAGAGGGCGCTAGCCACATGTATATTCTCACTTTCAAAGGCTCATGACTTTTGTACAACCCTGTATTTACATTTTTGTTAAAAGAAATGGATTCCTTAGTCATTTTTACGTAAAAAGGTACTCTTATTAGATGACGCTAGGAGCAACCGTTTTCGAAATATTTTAGTTTAAAATAATCGATGCATACGCTTAGTAATAAATATGCTAAGTAAAGACCGCCGAAAATGACGGTTTTATCAAGTAGCCTAGTCAATGCATTTTTGTATGTGTTGTCATGTAAAAATTCAGACATAATACAATTTTGACGTACTTTGACGTACAGTTGAGTAGTAGGTAATAAATATTAGTGAGTTTTTTTAAAATGGTAAATTTTACCAATGCTGAGTATGCTGACATGCATTTTACATACGGACTTGCTAATGGAAATGCTTATGAAGCTAAACGTTTGTATCAGGAGCGTTATCCGAATCGCATAGTTCCAACTCCAAAAACGTTTTCAAGAATCCAGGGTCGGTTAAGAGAAACAGGAACATTTGAGAAAGCTAGTCACCTGTCAGGTGCAGTTCGAACGGTAAGAACCCCAGATATCGAAGATGCAGTCCTTAATATGGTAGAAGAACAGCCGGATACAAGCACCAGGAAAGTAGCGTTTACGTTAAATATTTCTCATTTTCCGTTATGGAAAATTTTAGTGGATAATTTATTATATCCCTATCATGTTCAAAGAGTTCAGGCACTGCTACCTCGTGACTTTCCCTTACGTATAAATTTCTGTCGTTGGTTTCTCCAATGCCTTATTCAAAACCCTTTGTTTCAAAACCTTATCCTGTTTACCGACGAAGCAAATTTCTCACGTAACGCTATACGTAATTTTCATAATAATCATATGTGGTCAAATGAAAACCCACATGCAATACAGGAATCACATTTTCAAGAACAGTTCTCTGTTAACGTGTGGGCAGGAATCCTGGGAGATAATTTGATAGGTACATTTTTCCTTCCGGGAAGATTAAATGGCGAGATATGTCGTCGTTTTCTTGAAGAGAATTTGCCTATTTTACTGGAAAATGTGCCACTTAGACTAAGGAATGAGATGTGGTTTATGCATGACGGTGCCCCTGCACATTTTAGCATCCAAGCGCGAGAGTTTTTAAATCAAAATTTCAATAATCGTTGGATAGGTAGGGGAGGGACTCAACCATGGCCTCCTAGGTCGCCAGACCTTAATAGTTTGGATTATTTCCTTTGGGGACATCTAAAAACATTATTTTACCAAACACCTATTCAAAATGAAGAAGAACTGAGAAATCGGATAATGGACTCTTGTAGAACGATTGAAAATACTCCAGGAATTTTCCAGAGGGTACGCGAATCAATGAGGAGAAGATTGGATGCGTGCCTACAGGCAGGGGGTGGGCATTTCCAACATTTATTGTGATTTTGATCTGGTTTTTCATCCTGTTTTTATTTAGTGTTCGTCTGTTATTTATTTTTTAATATTTCATGTTGATTAAAAAAAGTTAATTTACAAAATTGTTTCATTTTTTTCAAAACACATGCATCGATTTCAAACCAAACCAAACCAAACCAAAATATTTCGAAAACGATTGCTCCTAGCGTCATCCATCCATTTCTTTTAACAAAAATGTAAATACAGGGTTGTACAAAAAGTCATGAGCCTTTGAAAGTGAGAATATACATGTGGCTAGCGCCCTCTATAAGTAAGAGATAAATTAAGAACAAATTCAAATTTCTCATGTCAAAAACCCCCAGGTACCAATTTTTCGTTCGGAAATCGGCATTATTTAGGAAATTATGCAGAAAAAACATAAATAAAAATAAAACTTTGACACCCTGTATCTTGAAAGCGAAGCATCTTAGACCACACGTTCATAGGAACTTTTACCTTAAAAATACTTGAAAAATCACTCTTTGAAATATCGGACACTTATTAAATAACACCCTGTATGTCAATTATTGCTGCTTTTTGAGATATCAGCAGTATGTTAATATACTTATTAACGACTAAAAGTGAAGAAGGAGAATAATAATTTGGTTCTAATTATTTTAAATAACTTGTCACTGCCAAAGTGACAAAACATATAATAACATGCAATTAATTACCTTAAATTGTAAGAACTACTAATAAGTAAATCAGCTATTTAGTTTATTTTAGATACATACTTACTAACCTAACTTAAAAACCTGCCATAATTGACGTAATGTTATTAAAAAATGTATGCAATTCAGTTAACAGGTGTCCAAAATAAACTAAATGTCTGACATACCTATTAGTAGTTCTTACAATGGAAGGTAATTAATTACTTGTTATTATATTATTTGTCACACTGACAGTTACAGAATTATTTTTAAAAAATTATAAACAAAACATTACTTTATTTCTTCACTTTTAATTGTTAATGAGTATATCAACATACTGCTGATATCTCAACAACCAGCACTAATTGACGTATATATATTTTTGATGTAGAATTTCATAGATACCAATAAAAATCATGCTTTTAAGACACCTTGTATAATAACTAGAACTATTACTAAAAAGAGTGTATCCGAATAAACATTTTCAAATTCAAGTTTATTTTTGTATCTTGTAGAGGGGCGAAGTTATTTGGTGTATAAATAGAGTTGGGACACCCTGTATATAAAATTCAGCTTTTTCAAAATTATAAAGTTAAGTTTCTATTCATTATCCTTTGGTACCTGGAACCTGTCAAAACCACAATAAGACAAACTTCATAATCTGTCATTGCTTCTACCTACCTTGGGAGCACGCACTGACAAACTTTCAGCTTTTACAAAATAACCAAGGTTTGCCGCTCACTGGCTCTTACTTTATAAGGTTTATACTATAGCTTTTTTGTTAGGTCAAAAAGAAAACCTCCTGTATATGTTACAGATAAATAGCTGCTTTCTATTAAGAATTTAACAGAGGGTCACAGTAGCTTTGGGAATTGTGCAGTATTTTTCTGCTATGCTGGCATAAAATTGTTTTAGTAAATCTCGCCCTTGACAAGCTTGACAGATTATTAGGGCTTCCTGCTTACGTATTGAGTGAAATTTAATATACTGCTATATACTCCCGAGAATCAATATCTTAATGTTGAAGGAACATTGTTAAAGCCATATTAAATATGCATATTACATTAATTACCAATGGCTAGAAAATTAAAATAGCAATTTCTTGTTTTATAATTTTAATCAAATGGTTTTATTTATATATTTATTTATTGTTATCTTCTATAGGGTTTTTTAATAAGATTTTCCTGTTTCTAATTCATATATTGTTATTTTTTAGGTGTTACTAAAGACAATTGTGTGTGATTTCACTATAGACTCCCAGAACAATGCTAAATTTTTGGCATCAGTTTGGATGCTGGCTTGGCTGAATTAATGAAGCGGTAAATTAAACGTACAGTTTAAGTGTGTACTCGATGGATATCCGCTTCATAAATTTCACGAAGCGAGCGTCCAAGCTGTTGACCAAAAATTTAGCATTGTTCTGGGTGTCAATAGTGAAACTACAATTGTCTTTTTTATTTGTGTGCAGTTTTATGATGCAGCGTCTGGCTTCTCTTCATCGGTTGGAAGTAATAAAATAGTATATTACATAAGAAGTGTCGACAAGGTGAGTTGGATTGGATAGTCATATTTTAGCTTGTGGTAGTGCATAGTTTTAGGAAAACTCTGTATATTTACCCAAAAAATAATTACTGGGGTCACAACGTATTTATTACTATAAGTCAAGTTACTAGCGATGACCAATACGTCGGGCCCAAAATTATCATTATTCTAAAACAGTCTCAAAACCCGTCTTTCAATTAATCTTTAAGTTAAACTGCATGCAACAATATGGTTAGAGTCCCGAATATCCTGCCAGTCACGGTATGTAGGGTGCTCTTAAGCCTGGTTCAACACAACAGCTCTGATTACGCATCCTAATCCTTCTCAGCACGCTACTGGCCTCGCTAATTGTAATTCCATCAAGAGATGGGCTTATGAAAATGATTTCGTGTCGTAACATAAGGTGGATACACTTCAAAATTTAAAAATTTATATACTAATTTCCATTGTAAGGAACTAATACCTAATAGAAGTGATATCATTAAATACAAATTTTGAAAAATAGGTTAGGTTAAATAAGTTTAACTCTAAGATGAATTATACATCATTTAGACTACAACCTGCTCCGGTTGATTGTGTATCTTTGATCGGTGAACTCCTTAATTAGATATTAGAGCACACAGTCTAAGCCGGTCAATTTTATCAGACTTAACAAGCTTAAAACTGACTTTTTGCAAATATTGCCGCTTTAGGTTTGTCCTTACCCAGCTCTGCATAGTGTTTTGCTGTTTGGGACATTCCTTGATTTTTTTCACTCTTTCGGGGTGGGTCATCCCACTCAGGTCCGACTGTAGCCCCCTAGGTGGTGCACTGCAGCCTTAAGGCTTATTGTACCTTGACCCCTACTCCTTCTCATTCACATAACATTCATTCCATAACTGGAATGGTTGCTGCTCGGTCCGTTCGTTCACCCTCGAGCAGAACACTGCGTGCCCGGTCACCCATTCAAGTTATGGCCGCGCTCCTCACTGCTTAACTCCGGTTATCGACAAGACCGACCCCACCGGCCTGGTGGGTGATTTTTTTTTTTTTTGATACCTAATTAAACCCAAGACTAATACACATTTAATAAATCCACTTAAGAATTATTTGCCCACCTTTAAAGTACCAAGCAAAAACATGCATAATTATGTATTTTTGTTGAGGTGACCGAACCAGAAAAAAGGGTCAGGTCAAGTCAGGAAAATTTTATGAGGTATCGAAACAAAGAACATGCATATCTCAAACGAAAAAGGGCCTCACAGTGCAGTAGCACTACTTCTTTCTGGCAGAAGGTGGGGGTGAGGTGGGAAGGAGGTTTTTACTGTCCTTTGTTTTCAGGTGTTTATTTATTTTTATTATTTTTTAAATCTATATATAAAGATTCTTTCTACTCTAAACATTGGTTTAGTCTTCGCGACATTGAGGAATGTATTAAAGAGAATCAACTTTATTAATAGAGCCTCCTCTGCAATGTGCGGTCGTCTATTCTATTGATACTAACATTATCAAAAGACCTAAAGCCAGTTCTGCATAGAATAGGACTATGCACAAAAAATTAATGAAACTAGAAAACAGCTATGTGAAAAAAACACAAACATGCCTCAAGAAAAGAATAAAACAAGACACAAAATTTAAGAATAGGTAGGTCTTTTAAGCATAACTAACTGCACTGCCAAGAAATATTTTCTGACCAAATGAATTAATTTTATATTTTCATTTAGAATACCACCCGTTTTAAGTACCATCATTCGACTTTTAGAGAACCTTTGGTAGAAGAGTTTATTTGGATTGTAAAAAAGGTTTTAATTGTCGAAGCACAATATTTGAAATTAAATCCATACTTTTAAAAATCATTAAAAAGATTTTACCATTAAGGCCAACAAAGGAAATACATACATACCAGTCAAGATCCATACTATGTGTTTACTACATCATAGTTAACCAACACATTTGTGGTTTACTATCTTCTACAAATACTACAAAAATTTTAAAATACTTTTCTACTTATAAGTTAGAATAAATGTATTCTTCTTATTCCTAAACGTCATTACGAAGACAGGTGTTTTGATAAAGTTTGTGCAAATAAAATTAAAAAATCATTTTATCTTAAAAGTATTAACGTATAAAGTTGATCCACAAAAAAATGATGGACCTTCTAAGCAGTTGTCTTGGTTATTTTAAAATGCTGCGGTACTCTACAATACATTTATATTATTTGAACTAACCACAAACCTATTATATATTACTGTTAGAAAGTGACGAAGTTTTCAAAAAATCACAAAACCATTTTAACTTTTAAAGATAACAAAAAGAATACCCAAAATTTACTTAATGTTCCTACCATTTTTTCATAAAGACCTCTACATTTTAAACTACTGTGACGTTAAAAAGTATAAGGACTTTTTGCAGAGTCATTCTTTGGTGGTCCTACTGAGATAAGATATGAATGAAGGTGTGTCATAAAATGTAGAATGCCAATGCATATAACCTGTGTTTAAATAGTTTTCCGACAAATACCAGATAAAAGATTAGAAAACTAGCTTTAGTTTAGGTTGCGAAGTATGCGTTAGATCTGTATAAGTAAAGGTGTGACTCCGTCCACAATCACTGCTTCCAATCACCGGTTACAAACAAATTATTTGGGTAACTGCCGCTGCTTGGTAAAGCCGTGACAATATCACTTTTTAATATCCGCAGTTCGCGTTTACCCTTATATGATGTGGCAGATGAAGTTATAGCTAAAACGATGTAATTAAAGGTATTTTAAAGTTGCCCTAAACAACCTTAACAAAGATATCTTAAAAACGGTTGCTCACATTCTCACAAAGTATACTAATACTCATGCATTCTATTATCACTCATCATGGAATGCAGAGGTATAACCAGACAAACTTACGCCAGAGTTCAAAAGGAATTTCAAAACAGCTGATCTATTATCAATCATACGTCACAGTATCGCATGCATCATTAAAGCATTGTGGCTTAAAACTTATGCGAATTAATCTAGAATATCATCACTTTTATGCGATTAACCAATTATAAAGCGGTATTTACCAATGGGTTATGTTGACGTTGAATTCATGTATTATACGTCAAAGTTGTCACCAATTATTACCTCGGTAATAATAATTTGTTATCCAACCATAACAAAAAACAGAAGAATAATATAAAGCCTGCAGGTCTATTTTCAATACATGATAACACTGTATCATAAGTGACATCAATATACATCAATATTACCGAGGTAATAATTGGTTGAACGCCTAAAATTGATGTATATTGATGTCACTTACGATACAGTGTTATCATATGTATTGAAAAATAGACCTACAGGCTTTTATATTATTCTTCTGTTTTTGTTATGGTTGGATAAGAAATTGTATGCCGTTTTCAGTAATGAATAACACTGGGGGTTGACACTTGACAAATTAAAGTAAGGTTAGCTGAAAGTAAGTAGGTGATAAATAAAATTTTAATAAATATAAAATCTTTTCCCTAAATATCTAAACCAAACTTTATTTTGTAAGAAAAATAGATAAGATGATTTACTTAAAATAAAATAAATGCACTGCATATCATATTTTTAGGTACAAATAGAATTAAAAAAATACATTTTTGGCCATAGCTTGTATATGACTTATAAAATTTCATATCTTTTAGATTTTGGACCATGCAAAACACTTTATATAAAATACAATTTTTTTCGTAAGATTAATAATAAAGAAGTTTTCCACATGATGCCAACTTACTTAGACACACTGTTTATTAAACTTTTACTTAAAACATTACTTTTTTTTATAAAGAAAATCACTTAGTGATCTATCAAAAGTCACAGTCTACAGAAAATCAAGCTGTCAAACTATGGTTCACAGGTGGTATACAAAAACCGCAGCAAAAGTGCCGAGCCTTCAGATGTTGACCCCTGGGTCGAACATTGATCGTGAAGAACCTGCTGGTTCCATTAAGCCATGTCATAACGATATTGTTAGGTAAAATGACAGAACATGACTACTTTTTGGTGTTGTAACAATATACTCATCAATAAACAGAGGTCTATAAAATCGATTATTTTCTTCATTACCAAATATACCTATCAGAAACTCCCATTTTTAAATATATTTTTTTAGACAAGTATTAAATCACTAGTATTGTTTAAGAGCGAACAAATTTATTTTATCTAAACTAGATTTTTTCCGAAAAACTTACAATAAGGCCAATGACACAGAATTTTACCGAAAATTCTACACCACTGTATTTTGACCAATCAAATGTGTAGTTTTAGTTGCATTACCATGACAACACAAGTATTTATCGGAAACTTTTTTTTCCTGTCTGGGGTACCCTGGAACAAATTATAGTGGAAATTTTTTTACATAACATTGAATTTGTTTTAACGTCATGTCTGTCATTCACATACATAATTAAAGAAAATGTTATTTTGTACCAGTTGTAGTATTTCAGACATAACATAATATAAAATAATGTAAGGTTTTAAGACCCTAGTGATAATTTTATACAACTACAGTTAGTAAAATAATATCATAAGACCGAAGTACTAGACATAAGTGAAGAGCAAACAAAAGCAAGGTATGGGTCTAAAAAAATTAAAATAAACTAATTTTACCAACTGTAGTAATATAAGGCATATCTAATATAAAAGAATAAACAGTGATAAGCTCTAAAATTACATATATTTGCAACTACAATTGGTAAAATGGAAAATATCTATTTTATAGTAAAATTTTAAAGCTCGTGTCAAAGTTACAAATATTAATTTAATAGAATATTATTTAACACAAACTTGGTGTCATATTTGGGTAGTTTAATCGATTTAAATTTGTAGGTCGAGGGGTATGCGGCTTATTTATTTCCTAAAAACTTACATTAAAGCCAACAACACAGAATTTTGTTAATAATAAAGTTTAACATTTTTTATCAATTTTGACAACCAGTTTGCATGTCAGAAATGTATTCGCTGTTAAACAGTACATGTGATTTATTTACTTATCTAAACAAAATGTATTCAAAAAATGGTGATGTCTGACTGGTCTATTTCAAAATAAGGGAAATACTGCTTTTTCACATTAGCGGAAGACGGATAGCTGGGCGACGGACTGACGCTATCAAAGTGTAGTCTTATAAGGCCATTCTCACGTTAAAATCGCGAAAAGGCGGCTGTGCGTGTGAAAGGTCTCATAAGACTCCATACACCAGATAATCTAGCAGTATACCACTCGACCTACATAATATTCAAATCGATTCAACGATATCAAGTTTTTTTTGCGGGGTTGTGCTTGGCAAATAATTTCAAATTGTCTTGACAGCATTTTCATTTTAAAAATATTAATTTTAAATTATTTTATTAAATATTTCAAAATGTGTTATTCATATAAAAACCTTAATTTGAAATTAGGTAGTTCGAGAGGGTTGTATTATTGTACTTTAAATCCAAGATTATACACATATTTGCTGCTGGTGCAATGTTGCAATAAATTCACGTTTTTTTTTATCTTCTTGACATTCCACGAAAGCATATGCCTAAATACCAGAGTACCGTGGGTGTCGGGTTATTAGATGTTATATATATAGTAGACTGTGACTTTTGATAGATCACTAAGTGATTTTCTTTATGAAAAAAGTAATGTTTTAAGTAAAAGTTTAATAAACAGTGTGTCTAAGTAAGTTGGCATGATGTGGAAAACTTCTTTATTATTAATCTTACGAAAAAAAATTGTATTTTATATAAAGTGTTTTGCATGGTCCAAAATCTAAAAGCAACCATAAGATATGAAATTTTATGAGTCATATACAACGGTATTTTTTTTTAAATTCTATTTGTACCTGAAAATATGAAATACAGTGCTTTTATTTTATTTTAAGTAAATCATCTCATCTCTCATATATATACAGGGTGTTCATTTGAAAACTTCCCACCACGGATTTATCGTTATTTATATTTAAATGGCAAGGGGTATCGAGTAATAGCTTGTTTAAAAGGCCCTTCAAAGTCTTTTGTTTTGACGTTTGATTTTTTAAATCGGTCGATTCGTTTTCGAGAAAATTAGAAAAATCTTTGTTTATCTTAATTTGTTCAGATAGAAAACAAAAACATGAAAATATCAGTTTTTATTTCAATAAGTGTTCAAAATGCTGGCCGTTTTGAGCCAAACAATGATATAGGCGATGTTCAAATTCCTGACGGACATTTTTAAAAACATGTTGTGGGATATCATGGCAGCTTTCGATGATGAGTTGACGAAGTTCATCCAAACTTTTAGGTTGGGGAGTAAACACAATAGATTTCAAATGACCCCATAGAAAAAGTCTAACGGCGAAATATCAGGAGATCTAGCAGGCCATTCTATAGGCCCCCTTCGCCCTATCCATTTATCTGGAAACTCGTCGTCTAGCCATTGCCGAACGGAAAGAACATAGTGAGGAGGAGCGCCGTCTTGCTGGAAACATATTTCAGCCTCATCAAGTATAGGGTTTCCATCCTCATCGAGTTTTCAATGGATTCAGTGATAAGCGGATTGATGGTATTTTCCAACATATCCAAATAAATGTCTCCATTTAAATTTCCATTAATAAATAATGGCCCAATCACTTTATTTCCTAAAATGCCTGCCCATAAATTAATTTTTTGAGGGTACTGGGTATGCCCTTCTACAAATGCATGAGGATTTTCATTGCTCCAATATCTACAGTTATGCCTATTAACAAATCCATTTAGATAAAATGTGCATTCATCGCTGAAGCAAATATTCTTTACATGAATAGTATTATCATTAATCGCTACAGTCATGCATTTTTTCACAAAACTCCACTCGCCTATCGAAATCGTCTTCGGTTAACTCTTGCAATATTTTCATTTTGAATGGATGAAATTTATGAAGTTTGGTAACTGTGTCAACAGAGCCTAATGAAATACCAGTGGCAGCAACAATTTTGCGTAATGAAGTATTAGGATTTATTCCAAAATGACCCAAAACTTCAACTTCAGCTGCTTCATCCAAAATTCGCCAATAATTACGTTTTTTATTTGCAACAGATCCAGTTTCAGTAAATTTAGTAACAAGGTCCAAAACATACCTATGCAAAGTTATCTTCTCCGGATGTCTGGCGTTAAACGTGACGGCAGTTTGCCGAGCACATTGATTTTCGGCACCATAAATTAGAATAATTTTCACTTTTTCGGCTAGTGTGTAAACCATTTTGGTATTAAAATCTTCAATTCAACAAATAAATTTTCACTATTCCAAGATTGTCACAAATGTAACTGACGGCAAATTAAATTCTTTATTTTCCTTAGCAACTATAAATAACTAAGCAGGTATAACAATAAATACAGTTCGCCCAGGATATCTGTGTTGATGAAACGAATGCGGAAAAAAATTCAGGTTGTTATTTAGTTTTTTCCACGTCTAATCTTCGAAATTGCTGTTTATGTTGGTAGTTTCCGTTTTAAATTATAAACGAATTGCAGATTTGGCAAACCCTAATGGGCAACATTTTGAACACTTATTGAAATAAAAACTGATATTTTCATGTTTTTGTTTTCTATCTGAACAAATTAAGATAAACAAAGATTTTTCTAATTTTCTCGAAAACGAATCGACCGATTTAAAAAAATCAAACGTCAAAATAAAAGACTTTGAAGGGCCTTTTAAACAAGCTATTACTCGATACCTCTTGCCATTTAAAATTTTTAAGTGGATGACTCTGGGGGACAGAGGGTGAAAGAAGGTGAAGTAATTTTAGGTTAGACAGTTGTCCCCCTTGACAAACCTTTTGACGTATTTCGGCGTTTTTTCTTTTAATCAGTGGTTTTTCGATAAATCCGTGATGGGAAGTTTTCAAATGAACACCCTGTATATACTTATCGTTTATAGAAGCTATAACCAAAGTTTATTTAAGAAAATAATTTGTAAATATTTAATATTAGTTCAGAAGAAGTTTTTCCGTATAAGGACCCCAAAACTACAAAAAAGTAAATATTGGCCAAGCCAAAACGACCTTTACTTGTATTAATTTAGCAAAGTGTAAAATAAGAAAAAGTTTATAGAGTCGAATAACCATCCAATATCTGAAATTTACGGCAAAAAATATTCCTTAAAATTAAAAAAATATATTTGGATGAGTTCTCTTTAAATTTGGGCCAGTTGCTGAACGTTATTGTCAAAAAATTATCGGTAGTAAATTCTGACATAAAGTTAGTAATATTAACATTAAGACGTGCATAATTAAAATTATTTACACTTTTTTATATTTATTATACAAAATCTCGGAGTCAGTCAATCTTGAACCTTTGACCAATTTATGTTTTTAAATGAAATTAAATTCTCTACAAAAAGCTCTATTAGTACATTTCCATAGAACGAGTCATTTTCTTGTAATCGCGCCTTTAACAATAATTACATATTTTAATTTTGAGACTCTGAATTTTTTAAACTACCATAAATATCAATATCTTTATAAAACAGATAATTATTCATAGAGAAATTTAATGTCCGACAAAAAAGGTCTCTTATTATTTTTTGATAAATTCATTTCTTTCAAAGTTTTTGAATTTATCGAAAAATTTTAAAAGACCTTTTTGTAAAGCATAAAATTTTCCTAAAGAATAATTTTAAGTTTTTATAAAGATGCTGATATTTATGGTAGTTTAAAAATCCATAGTCGAAGTGACAAAATCAAAAAATGTAATTAATGCTTAAGACACGATTACAAGAACTCGGCTTGTTCTACAGAAATTTACTAGGCAAGCTTTTTTGTATTGAATTTAATTTCCTTCCAAAGTATGAATAAGTCAAAGGTTTAAGGCAGGGCACAGACGTGCAGGTGTAACCACGGTCTACCGTGGGTATACCCACGGTCTGCCCACGGTAGACCTGTACAGTTTTTTATTCAGGTAGACCTGAGACCTGAGCGTGTGTGGGGCAATCAGGTATAACTGTACAGTTTTAACTGCACAGTTTTTTTCTCCGGTCGGCCGAAACACTACTCGGGTAGACCTGAGACCTGAGCGTGTGTGGGGCAATCAGGTTTAACTGCACAGTTTTTTTCCTTCGGTCGGCCGTAAACAGATTTCTTTTTAATGAATAATAAAGTTTAACAGGTAAAGGATATAATAATTAAAAATTATATAATTTAAATAAATGTTTAGGTTAAATGACAAATACGGTATTGCTGTGCCACAATATATGTAAATAGTTTCGTTTTATTTTATTGTTTTTTATGATTTTTTTTAAGAATAAAATATTTCTTATTGAGGCCTTTAAATACTTTCCTTCTTTGATAAAATGTATTATACAGGGTATACTATTTTCGATGTTTAGTACAGTGATCTTGAAAACCGCTTCCGCTACAGAGATGGATAAATGGGAAAAGAACTGTATTTTTTAGTGCTTAGTTTAAATCGCTTTTTATTTCGTTAAGAATAATCATGGCTTACTAGATGTTTCCAAAAAACCGTTTGGTCCACTTTTTTTTTCCGTTGCTCAGTTATTAGTTGAAATAGAAAAAAAGTGTAAATAGGGAACTTGTAGATAACTATCTTCTTGAAAAGTATAACTCGTTATTTAATTTAATAGTCCGTTTTTGACCTTCGACATTATACCTATATTTATATATATATATATATATATATATATATATATATATATATATATATATATATAAGAGTAATTTTTCTTGGATTCAGGTCAGTTAAATAAATATTAAAATGGTTAAAATGTCATATTTTATTTTTGTTAAAAGTCAAATTTTGCCTAAAAAATAAATAAAAAACATGACAATTTAACCATTTTAATATTTATTTAACTGACCTAAATCCAAGAAAAATTACTCTTATAAATTTATAATTTTTGGTCAAAGTCACATAAAACAAAGTATATATATAAAACAAGATATATTTTAAATAAGAAAATATCGGTGTTGAAGAAAAGAAAAAAATCGCTGCAGGATATACAAGGTGGTTTAAAATTGCGAAATATAACTTTGAAAAAAAAGAATATATTTTTGATACCTACTATTCTAATAGTAATTAATAATAATTAAAAATAAAAAATCGTAATTAAAAGTTAAAAATAATTTATTTCCATTGATTATGGTTTCTGGAATAACTTAAGGTTAACGTAAAAGAACAAATAAAAAAATATTTTTACAATTACGTAGAAAGAAAAGAGATTTTTTAAAATAAAGGCGTTAAAAAGAACCGCCTTATGATATACAAAGAGATCCAAAATTACGAAAATGGTATTTTGCCAATATAAAAAAATTTATTATGAATATTTTTGTATGTACTTACTTATTTAAATACTATTACGTAATAGAAATTTTAATTTTTTGTTAACCCTTTGTTCCCTAGTGGTCACACAGTGAGGACACTTAAAAATAAATATATTTTTAAGTGCCTGGTGACTTCGCGGCGAATACACCTGTAATGACGTAGGCGTAAGATATCGCCCCACCCTAAGCAATCTTCGCCGATGTGTTCATGCGCCATTTTAAATTTATAATTTTAGTTATTTAGGGATGTTGCTGCTAAGTGATAAAGTGTGATTGATTTTATGCATTAGAACAATATATTACGAAGATGGCGGGTAAGTTTTGGTTTTAATATTTATCAAGTATATTGTTTTATAGATTTGTTTTATTAATAATCATTAGTTCTACAAATAAATATGATTTTTGATTGAAAATATCTGGTGGGCTCACCATGGGGACACTAGGACTCATAGAATCTGTTTTTGTTATTTATAGGTGGTAGTCCAAAAAATATATTTTTGCAAATAAAAATATAAAAGCGGATGACTTGTTCGATTTTAATGAAGACGTTCCAGTGGATGATAATAGCGAGCTGGGGGATGTAAGTGACGACGATATTGGGGAAGATGAGCATATGACAAATTCTAATAGTGATGCAAATTTTGACATGTTTGACATAGAATCAATGCCCATTATTTTTGATCAGGATATTTCTGTGACGGAGGTCAATAATATCAATTATTTAATCTGGGATAGCGATGATGAGCTCCCGCTTTCAGTTATTCAAGCACGAGAATTTGCAAAAAAAAATTTGGTCTAAATTTACAACAAGTTGCTTAAAAAATATGAAAATATTTAATGAATTAACTGGACCAAAAATTGGCCTTGATGTAGAAACTCCTACCGATATGTTTCTTCAAATGTTTTCAGAAAGCCTTTGCAACCATATAGTATTTCAAACTAATCTCTACGCTTTTCAAAAAGCTGGTGGCAATGCAAATAAAAAAACTTGGAGCTGTTTGTTCTGTGGCTATGGGTTTGATTGGGTCAGAGGACTCAGCTGTAAAAAGGGCCGTCCATCAAGTGGATCAGTAAGTCATTTTAAGCGTATTGTTCCATATGAAAGTCGATACGATTCATGTTCACATATGCCTATTCATCAGCAGCAAACCAGAACCCCACAAATCGAGGTGGCTTTGTACAAGGTAATTTTTATTAAATATAAATATTTTAAAACTTACTGGAATAATTTGTTTCAGATGTGACGTCGCGCTATGTCTGACGGATAAGAAAAAATGTTTCTTGGAATACCATAACAAATAATTATTAAGCCCTTGTAACCTTAGTATAATAAATAATTTGCCTTTATAATGCCTAGTGGTTTCACTGTGAAGACACCCCTCTAAACCTAAACCAAAAAAAAACATTTAAAAAAAAACTAATTAATATCTTCCAGACACCATTATTAGGCAAGTACAGTATAACTTTTTTCTTAGTTTTATTAAAATATAATTCCGGCCGCAAAGGGTTAAGTAAATCGTTACCCTTTGGATAATATTTACATGCATTTTAACTTAACTTAATAATGTTTGCATATGTGAAGCTTATTTTAGTTAACACTTAATTTTCCCGAGTAATCATAAATGATAAAACAATGTATAAAACTTACTTTTTAATGTTTTTGTATTAAGTTGTTTCCAAACATATTTTTCATTTTATTTTTTTAATTTTTTTGCGATTTTGAACCACCCTGTATATCATATCATTTTCTTTAAAATCTGTTATTACTTTCACATAGTGATATGCAATTAGTCAAAGATCCGAATAAGAAGCGACCTTTCCCCATCTGTTGTCGTTTAAACACTTTTTTATATATTTGAAACAAAATACCGCTATTGGTTGACTAAAAAGTTATGGTAAAAAAATAAATAAAAAAAAACAACTTTTACCTTTTTAAGTATAGGTCCGAGTTGGGAGTATAATCTCAACTTTCAATTTTATTATCTTACAAAACAACCTTTAATTTTTTAACAAGTTCTTGATAAGCAGCTTCCCGTTTATTTCGGTCATGGTAATCCTTGTTTTTGATTTGCCATAGACATGGATAAGATTTATACATTTCAATAAATTCTTCAATGATTTTTTTTGGTTCAGACCAGACATTCTTTTAACTTGCGTTGACTGTGTGCTGTGAAAAATGACAACCACCCCACACAGAGACTAAACAACAACTAAAGGTTGTCGTTTATGGCAATAACATGAAATTTCGTTGAAATCAACTAATAAAAATCATAAAAGTTATCAGTCCACGTAGAGTCCAAAATGTGATTCACCCTCCTGTCGGCGCCTTTTTGCGCTGCTAGTAGGACAAAGCGGCGCAGTATAATAAAGGGGCTACACTGGTTTTGATAACGGCCCATTGTAAAAAGTCCAGGTATTAATATAATAATAAATATATAAAACGTTTACATGTCACGTAGCTCCACTTCTATGGGTAATTTTTGCCGTCGGTGGTAAACGGGGCGCAAGACCTTCGCAAAAGTTTTATTGAACAGGTAAATGGGGCGCAGGGATCTTAGGGTCGATAAAATCGTATAGGTAAACGGGGCGCAAATGTTTTCTTTAAAGTAAAGGTATCGAAATAAAATGTTGGTCTATTTTTAAAAATTTTATTAATTACGAAACATTTATTGCATCAAAAAATATTTACATTCTTTTGTTTACTGTCTTTTGAAAATGTAAAATTTTTGTAGGCTATTAAATCTTTTCCACTCACACTTTCAATTACTGATACCGACATTTTCTCACTATTAAAATCTTGAGTGGAAATCTTTTCGCACATCAATTCACTATTACAATGAGAACTGAACTGACTAAGTGGTATACAAATTATTAGTGTCAATTATAGGAATTCTTACCTGCCCTGACCCACACCCCTCTCGGGAAGGGCTGGCGCCCCATTTACCTATGATATAAACGTAACCTTACAGGCGTGCAGGTAAAAGAGATATTTTCGCGCCCCGTTTACCTCCGTCCATTTTTGCCAATGCGTGGTAAGAAGACAGTCTAAAGAATTAAGGTGACACAATTATGTTTACGTTTTGTTTTTATAAACAATTTTTTTAGGAAAACATTTAGGTTTAAAATAGTGGTCCCCCTCCCGCTTAACATATCAGAAATAAAGGTGTTTCGATATTGATTAAAGAGTTACTGAATTAAGTTGTCCGTTACTTTCTGATAGTACATTTCAAATTAAAAAGAAACAAATAGCTATATTTTCTAGCACTGTATTTATTGACATTTTGACTTCAGTCCTGAAGCTTTGCTAAATTTTCGGTTTGAAAATGTAGCAAGCAGTCGAAATATCAATAAATGCATTAATGAGAAAACAAAGTTATTTGTCTCATTTTAATTTGACTAAAGAAATTATGGTAACCATAGTCATACACACAAGCTTTTATTTAATGGGACACCTTGTATATTATTTATTTAATTTTAGTATTTTTATACATTTAAATTATATTTATAATCATTAAGTTATTAAATGGAGTTTACCTATAGTTTATTCTTTTAAAAAATTTAAAAAAAATAACCCAAAAAATGTTTTGCATTGTTTAAAAAATTCTGTTGCCATAATCAATTACTATGTATTTTTTCAATTACAAATAAACCAGTTCACCCTCGAGTTTACAAAGGATGCCGGCTTCGGTCGCCTTTTAAAATAAACAGGTTAAAAAAACTTTACGACTTCTACGGTCGACCTGCGTGTCTGTGGCCGGTACAAATAGGATATTTTTGATTTTTCTCAGGTCGCCTGAACAGGTTAAAAAACTGCACAGTTTTGCCCACAGACGCTCAGGTCTACCTGAATAAAAAACTGTGCAGGTCTACCGTGGGCAGACTGTGGGTATACCCACGGTAGATCGTGGTTACACCTGCATGTCTGTGGGGGCCCTTATAATGAATGCTTTTTTGATAAATTGTCTGTGGTTAGATTGACTAATTTCGAAATTTTGTATAAAAACTGCAACAATTGTTAAAAAGTCAATAATTTTAATGCTGCACTTCTTAATGTTAATGTTAAGGGCTGAAAATTTCAAGATATTTTTTTTTTCGTCGTCATAAACAATTTTTTACAATATTGTTATAAAAAAATGTTTGTTTTTTCTGGTCCAGTCCAAGGTTAGTTTATATTTATAAGGTTGCGACACATCCTCAACTTTTAGGCGGTTCGAGGTCGGGGACGCAAGGAAGAGCACTCCACGGAGAAAAGTTGGCAAGACTGGGTAAAATAAAAGCTGATGATCAATCCAGTGGCGTCTAGAATTTGCGCATTTCATTTTGCATTGTTTTGGAAGTGATATTTGGTGAAAGATGTAATTCCAAATGTTTTTATTTAAAATAAAAGAATTTACAACTTAATAATAATTAAAAACTGTTGTGTAAACAGTTGTTCTACCAATACTATAAACTGTATATCTCCGGCACTGAACAACATGGCCGAAAAATGGGAGATGTGACGTCATAACACGTCAAAGCAATATGGCCGAATGTCGCGACCCTTTATAGACCGACTTTGGTCCAGTCTAAGATATACATTTTTATTTAACAATACCACAACATACCGTAAAAACCTTAATAAAAGAACTAAATATTCCCCAAAATTCCCCAAAGACATAAAATCTCCAGAGACACAGTGTATGAAATTACTTCTTACCGCATTCATAATGATTGAAAACACCCCACAGCGGGCAGTCTATTAACTTGCTGAAAATCGGAAGCAAATCGTTTCAGATTATTAGGGAGATAAAGATGAGCCCTTATTTTGCACATCTGTTGGATAATTTAATCTGGAGGTTAATGGAATTTGAAAGAAGCACAAATGGTAGGATTTCAAATAGTAACTGACAAGCATAGCAGAAGTATTTAATAAACAAAGACTGTTTTAATTTTTTTACAAATATTAATTTTTGTTATTTATACAAAACTATAAACAATGCTAAAAATAAATGTACAGACTGTTTACGAATAGGGTTTGCAAGAGAACGAATGGATCAAAAATTTAAATTTTCGAAAAAAGTTATTCTTCATATAAATTTTTGCTTGTAAGGAAAATATGATTCACGAAAAAAATGTTAATTTTTTGACCATTATTTTTAACTTTAAGAAAAATATCGTTTAGAAAATTTAACAAAAATAACATTTTGAACGAATTTATTCATGTTACAGGAGTATAAAAAGTTTTTTTGGAGTTATCAAAAATTAAATATTTTAAATTTTTATATTAAAATAGCTTCAAAAACTTAAGTTTGCTTTTAAACACCCGCTTTATCCAAATTCCTACAAAACATAACTTTTTAGCTGTAAACGAATGTAATCAAGGCATTTTCGCCAAATTATGAAGTTTAATAAAATTTTGTTTTGTGATTGTTATTAATTACACACTTTATTTTTAATAAATTTTTCGAATGACATTTTGCCTAAAAATTAAAAATAAAGGTAGTTTACTTTTGGAGAAAAATTTTGTTTATTTTTGAGTTATTGCAAACCCTGTAAGTATACAAAATCACCATTTTTTCTTTGTGAATCATATTTTTTTACAAGTAAAATTTTTTTATTAATTTAGAATTACTTTTTTCGAAAAGTGAAGTTTTTGGTCCACTTGTCCACTTGTAAACCCCATTCGTGGACAGTCTGTGTATATATATATATATACTATATACTATATCAGACATAGTGTCGAGATCAAAAAAATTGAATTTTTGCAACGGTTACTTTATTTCCTTTTGCCCCACGGAAGAAAAGTAAACTTTTCTCTAGAGGGATAAAAATAAAAGTCGGAAAAGTCACGCTTTCAAACTTTTAAAAAGTCGGCATTTGTGGACCGATTTTAAAAATTCTTTTTTTTATTTGAAAGCGTGTACTTCCTTGGTGGTCGCATAAAAATGAAGTCAGGATCGCGAGAGAGAAAGGCACTAGACCTATTTTTTCTCTTTGCTGTACGTTGTTCGTGCGGAAAAGCTGCCTCTAGACGGGGAATATGCTCGACAAAAAAAGAGGCATATTAGGATCGACAACCTATAGGAGCAAAATTAACCTTTTTACCGAACTAAAAGAGGTAGATACTTACTAGTAGTATTTTTTAGATTATAGTAAAAATTACAAGCACGTGTAATATGATTGGTTGAAACCGCTACAGACAGTCATGCAAAACTGTTTAATTTGGGAGGGGGGTCATGGTTAGTTCTGGTTAGTAAAATCTTTTTTTTTTAATTCGCGTTTTAATTTGCTTCAAACCAATCAAATTACACGTGATTGTGCTTTTACTCTAGTCTATGTTTTTTAGTGTATGCTTGCCAATTTAATGGTAATAATAATAAGTTTAAAAGCGAAAAATAAACATTAAAAAACCGACTTCAAAACAATAATTAAACTCGCTAAAAGTAAGAAAAAGTAAAAAATAAAAAAAAGTCGGGTAATAACATATGTGCTAAACTGCTTCTATATTTAAATACCATAATATGGTATTACCAAACTTTTTTAATTTTTACTTCTTAAAGAGGTTTAATATTGTTTTGACGTCATTTCAATTTTTTAAAACTTTTTATTATACAACTAAATAAAAAAAGAACTACCAAGGTTTTCGTAACTGTTATATATAGGTTGAGCTAAATAACATAACACATAGGCAATCTAATGAAAAGAGACAATCTAACTAAATTCCGGCATGTAAACATACGGGACTAATACTGCTTGTTTTGTTATTCTATTACTATCCGATGTACCAAAACTGCTTGCTCAAACAGTATATAAATACTAGTCCCATTTCAGTACTTACTCATATTGGCTGTTCTGCACCTAGCATTCAATTTTTTTAAAAATTTATGTCACAATGTACCAACAGCTTCTTTAGATATTCCCAACAAATTAAAAAACCATATATTTTACCATTTATATTGGTCAACATCACGGGTACACTAACACCTGTTTAATAAGAAACTCGGAACTAAACTAAGGAAGTTGGAGGTCAAATTTTAGGGGTGTATTTTTCTAAAGGATACCTTTTTTCTTGTTCCCACGCTTGGAAGGTTATAAAATCGAACCTGTCGAGTTTTTTTGTTACGATTGTAAAGCTAAAATTGTGACTATTGATGAATATTGCATGTAATTTGTTGGTCTATTAATATAAAAGGAATAGAATACAATATAAACGTGAGAGAAGGTGTGACAAAGTCAGGTAAAGCTACTGGTGCCTTTTCTATAACTGGATAATAAAAATTGGGGTTTTTATTTTTACAACTGAGTTTTTATAATTAATTTTATATTAAACAGAGCACTATCTTACAAAATGTTCCAAGAGCCCGTAAGCGGCAGACCTTCGTCATTTTGTAAAAACTAAAAGTTTGTCAGCACATGCTCCCAACATAGGTAGAAGCGATGGTAGACTATGAAATTTGACTCATAGTGGCTTTGGCAGTTACCAGGTACCAAAGGTTAATAAATTAAAACTTACGTTTTGTCATTTTGTAAAAGCTAAATTTTACAATATGTTACTTAGGTACCTATTAGAAGATATTTCCTAAGTCGCCAGACAGTTTTGACACTGGGGTGGTCCAATAGTCCGATAAAGACCAATATTTCTGTTATTTGACAAGATATAACAAGTGTTATATGAGATTTGTAGGGTTTTCGAATGAGAATGTCCTAAAAATATTTTGATGTATACAGAGTGTCCAAAAAAAGTTATTGCTTTAAGGTTAATTAAAAAAAATTTTTGGAACACTCTGTATACATCAAAATATTTTAAGTACATGCCTATTTAAAAATTTACATCTCCTATTTAAGACTTTTGTCATATCTTTTAAATAACAAAAATATTGTACATGGTCGGACCATTCAGTCACTCCAAAATGTTTGTCTGCCAAGAGGTTGGAACTGTCAAAACTGTCTGCCGATTGGGAAAATATCTTCTAATAGTTTTACCCAAGTAACATTATAAAATTCAGCTTGTACAAAATAACGAAATTTTTGTTTCAATTAATTAACCTTTGGTACCTCGTACCTGCCAAAGCCACTATGAGTCAAACTTTACAATCTACCATTACTTCTACCTATATTTGGATATAATACATTGACAAAGTTTCAGCTTTTACAAAATGACGAAAGTCTGCCGCTCACGGGCTCTTACTCTAAAACTTCTGATATTAAATATATAAGATTATTTTTAATTTGAAACAGCACACTTCGTAAAGTGTCCTAATATCGGATAGTTGCCTAATATCGGAAAGTGGTGAATTCCAGAAATATGTAGTCTGATAATGAAAAAAGCCCTCTGCAGTTTAAGATGGCGCTTAATTTAAGCCACGGAATAATATTTTATTGCTAATAAAAAATTATTGCAAGTTGCCTTATTAAGCTCGGGAATTATTAATATCGGCCTTATTTAAATAGTGCTTGTACTCATAATTTAGAGATATTGCAAATCATGTTGACAGTACCATTAACCTAAAAAAGGGGGAACATTTTTAGTTGTTTTTCTTTATTGTTTTGTGTTTCAGGGTTTTGTTTAACACAATTAAAGAAATACATTTGAAAAAGCAAGGTTTTAAGTATTTTTACTTCTAAAAACATTTCGATTTTGTGCTCGGCAGCCGTTCGGTTTACATGAACAGTTCCGAAGTTAAAATAAGACCAAAATAAGATACGACCTAAAACCGACATAAGTAAAGCCAGGCACTATCCCTATTAAGAGAGTCCTTATCCCACCATGCATCTGCGCAACTCAGATAGCAAAATAAGGCCGGTATTATTAGTGCCTGGCCTTATTTTACTGTGCAATATTTCTCTAATAATGAAACATAGCGGGCTAGTAGTAATAGAGTCACTTTTTTAAACTGTGAAACTTTGAGTTTTTACACGTGCTAAACGGTGACCCAGTTTTTAGACATTTAGGTAACTTATTAGATTTGACTTTGTAGTTTAAATAAGTCTACATGTGTTTACTTGAATTTAGTACATGCAAGAAAATGTAATATTAACTTTTCTTTGTCTTATAAACTAAACCTTAACCAAAAGACAATTGCTTAATATCAGAGGTTCCATGAAATATTCGATATAAGGGCAAAATATTTTTAATTTAGCTTTATTTAGAATATCACCATCTATAGGTGACCAAAGCTCTATAAACAACTTAATTTTATTGCTTTTGTTCTGTTCCTGGCTCGATGGCTCATTTTATAGAGTTATCCTTATATCGAATACCCTATCCGGTATTAGGTCACTTTACTCTACTAAGGAGCTTGTATTTCCTAAACGACCCATATACTATGCAACTGGTTATACAACTGGTTGTACAACTCAAATAGATTTAACCGTCTATAATTGCGTATTGCATGATTTGTGGTGTCGGTGTACAACAAGTTGTTCTAGAGATTGGATGTGTGTGTTCGTGGATGGTAGGTGTGTTGATATTTTTCTATAATTACTATAAACAGTACTAACTGTCATCTGCCAAAATGGAAGACTTATATAGTTGTATATACGCACTTATAAAGAACGAGCTATTTAAGATAATTTTGAGTTCAGAACATTTTTGTCAATTCTAATAGTAGGGAAGCCCCCAATGCTAAATGGGGATTTACTTATGCGTCATAGAGACCTATTGGTTTGCAAAGCTTAGATAATAAGAAGAAAAAAATGTTAAATAAGCGGCCATAGATTTTTAAATACGTTAAAAAATACTGATATTATTCGGCTTGTGGAAACCGTTCGGATCGTATCGGATTATATATTTTTCTTTATCCTTGAATTATTTTCCTCAAAATAAAAAAATAGCCGCGTTCGAGAATTACAAATTGACGTTTTTTACGTCAATCTCAAATTGTCAGATTAGTGGAATATACACTGTTAAGTTATGTTATTAACTCATTCTATCTTAATCTGACGCGCTCGAAAATTTCTGATGGATATATTTTTGTTTTTTTTAACCTTGTACATAGGCGCAATTTGCTTCCGTTCTTAGGGGGGCTGGAGTCTTGGTAGTCCCGAAAGGTATGAGGCAAGCCTTGGGACTTGTGCATTCAAAATATAATGCTCTTTATTTTTTACAACGAAATATTTATTTGGCCAATAAAAAAAAATTGACTTGTTTTAGTGTACTGTTTTAAATAGTTAGTTAAAAAGTTTACAACTTTGAGAATAATATACTCCAAAAGTGCCTTACCATGTCAACTGTCAACACGACTTTGCTAAGAATACATAAAAGAAGTAAATTTGTTAATAAAGATGTGGAAATTATTAACAAGTTTCAGGTTTTCGCCACATTTTTTTTTTTTTTTTTGTTTTAGGTTTATCACATTTTTGTTGAAGTTTTAGGTTTTATTCACATAATTTTCTGCTTGGATACTGGGAATCTTAAGAGGGCTAATTTTATCAAATTTTGTTTTTGGAGGCTAAGCCCCCAAATTACGCATATGGCCTTGTACCTATACAAGGCTTATATTTGGTGTCTGCACCTGTCACCTTCACACATTTAGAGCTGTCAATGATATGTCAAAAACTGCGGACTCTGCTTATATATTATCGTTTTTAATTTCATTTTAATTAACCAAACGGTTTAGATGCTCCATGCCTAGCAACAGCCAGTCTTAGGGGAATGGTCCAACGCACGCAAAAGAGAGTTTGGACATATAGTTAACATTTGCCCCACTATGCTAATATACTTTTATTAAGCGTGAGCTGAGAAGACAGCTTGGGCTGTAGATTTTAAGGCATCTAGGTTACTGTGTGGACCGAAAAAGTCAACGGGACAACTTTTCAATCTGGACTTATGACCAGCGTGCTTCGCCTCGATTACTGGTCGTTTCATCATCATTCTGACTCATCAGACGTGGAGTTTTCCACGTGACTAGATGAAAAGAGCACTATACTTGTGCTTAAGTACGTGTTAGAGTGTTAGTTACATATATTTACAGTGGTCAGTCCTTACCATCACGACGGCTGCAGAGTAAACTACTTTAGTAGCTTGTTGAACCTGCGAAAATCTACAGTCCGTCAACACGAGGTGGGATACTGACAACATACTGGTAAGAATACGTCGGTATGTTCTCATCTGAACAGTCCAAAGCAGAACAAAACGACTTTACTCACCAGTGTCTACTTACTATTTAGCTAAGTGAAAATTAGCAATACCATATGGTAAAGATCAATAGTAAGTTGTCTTCCCTACTATGATGTCAATATCCAAACTTTTGTTGACAAACTGTAGATTTCCGCAGCTTCAACAAGCTACTGGAGTAATTTACTCCGCAGCTGTCGTGAAGTTTTGGAGTTTACGCAACCTATTATTGTTAATTAGAAAATATAAGGAAGTAAAGCTGTTTTATTATGCAACTAAATCTATAAACCCTTTATATAATATTTCACATATTGCTTTGGCTGCTTTACCTATATTGAAACAACAAAGAGTAAACTTCCAAGAGTCACGATTTTTCTCGACTGGAACACCTGACCGCACGTACATGCAAGTCATTCTGTCAAACTGTGTAAATTATGTTGTTTCGTGGTCAAAGAAATAACTTTATAGCTTCACTATGGGGATTTGGTACGAGTTTATAGCCCAGTAGTAATGATAAGAATTTAATGGAAATTTTTATGAGATCGTTTAGGAATGGTCGTAAAACTTAATCGGCGTACTTGCATGTGTGGAATTGAAGGTATTATGGTCTTACAACACTTTGATGATTTGTCAATTTGTTTTTAATTTAATATAAGTGGCTGTTTGCGTCTTTAATTTAAATAGGTTTCAGTTTAAGTTTTATTTAATTACAACAAAATTACAACGACATTTCCCAACTAACAATTTAAAATTAAAAAATAAGTCGGTATTTTTGGGATATCTTAATAACCCATTAAGCGATTTAGATAAAATTTAGTTCACTAATTTAATGTAATAAGACGCTTGTAAAGCTTTACCTAGATTAAAATTATTAAGTCCAGTGGCGTCTCAGTGGTCACCACAGCCAATATTATTGAGAAAAACTTCTTTGAAAAAATACCTAAAGACAACATAATTTAAAAACATAAGTAAATTATAAACAATGATTTGCCTTAAAATAATTAAGCAGTCGTATAATTAACAAAACTCATTTCTTTATGTACTAAGATAAAAATTTATTATTTTATACTTTTTAATTTTGGATTTTATTTTTTGTTGTTTATGTAGACCTTTCGAAATGACTAAATGTAGCTTTAATTATTTTTTTCTTTAAAACAAAGAAAATACAGGAGACTAAAATATTTTATTTTTAATTGCCTAATCATATAAAAATAAAAACTTTATAAAAAGTCATTAGTGTAGTTTTTTAATACACCACTGAATTAAAAAAAACAAAATATGTTTCAACTTATGTGTCTTAACAAATTATCAAAGAAATTGATGAAAAATTTCTTGATAGATTTTTACTTTAGGTAACATGGTGCATAAAACATAGTTAGAATGTATTATAGAATTTAAAAATTTATTAAAATAGGTTAAGCGTTTCTAAAAGTTAAACCATTAAATTTTAAATAAGTTCTTGATTAAAGACCCTATGTTTATACAACAAAGCCTCGTTTATTACTATCACCCCGTATATAAACTTTTTTTGTTAAACTATTCGAATAAAGAGGGCTTTATGTGTAAATTTCATGTATTTGCTACCACGCCTTATACAACTAGTCCTTTTGTTTTTAAATTTAAGGAAAATACCAATATTTTAAAGTATTTTCTTTTTACTCTAAGTTAAACATTCTGTCACATGTCAAGAACTACTTGGGACACTGTATATTTAGACAGATTTAATATAAAGTATATTTAACTGAAACTATCAAGATAAAATATTAAATATTAAAATTATATAAATAAAAATACCAAATATAAGTTTCTTTTTATAGTCAATGCACTTAGCAGTTAGTAGGTTGAGTAGAGGAATTTAAAATAAGTACCTAAAGTAAAAAGCAGTTTCTGCAGAAATTTAAAAGTTGTAAATCACAATTTTTAAAAACTATTACTGATAATAAAAAACTGCGGACCATTTTTAATCTGTGTTATAACCGCAGGTCAAACCTTTCATCAGGGGCGGTCATATCGACTTTCTGAGGGGGGCATAGGTCGAGAAAAGTGTGTGAGGTGCCAAAAAACAAAAATCTTGGCGCCTCTAGAAAGAAACAAAATTTTCCAAATTTTTGAAGAGCAAAAAAGGTCCTTACTTCTCACTTTTCAATTCCATGATCACCCTTACCCCTCGGACCAGCTCTGAGGGGGGCCATATCATCATAAAATGCCCAAAATGCCCATATTTGCCATTACATATGTATGAAATACAAAGGATATAGCATAAAGGGGGCATGGCCCCATGGCCCCCTATGCCCCTGCCTTTCATCTTTACCTCTTTTGATCCCTCTTATTCTGGTTTGGTCACCTGGACAAAATTTACACTTGGTCTTTTTATGTGAGTTTTTACTTACACCTATAAAAATATCCTTTAAAATATCTTGAGTTACTTTGAAGAGGACCGAAGACAAAAAAATCACCATTCTAATAAGTTTCCGAAAACAAAAATATATTGTTATCACGCCACACATACAAATTACCATAACGATTGTATAGGGGTGGCTCCATAAAATATGGCAGCAATAAATTCAGCTTTTTAACCCCGGTGATGACGGCTGAATGCGCCCTCTCGCATTGTGGCCAACCGGAAACCCATTTCTTAATAAAACTCCCGATAAAATAACTGTCTACTTATCATGTCATGTCCGTTTTCGGGCTTAACTTTTATATTTTATCCGGGAGTGACTTTTCTAGGCCTTTTTAAAATGTCCTTAACGTATCCTGCCTCACAAACCCTTTTAATCTGTTCGAAAAGTTTAAATTAAGATTTTTGAATTTTGTGCTGTTGACCTATATTTTAAATGTCAGTTTTGTCTGGGTATGTGTAAAGAAAGTTCTACTTTTATTGTTGTCATACTTTAGGGGTTCATTTCCTTTTTCCATTTTTTTTTGTATAAGGAATGTCGAAAAATGGTAAGAAATTTTATTGCCAGAACTAAATGAATGGTCCAAGCTACAGTAATGTCCTTACATTATTACAGTGACAGGCGTGTTTATTATAGTCATTTCAATTGTTTTTATTTAATTATTAGACTGACAGCAGGTAATTTATGTTTCTGTTGTGCTATGTGCGCCTGGCGCAAGATGCAAATTGATACACTTATACAGGTTTTGTCACACATTACAGCACCAAGGCCGCACCGAGCCCGGATTTACAATGATAGGGGAAAGTAGGGCAAACTAATTCGGAAAATTTAAAACCACTTTTCATGTCCTTTAAAATATCAAAAGTATGGTTATAGGCTGAGTCTATTGTTTTATATTTGTATATCTTCTTGTTTAAATAAAACGATTTACGATAATCAGTTATTTGTACATTTTTAATTTTAAACGTCGTAAAAAATGCAGCAGCTTTTTAATTTACAACGTTTTTTGGACTTTTAACGAAAATAAAGATAGAGAACACCTTATTTGGATAGATTTTAAGGGAAAAACAGAAAAAACTAAATAATATTTTTATTAAAGTAATGTAACCAAAATAACAAAATACCTATTCATACTTCATTGTACAGACTATTTTTTATTATTTATAAGTTAGGCACTACGGCTACTTTATTTCGGCGACCATATTAAAGCCATATAATTTTATTTTGTACCTTACTGATTTTAATTTCTTTATGGGAAAAATAAATAATTGGTAGCCATTAGGTATTTAGTGCTCATCCCAAAAATCGTTTTATACATTTACACAGATTTTCAATAAAATTAATTCAGATCCCAAGCAAGTGACCGCCTGCTGAAATCCGATTAGAGACCTCTAAGTATGTTTAATATAAGTTTTTTTACTTGGGTGCTGCGTTCCACAATTATTTTTAGTTTTCTTCACAAATAAAATATTTCCTTAATAAACTTTTTAGATAAAATTAGCTTGGAGGTGTATGGTATATCCTCTTTACTGCACCCTAATCAGGTTTATTATGTAACCCCCATCTATATATTAGAGCACGCTGTCCAAGTAGGTCTTTTTAATTAAACTCCACAAGCTTGAATCTAGCTCCTAAATGGTTTTCATTTATTTACGCGAAAACCGTGCATTAAAAAAAAGTTTAAGGAATAAAATTTGTGTCAAACTAAATGGGGATTTAAAATAATATTTTTATTTTAGAAAAATGCAGTGGCAGGTACCATCTTTTCTTAATAAATATTTACCTTAAACCCCTCATAAACGACTACTGGTAGAAATTGTTGATTTTTTCCTTGTATGCCAAAAAAGTCTTTTGGTACATAGGAGGCGTTCCCTAATTTTTTTTTTTTTTTAATATCTAAATTAGTATAAAAGTTATTGTAAAAAAACACAATTTAAAAAAATTACCACCCTGTATTCTAAAAACAAAAACGTTTAGGACATTTTTTATACAGCGTGTCTACTTAAGTTCGCATCATATGGAAAACTTTTTTATTATTTATTTTACGAAGAAAAGTTATTCTTTTTAAAAAGTTCTGCATGGTCTAAAACCTATAATACAATTATTAGATATTAATTTTTTGCAGTGGTATATGAGGTATGTTAAAATATGTAGATTTTGCTCAAGAGGAAAGTACTCTTATTTTTTATAATATCGATTTTTTTTATCTTTATGACATCTCACGAAGGCTCATGCCTAAATACCAGTGTACCGTGAGTCCGGGTTACTGGATGTTAAACCCATTATTGTCGTGTTCCGCCAACGTTATCCAAGCACTGAAACATGCAGTTTTTGCATTTCACAGCACCTTTTAGACAACCACGGGCGTTATTTTTTAAATAACTACTACCTAGGAATGGTAGAATACTACACAGTGGTTTGCCATTGCCAACTGTGAGTTGACGAGCAATGAAAAATCCGATGTCCGACTCCGAGATTCGAACCCGGATCGCTGCGGTGAGAGGCTGACACGTTAGCCCCTACACCACTGCACGCCACACATTTTATAAGGAAAAGATGTTTACAATTCAAAATCCCTTTTAAATATGCTAGTTGGTTTATTTAAAAGAAAAACTTTTTAACATTTTTTATGCGATAACCGTCGTTTTTGTGACTTTTCGTTGTTTTGACAGTTTTTTAGCTTTCTTTACACATTACATTTCGAAATAAGTATGCACTAATGTACAAAAATGCAATAAAAAAACATTTTACCCTTAACGCATAAAAATTGATAAAAGAAGTTTTTCTTGAAAATGAACAAGTTTTTAGATTTGAATGTTGTTTTTAATTATAAACATCTTTTCTATATAAAATCTTTGATAATATGAAAAGCAAGGGTACTATCATCTTAAGCAAAACTTATAGTTTTTGACATACCACACATACCAATTTGAATGCAGAATTTTATTTGGAACTACTCGAAGAACTAATTTTACCCGCTTTAAATGATGTATTCAGGGAAAATTTGGTACCAAATGGATGGCTGCCCGGCACATAATACCCTGGCTGTTCGGGAACATTTACACAATGCTTTTAATGGAAATGTTATTGGCCTACATCACACCATAAATTGGCCAGCCAGGTCTCCTGATATTTCGCCAAATGACTTTTTCCTCTGGGGCCATTTAAAAAGCATGATATACAAGGATAAAAATCACTCTAATCTAGATGAGTTAAAAAATGATATTTCTGCAGAATGCAATAAAATTTCAATTTATCAGTTAGCCAATGTAAAAAGAAAATTGTATTAACGTCTGGGTTATTGTCTAGCTAATTTTCTTAAATCTAAAAGTTTATTTATAACATATTAATTATTGTAATAATATTAATAATTTATTGAAGCATGTAATATTATAAATGTCATAAGTTCTTGAAATTTCTTACTCTAGTTTAGTTTAACTTAACTTATTTCGTTTGTATAAATACAATTTTAATCTTTTCACTGTACGATTTTTTGATAATCATAAAGCACTAAATTTCGAAATGACAACGTTATGTCGCTAACTGGCATTTTAATTGTTGTTCACAAATATGAGGCGAGAATAATGTAACAATGTTTAAAAATATATTAGCATCTAGCTAGCAAACGGGTTAACCGAAAAATCTAAATTTTTTACCATGTACGTAGATTTGCATGCTTTTCAATAAAGTTTTATAGAATTTTTCTCTAAAATAATTAGGGGAGCCAATAATTGACCCCATTAAAAATTACATGGGATTTCCTATGTTCCGCCCGGCGATGCATCACCCGGTATAGTTTAATCACTAGCATACGTACGTCCTTAAAGATGTAGGGGTTTCCATTATTATTATTTTTATATTAAATAAGGCCTTAACCTAACTTTTTTGGGCAACCCGATGGCGATACTTTTGTTTAAATTCTATATTTAATATAAAACAGCTCTTGTACTATAATTTTGTCAGTTATCAGTTCCACTTTAAAATTACTATTTACTTGATTTGTAAATAATAAAACCAGTGGCGTATTTACCATCAAAGCTGAGTAGGCTGAAGCCTAGGGCGTTGTTTTTAGGGGGCGGCAGACGTTTTTAGGGGGCGGCACATTTTCCACTTATAAATAATGTAATAATTTAGTGGTTTTCGATTTCATTTTGTACGTGGAAATGAAAATGTGGACCTTTTTTTATTTTTTTTTTTTGGTCTTTATTATTTTTTAAGGAAAAAGTATAAAAATAGGGACGGCAAAAAATTATAGCCTACGGGCGGCAAATTTGTAAATGCGCCTCTGAATAAAACATACCTATACCAATTCATAAAGAAGTTTGCATATTATTTTTGCTGGCTTTAAAGAGTTTTATATAAAATTTGGTAACATAGTTATAGTTGAATGAACCAGATTTAAAATCTTATCAGAAAGAAGATCGAAGCGTTCTTCCAAGTCAATGAATAAAGCCAAAATTTGTTATGACATAAGTTATGAAAAAATGCAACCGACGATGACTGGAAAGTATTTCTAAGGTGTCAATTTGACAGAGGTGTACCCAAGGGACTGAAGTTTATACAAATATTTTTGGAGACGTACAATAACGCAATAATGCAGAGATTTTTAGATCTATTATCTATGATTATCACGATTATTCTTATTTGAGATGACTATGGCGTTTTATTCTTTTTGTTGTGGTATCAAGTAGGTTGATGTGACTTGTAATTTGCCAGGTATTGTGCAAATGATAAACAAGGTGTTTTCTTTTGCTATTGATCAATGTTATATGTATGTCCTGTAGATAGCTATAATGCCAAATAATAAATGATTTATTGATTCCTTATATATATTTTTTTAAATATACAGTGTGTCCACGGATGGACCCTACTATACCTGTAAAAAAAAATCTTAACAAACATTTTTGACTCGTCTGAAATGCTAAAAGCTATAATAAAATTTGCTGAAGGATATATAGGATGGTTTCAAAATCGCAAAAATATTACTTTAAAAAGTCAAAAAATTTAGAACATATTTTTAGACTACCTAATTAAGAAGCTTAAAAAAGTGATCAATAGTGTATTATAATGTTTTGTTTTGGTTATGGTTTCTTGAGAAAATTAAACATGTTACAAAAAATTAGGTAAGTAAAATAATCTTAAAAAATAAAGTGTTACAAGGATAATCTTATAATATACAAGGAAGTTTAAAATTTTATTTTGGAAAAAAAACTATGAATATTTTTCTAACTACCTATTTAACACGTTCGCGGACAGTATGAAATTATAAGATAGCCTCAGAAACGCAGAGGCGTAATTCGGGAACCGGTAGTCCGATTCTTATGAAAATGTTTTGTGATATTACAAAGCCAATTTAAGCTTTTGAGCTATTTTTAAGTAGCAACTGCTATAGCAGTTGCGCGCCATAACATCAATCTTTTTCGGATACTGGGACAGTTAGCTACTATGGCAGTAGCTGCTATAGCAGTAGTGTGTCCCATTAAGTATTTGATGCTGATGCAGGACACTTGACTGCTATGGAAGTAGCCGTGCTTTCTCTCCAAAGAAAACTTTGCAACATTTTTTGAGGTAATTTATTTTTCTAAACATTTTTATTTTTGAAATATACGCCAGAATAGATAAGGAAATAAAGTTACTAGTATTACATAAATATTCTAACTTGAATGATAAATTTCAAAACACCCAGGACATAAAGCAGGATTAGATTCGCATCCCTTACACCTCCAAGAAGTTTGAACTCTTCTTTTCTGCTTCAGACATTCTCGGCAATTCATAAAGTAGGTTTTCCTTTTATAATTTTTATTTGGCAAAGGGATTTTTTCGGGAAAGTGGTTTTGAACAGCATCATCCACCACAGCCTGAGGATTTGAACTATTTCCCCAAGAGCGCCGATTGTCATGCAGGTTACCACGAGTAACTAACTGTTTTCCAGATGTAACTGATTCAGGAATTCTTATTAATGATCCTATACGATCACGAAACAATTTTTATACAATATGTATGAGTTAAGCACTGTCAGATCCAGTAAGTGAAACATTATCTTTTTATACCACCCTATTGTCTTCCTAGAGCTAGAATAATAAAAAGTCAGTTGGTCAGTTCGGTCCACTCCAGCCATGTTTTTATTATATTCGGAAACTTCTACAGGTTTTCTTTTTACCTAAAAGTGTTACAGTAATTAAAACTAACATAATAAAACAAAAATAGATATTACCTGTCCAAATTTATTTGAAACATCTATTATCGTTGGGTGTTGTTTCGTAGTTATCATTAAAACATCCCTGCTGTCCTTCCATTTTGAAACGTAGATAGAACCTTTTCTCTTCCAGATATATTCACCTTTCATTAGGTTCTGTAAAGTAACTACTTTGGGATTATTCTTTCTGTTGGCCCTCAATGTACCAGTCGTATTTTTTTTTTTTTTATCTTTGGACAAACCACGAAGGCTAAAAGCCTAAATACTAACGTACCGTGGGTGTCTTAAGCGATGTAAGAGGGAGTTTGTTGACACGGGACTTAAATACTTGAAGATTTGGGGGGCAGGAAAGACCTCCGCGGGCAGCAGGTTCCACAACCTAGAAACTCTAGGGACAAAAGAACGAACAAAGTGGGAAGTTCGGGGCCTGTCCAGTTGGACCGTATAGGGATGCATACGCGCGGAACCACGGGTTTCTCTGTTGGGAACCGCAAGTGGAGGAACTATACTGGACAATTCCTCAGAGCAGAAGCCATGGAAGTACCTATAAAAAAGCGATAAATCCCCCACAGCCCGACGATGTGCAAGAGAGGGAAGCCTTTCTGTAAGTGAAGGATCATTAATGAGACGAATAGCTCTTCTTTGAATAGAATCAAGAATGCTTAGGGTTGTGGGGGACGCCATGCCCCAGATATGAGAACAATACTCCAAGGGAGGTCGGATTTGGGACACATACAAAGTGTATAAATTAGAAGGGGAAAAATACTTTTTGGCTCGAAAGAGAAATCCAAGCTTTTTTGAAGCTGCCGTGGCTAGAGATACAATGTGTTTATGCCAGTTAAGGTTACTTTCAAATGTGACGCCCACAAGGTTAAAGGTGTCTTTGCTCTGTAAAACTTGGCCGCTCATAAGTAGAGGATGAGTATTTGATGACTCTTTTCGCGACAAGGAACATAATTGTGTTTTGGATGCATTAAAATGGACGAGATTTTTAGCGCCCCAATCCAATATTAGATTAAGATCCTGCGAAAGAGATATCTGCATCGCTCTGCGTTTGTTTTCCAAGTCAGGTTTAGTAATGGGTTTAGGAACCTGAAAACTGGAGTGAAGGGTACTATCGTCGGCGAAACTATGAATGGAATTAGTTGTGGACGAGAGAAGGTCGTTGATGTGAAGAAGAAACAATGTTGGTGCCAGAACTGAGACCTGAGGGACTCCAGCATTTACTTGGTGAAAGCTTGAAGAATGGCCGTCCACAATAACTGATATACGACGATCAGATAGATATGAGTTTTATGTTTTTTAATAGTAAATCTGATAGACCCACGCTGTTATAATAGTTGTCCATTATTAAATGATGACCAGTATTCAAATAGGGACTCATAAGCCTCAATACCAAGGAATCAATTTTTGAGACAGCTTCCATCTTTTCTTGTTGGCCTTTATAGATTTCAATATTAAAAACATATCCATCAGTGGAACAGAGTTCGAAAAATTTTATTATATTTGGCTGCTTTACCCTTTATGTATTGTCGGAAACTTAGGCGTCCTCTGAATAGTAACAGGAACTCATAAAGAGATATAACTTCATTTGGATAACAAGCATTTTGAAAAATTTTTAAAAATGCGTTGAGGAGCGGTGAAATTTTTTGAAATCTGTCGTTACTTTTTTCATCACCACTGCAGCATAAGTTTCTTAGAATTTGCTCATAACGCCTACAAGACATGGTGGCTGGAAAAATAGGGTGGTAATATAAAGGATTATTTGAAAACGACAAACGCATTGTAGAACTGGGCTTTTGAGCTTGAAGCAAAGACAAACCCAAGAACTTTTCAAATTCCTCAGTTTTAGTGGGAATAAACCTAGAACATCGTGCATATTTTTTGTGAGGTCTATTAGTAAGACTCAATCCTTGTCCATAAGCGTTTGAGTGCTTGAGAATTAAATTTGTCACCTCATCTGTCCACAGCATTTTAAAAACATCCACAGGCGTATTTTCAGCTGTTATCTTCAGTTTTACTCCAGGTAAAGTATGGTCAATTTAGATTTACAATATATGCAATATTATCTACCCATGCATCTTCGTTTAAATCATCTACATCTAAAAATAACAATTATATAATTTGTTTTAGTCTAAAACACGAAAAAGAAAAAACAATATACAAAAGGACACTAATTTTATATGTAATATGTCTAGCTGAATTACTCATGTAAAGCGCACCGTTTGCAGAATGGTATACATTAGTTTTTAGGTTTATGCAAAAGTAACTTTTTTACCTTTTTTGGATTTTTTTATTATAATGACTATGAAACCTACACACTGTCAAATTTTAGCTTTTTATGTATTCTACCTGTCTTCTGGAATTTTTGGATAAACATACAATACCTTTTATATATAGAGAAGAAATTACCAACCTGCATCGTTGTATTCATTAGGTGGTTCATTTCTCTCATGTTCAAATGTGCTTATTTCACTTTCTGAGCTTCCGCTGGATGGTTTATACGTAGGGTCACCATTATATTCCCCATCATCTTGGAATAGATTACTTGCATCAGACGTTCTACTAAGATTTTCAGATTCGCCACTCTCCAGTTCGTTGTAATAGCGTAGAAGTATTTCTTCCTCTTTAGGATCCATCTTAGATACCAAAAGAAAAAATTAAATGTCTCCCTAGGCTCTTGGTAAGAAAAAAAAACAAAATAAAAAGAAAACATGAAAAACTGTATTAGAATAATAAAAAAGGAAAAATACAAACTATAATATGGGATTATGTTAACAAATAAATTACTAGCCACTAAAAAATTCGTTGGAAAGAAAACAAAGTTTACTTACCCCAATGTAAAAATATTTTGTTAAATCGTCCACAATATCACTAGCTGGGACACTATGTTGACGCCCGCACGCGCAGATATGAACTAATTACTGCAATTGCAGTAAGCATCCCGCCGGCATACCCCCACTCACGGTCAACATGTGATCCAAATGGAAATTTTTGAAGGCTTTACAGGGACAGTGCCCAACATTTCTAAGCTATATTATGGGACAGTAGGTTTGTAAAAACATGCTCCTTTGTGAGAGAGTTTACTGCTCTTGCAGTTATGCTTTTATAGGGAACCAAAAATCTACTACTATAGCAGTAGTGTCCCATCGCGTCTAATAAATTTTACTGCTATAGCAGTCACTGTCCGCGAACGTGTTAAGTAGCATGAAAAAGTAATTAAACTTTTAACTTCTTGTTTAATAAATCGTTATTTATTGCGTTACTACTTACATACACTGTAACTTTTAACTTTACTTTATATTGTATGCATATAAAAAGTAAAATCAATAATTATTTATAAAAAAAATCATTTATTTTAGTTTCAGTCAACTAATGATAATAATTAATGAATAAAATGAAACGGACTTTTTAATTACTTTTTAGGCCTTTGATTAAGCATTTTCAAAAAATTTCTTTTAAATTTTTTTCATTTTTTGAAAATACAATTTTTACGATTTTCAGCCCTGTGTATCATAAGGTAATTTTTATTATAGCCTTTACCATTTAAAGCCATGAGCCGTGAGCAGCAGATCTTCGTTATGTTATAAAAGCTGAAAGTTTCTTAGCGCATGTCACCGACCAAAGTAGAATGAAGCGATGTATAGAATTTGGAGTTTGACTCAGAGTGGCTTTAGTAGGTATCAGGTACTAAAGGTTAATTATTTGAAACTTAACTTTTGCAGTTTGTAAAAGCTGAATTTTACGTATGATACTTTTTTTATCTTTGTGACATCCCACGAAGGCTTGTGCCTAAGTACCAGTGTACCGTGGTCTGGTTATTAAATGTTTAACCCCATTTTTATCTCTGTTCCGTCAACGTCATTCAAAGCACTAAAACATGAAGTTATGCATTTCACAGCACTTTTAGACAACGCGGTAGTGCCACCACGGACGTTATTATTTTTAAAATAACTACTACCTAGAACTGGTAGAATACTACACAAAGGCTTTGCCATTACCATCTGTGTGGTGACGAGCTATTAAAAACCAGATGGAGGGAACCGAGATTCGAACTCGGGTCGCTGCGGTGAGAGGCTGGCACGTTGCCCTAAACCAAGCTCGCCACTTGGGAATCTATTAGGAGATATATTTATACTGTTGCGTCGCTAGACAGTTTTGACAGTTTGAACCCCTTGGCAGATAAATATTTTAAGGTGACCAAATGGTCCGAGCACGTTCAATATTTTAGTTATTTAACAGGCTATAAGAAAACGTTTTTATAAAAGTTGTAGGGTGTCCAAGTTGGGATTTCCTAAATATATTTTATTGTTTAGAAAGTGTTCCAAAACACAATAAAAAAAACAGCCCTCACAGCAATAACTTTTTTTAGACACTCTGTATACATCAAAATATTTTTAGAACATACACATTTGGAAACCCTACAACTTTTATAAGACTTTGTCATAGCGTGGTTAAATAATGGAAATTTTGGACTTGCTTGGACCTTTGGAACATCCCAAAATGTTTGTCTGCCAAGGGCTTGGGACTGTCAAAAGTGTCTGGCGACTAAGGAAATATATTCTCATAGACACCCAAGTAGCATACTTAATATCAGCTTTTAAAAACTAGCAAAAGTTAAGTTTTACTTAATTAATCTTTGGTACCTGGTACCTGGCAAAGCCACTGTAAGTCATACTTCATACTCTCAAAGCGCTTCTACTTTTTAGGAGCAAGCGCTGAAAAACTTACAGCTTTTATGAAATATCGAGTGTGTGTAGCTCACAGTCTCTTACTCTATTTTAGAGAAAGTGAAAATTTTTATAAGAAATATTTTTTTAAATAGTAAAAATAAAAAAATTACACAGATTACACTGCATAGTATGTCTTTTTTTAAATAAAATGTTGTTGCCGCAAAACCCCACGAATTATCTACTAAAAAAAGTTAAAAGTACATTTTTAAATCGTGATATCCCAAAGTCAAATTCAAACAGATAAATCGCATTAGAAGTCATCGATTTATCTCGCTTTTTACGTTGTTCACCAGATGTATATAATTCAATAAAGTCAAAGATTTAAACCCTCTATGCTTTTACATGCTCAGTTTAAAACCGCCTTGATCCTGCTGGATTTTGAGTTAATTTTGCTGTTTCAGCTACTCCGAATTTTTCTTTGTCAAAGTCGCTGTTTAAGCAGAAAATGTAATAATATATTTAACATTATAAATCGAAAAAGTTTTCCCCTTTGAACGTAACATTAAAAATTTGAAAGTTTCTCCTGCTATCTAAATTTGCGGATTAGTGTCAGTGTAAAAAGCATAGTCTTGTTCCTGCTGGAAAAGGTCACATTTGATTGTGCTCCAATGAACTTAAAGCTTCTTGGTTTTTTTAAACACTTCACGTCTTGCAGATTATCTACCTCTAAACATTGCAGTTAGTAATGGATTGGAAAAAATGTCCGGCTTAGCGTGTAAGGCGTTAAGTCGTTGAGCCCACAACGGACGTGAGGTGGGTTCGAATCCTGCTGAGGCCAAATACTTATTTATAAGTTGGTCGGAAATTAAGTGGTTAGCTCAACACCAAACGGACAAAGTGCAAAATGTATCGACGCTGAAGGCCACCAAAGGACCAGGGCGCCGGAACACACTTTGCCGTGTCCTGCTCAACCGTAGACATGCGGACCCCACTCAGTTGGTAGGTTCAGTGGTGCCCTGGGTGGGCACGAGGTCTTAAGTTGTCGCTCATAGGACCGTGGTTCGGAACCCACGTTAAGCTGTAGTTCCCGTCTGGCTGAAATCACCCAGGCGTAAAAGACAGGGCGCAAAATAAGCCGAGCGGCTTGAGTGCATGGGTTATCCTGGCCCTATTCTAATCTAATCTAGTATATGGAACAGGTATAACTGCGAAAAAATAACTGATTTTAGGCTATGCTTTTAGATGCTCAGGTTACAACCACTTTGATCCTGCTGGATTTTATTTAAATTTTGCTGTTTGAGGCAGAAATTAAATAATTTATTTACCATTATAAATCGAAAAAAGTTTTTCGTTTTGAAGGTATGTTTAAAAAATTAAAAAGTTTCTCCTGCAATGTAAATTTGCGGAAAATTGTCGCTGTGAAAAAGTATAGTCTTGTTTCTGCTGGGACAGGTCACATTATTTGATTGTGCTCCATTGAACTTAAAGCTATTTGCTTTTTTAAACACTCCACGTCTTACAGATTACCACTTTTTATTTTACCATTGCAGTTAGTAATGAAGCAGGTATAACTAAGATAAAATAAGTAATTTATTATGCTGTGTATCTTTATTATACTTCTTTTACATTTAGGAATCACTATATTTTTAGAAAAACTGTACAAAAGGAAACAAAGTGATCATAGCAAAAGTATTTTTAGAAACATAAATGGATTTCTTTTGAATCGAACTCCCCACGATGCAATCACGTTTTTTATTTCGTAAAAAAGAGCAGTAGCCAACTCTAAATCCCCCATAACTGATGCACCCTGAAAGATACACGTATAAATAATCCAAATTTATAGTCGAAATTGAAATAAATATCACACCCGGAAGGTCTTAACCATAATATAAAGATGCGTATAATTCGCTGACACCTTCCGTGTTCGTGAAATATGTGGGAGTTCCTATTTCGAACGTACAAAGCTTTATTACGGGTATAAGTGACAACAATACCGATGAAACCCGAAAATAAAAGTAGTATTATTTTTTATAAAAATGAAGCGACATCTGACGCATTACATTAATGACCGTGGTGACTTTATTGTTGGATATCAAAAGAAACTTTTTAAAAATTTATATTTTTTAATTTATTAATATAATATGTATGTTTTTAAAAATGAAAATTGTGGCATATTTCTTATTTCAATTTTTTAAAGTCTCATGGAAAGGGTGTTTTTGTCAAAAATAGCCAATATCAAATTTTCAATATTTTGAGGATATTGAAAAACAAGACTTTATCAAACCTATATGGCTTACTCTATATATTTTTTTGTAATATGTTCGTAAATATATCAGCATCAGTTTTTTATAAATTTACAAAGAAAATTTGACATTGGTTCCATATTAGAAATATCATTGGTTGTTTTTGCAAAAACCCTTTATATTTTTTTATTATTAATATTATAGAAGATGCAAGATGCACCCAATTTATTTCTAGAGACTTGTCTGCAGTTTGTAGTACTTTACCCTAAAGTAAACCTTTTTTTTTTTTCATTATATAAAAATATGTCTGTATGTTATAAATAAAATATATTTATAAAATTAAATATACAGGGTGGCCGCCGAGGTATCCGAGAAACTTTGGATATAAATTCAACAATGAAAATTAGAAAAAAACCTTTTATGAACATATGTCCTAAACGTCTTGGTTTTTAAACTACAATGTGGTAAATTAAAAAAAATGTTTTTTTTATAATAACTTTGATACCAATTTAGATTTTTAAAAATTGGGAGAAGCCTTTTATGCACCAGAATGACATTTTTGGCCTACAAGAAAAAAATATTACCAGTGTCGTCCATGAAAGGTTTAAGTTAAATATTTTTTAATATAAAAATGGTACAGCACTGCATTTTTCTGATATAAAAATAGTTTTTAAAATACCCATTAGGTTTTGAACAAATTTAATCTCCTTACTTTTTTTATTAAACGCACGGTTTTTGCGTGAGTATCAAATTCTACAGTAAAAAATCACCTTTGCTTTTATATTCTTTAATAAGATAGGGATTTGACCATGCCACGAAATGGTTTTTATTTATTTACGCGAAAACCGTGCACCAAATAAAAAAAGGTCAAAAAATCAAATTTGTGTCAAACTAATAGAATATTTTAAAAACTATTTTTATTTTTAAAAATGCAGTGGCGTATCATTTTTTCCTTAAAAAATATTTACTTTAAACCTCTCATGAACCACACTGGGTATAATTATTTTTTTCTTGTATGCCAAAAATGTCTCTTGGTGCATAGCAGTCGTCCCTCAAATTTTTTAAAAATATTAAAATGTGGTATAAAAGTTATAATAAAAAAACAATACATTTTTTAAATTTTAACACCCTGTAGTTCAAAAGCTAAGACGTTTGGGACATATGTTTATATGAGGTCTGTTTCCTAATTTTCATTTTTGAATTTATATCTGAAGTTTCTCAGATACCTCGGCTGCCACCCTGTATAATATCGCATCTATTTGCATTTTTCAACAATTCTATTCCTTTATCAAGAAAAAATGTATAAAGAAATACTTTTTGTATAGAATAGCTTTTAAAAAAGCAAAATAGCAAAGAAATTTTTAATTTTCCAAATAATAAAACATTCTAACTACAAATAGGAGTGTTTGCTGGAGTCCACCATAATACTAGCTAAAAGAAGCAAAAATATATTAGAACCCACACCTAAACACTTTTATCCTTTCCCAAATTAAAAATATTGTTGTAATTTTTTAGGTTATACTTCCTGTGGAACAAAACTATTTATTCTACGTAATACTACGCTCATATTATACTTCAAAAACGCAGAAAACTTTTGTTCTATTTTTTAAAAAGATAAGTTGTTTATTTTTAGAAAATATGTTTTTCTCAAATATTTTAAAGCCTTTTAAAATTATTGTAAAATCATATTATTATTTTTTGTAGGACTTAACTTTGATGTTTAATTTCAAAATCAATTATTTAGTGCCGTCAAATCATCAAAGCATTCCTGTTTGTGATTATCGGTCAATATCTAATTTTTATGATATTACATCAGAGATAAGAATAATCATTAAACTATGATTATTTTATAATGTGTCACTCATATACAACAAAATTATAATAAGGTGAAAAAATTAGTAGGAAGCTTGAAAATTTTTATCACGCTGCATAAAATTGTTACTCAAACAAATGAAAAAATTCTTTGAAATAAGACACATTTTTTTAAAGCACAAAGATATACAAAATAGACCGATAAAACAAAATTGTGAGACTTATGCTTTACTGCACACAAGTAATGCTTTCAATAATTATCATAAAAATCTAAAGAAAATGAGCAAAAATGGATTTAAAAAATTATTTGTTAGGATACAAAACAACCGAAAAAGAAACTAGATAGGTTTTTGCCATTCGAACTATAAAATACCCATAATTCTTTATGGGGTCATATGCAACCCATGTTGTCATTTAGGTATGTATGAACAATTTTAAGTTGTCGTGTAAGGGTTAATATTAGTGCCTGTGGTCTATTTGTCAGTGTGTAAAAATATTTGCTTGCAAAGAAACGAGACTTTGAGGCTCGACATGAGCTTTTAAACAATAATCATTCTTTTGTCTAAGTAAAATGAGACTAGAGACGATACTCTTTCTCCTCGATAGCATATCTATACCCCACTTTGTACAATCAGTGTATATCTACTGAAAGTAAGTAAAGAATATTGAAAGACGAATGAAATTAATCTCTATCCATCTATATACTACTGATATTGTCTGAAAACCCTTGTAAGCAAATATGTATAAGGAAATATTAAAGAACCAAGACACATACTACAAAAAGTTAATAACCGCAGCGATCCCTCTCAAGTGTTTGGCTAACTTAGAAGTGCCATTCATGGACCACAATGTTAAGAGTGCTCAAACACACGCTGCGAACATTATTGCGTACGGAACATTTTTGTGGTGGGTGGGTATTGAATCGTTAAATGAAATTGATATAGTGGAAGAAATTTAAAGGTTTTTAAAAGTATATTAAAAAGTTTGAATTTAAACCAACAGAAGAATTAAGAAAAACAAAATTAATTTTATTGAAAATACCACATACAGGCAGTTTACTAATTGCGGTAAGAAAATTTAGGAGCACATTGAAAAATCAATTTTATTTTAAAAGTTTAGTACTTAGTTTCGACAATGCTTTGTGTCCAAGATACAGGGTGTTAAACTTTAAAAATTGGTTTTTAATAATATCTTAAATAGACTTTATCCGATTGTAATAAATTAAGATGTGGCATTTGTTGTTGTAGAAACTAAATTAAGCCTTTAACTAATATCAATTAGTGAGACCGGTGGCGACGTGGAACACATCTTAGCTAATAGTATTGACAAATAAATGTTCGGCACTAACTTTATTTTCAACTTTTATAGTTATTTGTATGAAACATCTAAAAATTTAACTTTTGTGTTTTCTAAGATTTTTACGCAGCTTGTTAGTTTTTCAGAAAAAAATAAATAAAATCTGCGCAATTGTTTTTTCTGAAACATTAAAGAACCATAGGACCATTTTTTCTTGTAAAAATTAAGTGTTATAACTTCTGAATAGCAATTATGTAACAACAACAAATACTTAATTTAATAACGTTTAAACCTGATCTAACGAATTTGGCTAAAAAATAGTGTTTTTGACGGTTGTTCTTTTTTTTAAATTTTAGGGAACCTTTGTTTACATAATTTCTTTTTATAAAAATTGGTTCAGAAATACGCCTTTAAATTTTCTGACCACAATTGGGAAAGACCCTGTATAACAGTGTAAAACAAGATAGCTTTAGGTAGGATGTTTTTATATGTTTTTCGATAGTTTTAAAACTTTGCAGTAATTTTTCTTTTATGTAACAAGAATAAGCTATTTTTGTTGCAGCAGCCCTACAATTTTGGTTATTATTTAATGATTTTTAAAATACCAACCATTAAAAAAATTTCTATATCTACAATCAGCTTAACCTAGAAGAGCATTGAGTGAATAAAGAATGTTTATTGGAAATTTAGGTTAAACGCCTCTACTATACTTTTTGAACCCTTTTAAAGGCTTGTTTTTGACACTAAAAGTCGCGACATGTAAACTTTAAAGTCATGTTGTCGTGACGACAATTTGACTACGTGGCATTAGTGTCACAATATCAATAGCATGTTAATATGTTTTTAACATTTTACATTAATTTTAAGTAGCATAACTTTTGACAATAAGTACGTAAATACATTCATTGAAAATGTCATATTATAATCACTTAAAAATTCATGACATTATCATGTCGTATAAAAACGAGCCTTAAGGTTTATTCGTTTTAATTATAAAAAAATTAAAAAATTAGAATTAGTCAGGGTTAAATAAACTATTTATTTTAACAAATACCAGAGCCAAATTTCATTAAAATCGGATAAGGCATATTTAAAATATTATTTAAAATCCGATTTTATTTTTTAAAATTTACCACCCTGGCTGGCTCAAGAATACACTCTTAAATTTTCTTACCCCAATTAGGAAACACCCTGCATATATTACTTTATAGGAAGTTTAAATTTTTATGGGAACCATCGGCCAAATTTGCCATGACTGTGAAAGGCATTAGATCTAGAAATAATTGCCATTCAACTCCTAATAAGGACATATGTAGTGAAAATGAAATCAAGTTTATTTCTAACTTTTATATTCTCTTACGTACTTACACGAAGATGGATATATACCTTGTGTGCATCAGCATAAACAATTTTTAGATGTTTGTTGCTGGGATACACTTTAGTCCCTAGAGATAAATATACCTACTATTTTAATCCCTGTGCTCCTTTTTAGAGTGCCAAAAATATTCGTTTACCTATGGCAATAATGCATTTAGGAGATAAGAAAACGTATCGAAAATATGTAGTTTCTTTGCAAATCGCAGTTAAATTCTGTTTAATATTATTATTTGGTTATTTGTTTTTTTTTAACAATCAAACAACTATCCTTAACAAGTATGTGTAAACAAGACTCAAGTTTCGGAAATAGAACCTCAAACAAACGGAGGTACAAACAGTGGTCAGTGCACAGTAGCCGGCTTGTATGTTAAGTAAATATTCATGTGTTTCAGGTTTGGTTGAATTATGGTTTCCGGAGGATCCACAGTGGGACAACGTCCAAGTTAAATAAGAAAATAAAATTTTTAAAAACTATGGCTTTTTATATTCTTTTTGCATATATATTTTTTAAAATTTATAATATAGATTTTTTATAAACATTAATCATAAAAAGTCGACTATTAAATTAAACTTATTATCTTTTAAATTCTTTTAAGTTTAATATTTTTAATATTTTGTATATTTTTCGAAAGCTTATGGTATAAGTATAGCTAGTGCCTTACGTAAATATTACCATTTTATTAGGTCTGTTTGGTATCCAGAAATAGTGTAACTATTTAGTCTCTAGTTAGTTTTTATAAGAAAAAAGGGTTTAATAAATTACTAACTAAATGATATAAAATTTGTAAATATTAAACATATCCTTCGTAACATAGCCTTAAGATTTGTATGTTTGGAGAAAGCACTTCCTTGATTTACCATTAAATTTAGAATTTGGAGTACTTCAAAAAATGCTAAAAGTTAATCTTCTGAAAGTAATCATCAGCTCAAGTTAAACGCTTTATTTAGGAAGAAAATTAACAATGACAGTGACCACATGAATTAAAGGTTCTGAAAAAGAGATAAAAATTGGCAATTCTATGCACACCCCCCTTTCTTAAATCATATACCTCAATTGAAGGTCTTTCTATGCTCAAAGCCTTGGTTTTTAAATTACGAGAAATCACGATATAAACATGATAATCAAGAAAATGTAGATTAAACTGTTGCGTCACAATAAGCTTTTAGGTTATGATAATAATTTTAATTTTTTTTTTTTTTTTTGACTTGGTATATACAGGGTGTTTCAAAAAACATGGACCATCGCTCGTGGAGTAATTCTTTTCTAAAAATAATCCTATGTACATGGGTCCGGAAACGCATGGTTTCCGATATACAGGGGAGTTAAAGTTTAAACTGGGTTTTCTGCAAACACTCGCCATACAAAGATAACTATATCGTTTTTAAACCATTCTCCACGATGTATTTGTATATTACTTCACCGTTTGGTAAGAAAATGTTATGTTATTAAAAATGTTTTAAACCGTATTAACAACAAACAATGGCTTTAAATACTGCTATTTGCAGCAGTGGCGTAGCTAGGTCAGCAGAGGCCAGGGTAGGATGACATCCAGGGGGTACAAAAACGTCAAGGAGCAAGAAAAACATTTAAGAAGCAAAAAAATAGCAAGGTAATAAAAACAACATTATTTAAACATTTTCATATACTAACCACCCCAAAATATTTTGACAGCAAAAAAAATATTTACCTTTTATCACCTGTATTCACACATTTTTTTACTACTAAGCCCTGGGGCCCCTCTGAACTCAAGAAGGTCCCTGACCTTGGGGACCCTGGGGCACTTCCCCGCCTAGCCGTATAGTAGCCACTAATTTGCAATATGTATCAAAAGCCTCTTGTATTGTTGACCTTTATTAAAAACAGTATATGGATATTTGTCTTACCTCAAGACATTTGTCCCATTGTACGATGTCCAGCTTTGGCCCTGCCTCGTAAATATAAAACTTTCAGGATTACCGCGGTCGAAAGGTAAAATTTGAACAAAAATTTATTAGAGACGGTTTTTATATGCGGTTTTTTCTGACGAGGATCAACGTTAGATTCCGTGATTTATGGAAAAAGTTATTAAATTTTTATTGTGTTATTTATAAAAAGGTTGTTAAAATGATTTAGATGTCGGGACTCAAAACAAAGATTAAATTCTTCTTAGATTTTTGGGTGCTAAAAAATACAATATGTTATTGATGCTTTATAAAAAGCACCAAGATGGAATCTTAAAATAGTTTTTGGCGACCTTGGATAAGACCTTGTTTGTTGTTTTGTAAAACGTCTTCTAGACGATACAAATTTTTCGTTTTTTATTATAGGTCAAGTAGTTATAGAATATACAATTTAAAACAAATAATTCAATTTTTAAAAATTTAAAATAGACTGACAAAAAGCTAAAATACTAAAAGTTTTAAAATGAAAGTTGGTTAATAACATATTATGGTAAAAAGTGTTTATTTTTGAATTGTTCTATTTATATATGTACCTACATGTCTTATTCACCGAGTTCGTTTTAAAACTTTTATAATTTTAGCATTGTAGTTAATTATAATTATTTTATTTTTATCTCTATATTTATCTACAAGGCACACATATTTGATTTATTTTAAAAAGTATAGGAAATACATCTATGTGCCTTTAAAATTTTAAACTTTCTCGTGATTTCACCATCAGATGCTGACTTAGTTCCCCACCTTAGGAATGCACTTTTTAAATAAAAACAATTTTGTAGAATCGGTTTACACTTAAAATAGTTATCTGTAAACATCCAGGCCATAAATTAATATCCGATGATTGTATTTTATGTTTTAGACCAGGTAAGAACTTCTTATAAAGAGAAAATCTTTTTTCGTAAAATTAATAATAAAAAAAAGTTTTCCATATGGTGCGAAAGTTAAGTAGACACGCGGTATGCCAAAATATTTATGCAGTCGATCACTGAATATCCTTCGGTTTTTAAAAGTCAGAGAAATCATACTTGACCTAAAATTACCGGTTTATTTCCTATTTATGGCACTCCAAATTTATTTATCTTTATAATTGACTAAGCAAGTGTTAAACAATTACATGTGAAGTGTCATTTTAGTTAGAATATCATATACTATATAATAATATATATCAAATACATATAATAATATATGTATGTATATACAAATAATATATACATATACTCAAAATAAGACAAAATATACCGGTGGGCTATTTAAAATTAAAAGTAGCTGTTTTTCGGAAAAACCAGCAGTTATAAAAACAAAGTAATAACATTAAATAATGCAGATTTGTAAAAACATCGCTATAATTATCTTTATTTTTCCATGTTAAAGGTAAAATGTTATAAGAGGGTACCGCCTTTAAGAAACACCCAATATACCAATTTAATAAAATATTACTAATAAATTTAAGGTACATTTTAATTTACCCAAATCCTACTGTTTCCAAGGCTTTGAAATTAAGAAAGAATTAAAGGTGTTCTGCCCGTGGAGCTAGTAGAAAGGGTTACACCTGGGTAACATGGGTAGATGATAATAATTATAAAATTAGTTTTACTCGTTAGCATCTTCTTTTGTGTTGATTTTCATTCACCAAAACTTAGTTTTCTGTTTATATGTTAAGAGCAATTATAAGGATTTCAACAAGGAGTAAGGGGTTTGGGTTACATCCTCAAGGGACAAGATTACCTGCAATAACGGCTTTTTAGTAAAATCCATGAAATTTTTACTATGTATGCAAATAATAGTGAAGAATAGTTACCCACTGAGTTAAAGGCCGAACTGCGGTTAAAGGGGTTATTTCTTTAAAACACCCATTCAGTTAAAATCGTAAATCTTCTAGCCATGTGGTCAAATAATTTACAGTGTTGCCAGTGTTTGAGCCCTGTGGAACATCAGTTGCTTTCATTTACATTGTAGTCCCCCTAAGCACCCCTATTTTCAAAATTTAAAGAAATGGTTTAATATCCAGTCATTATAATTCTTTGGCCCGTAATAAAATGCACTTCATGATAAGAACACTTTTAAAACCTTTTGGGGGTTTGCTCTTGACGGGTCTACCACGAATATTCTTACCGCCTATATATAAAAAAAACACCCAACATGTCAATGTCAAATGTTTCGGAGTGTCGGACTGGGCGAAAGTTTTACTTTTTCACCTCCATGGTTTTCCATGTAACTTTATTTCGATATTTGACATTTAATAAAATATATTTATATACCAAAACTCATCTTCGTATCTTTAGGGGTTTTTAATATATGTATATAAAATTAACTATTTATGCTTAAGGTACTCGTATCATAAGGAATAAGCAATTTCGAATCGATGCTTATATAAACTATTTTTACATTTTCAGATCGCAGAATCTATTATTTGTTTAAAAACAATTTGTAACAAATATTAAAATGCTGAAAGTATTGTAAAAAATGCAAAGCTGGAAGTAAATATATTTAACTCATTAGAAAGTATTTTTTAGACTTTTAAACATCTAATAAGTAAATAAAGAATGACAATTCACTTGTGTGTGTCATTTTAAGGATACATGATATCCTTTTAAAGAAGTCTACTGGTTAAAATCAGTGTATGACTTTTAACAATCAATAACATAGTAAATAGTCACTCAATTATTTAGTATTTTTTTATATCTTTCTTTTAATTCTCTTTTATTCAAATATCTTTAATTAGCTACATTATATTGTTCACTTCTCTGTGTATTCCTTACGAGTACCTTAATACCTTGCCTAATCTCCTGAGTTGGCAACAGCGTCTTATCTCTAAGGTAATTAATTCTTGGTAACCAAAGATAATGTCTTCTTTCTAAGCTCCAGGTTATACGAAGAAAAGCTTACGGAAGGTAAAGTTTGACTGTTTGAACCTAAGTCTCTTCTTTTCTAATCTAAGGTAGGTACGTAAGAAGCTTTCAAAAGAACGATAAGTCAATTTTATTAGTAATTTAATTACAGTAACATTATTGGATTCAAATGTAATATAAGTTGGCATAACATTAAAATTATGTCATAGCCTCAAATTCTGGTTCTGAATACAAAAAACACACGAAGGCAATGGAAAGTTTAAAGAGGTTTCCATTTTTTAAATAAAAGATAACTCGTTTTAGAGTTAAATAAACTTTTTTTTCACGAATGTTTAGGAATGTATGCATTATTAAAAACATACACATTACTACTGTGATTTTAAACATTAATGTCGCTCATTACCCACCGCCATTACCCACGCTCATTACGGTTGTCATAGGATGCTTTAAATGTGCATAAATACGATAATTTGTATATATTTTCGTTAACCTTGTTTTGTTAATATAATTCTTCAGACAAGGGACACTAATCTTTAGTCACACATAGGTATAAAAATATTTAATAGGTACAAAAAATCAACTAATAATTAAATCAATTAAATTTGATAAAGAATTTGCAGTAGGCTGTAATGTCGCGTATGTAATGGCTGACAAATATTCTGTCACAAATCGAGAATATAAAATTTATTGTTTGTATTGATGTAAATCCCACACGGAAGTCGTAGAAAAATATAGCATGCGACTCGCACGGCATACTCATTTCCCTCTCGTATGACTTACAAATCTCGCCTGCGGCTCGTTGCTACCATAGTCATACTCGTGGGAAGTGAGTAAGCTTCCATGCTCGATCCCATAACATACTATTAACCAAACAAATAATAAAACTGTATTTTTACTTTTAAATATGAATAGGCATGGTTTTTTAATAAAGTAATGTGATAATCATATATTTATTTAGCAGCCCCTCGTTGGGCGCCACAATTTAACAATTGACAATAATATTATTATGTATGGGGTTACCTCATAAGGAATGAATTGCACAATATTTCTAGCTTCAAACGTATAGAAATAAAATTGCTTTTTTTTTTGTACTTTTACAACAAGGAAAAGTGTGTCTTCATTTTAAGTAAAAATATAATTAATTTAATTATGTCTTCTTATTTTTACCAGTGCGTAGTGATAAACGTAGCACTGACTATTTTTTTTATCCGCAGTTAGCATTTCTCTATAAGTACTAGTATACTTCAGCACTCTCCTGCACCATTCTCATTTTTTATTTTTTTTAATAACGATATTATCTGTTCTATGAATATTCCCTATTTATTCTATTGCTGATGGACAGTACCATTCACTTTACTATTCCAGTTTTTAAGCCCGTCTCTATTTCTGACTTTAAAAAAGCGCCAGTGTATGAAAACCAGAGTAATTCCCTCTATGGTCTGCCGGTTGGTTTCTACATTCAGCATGCAGAGTAAGTCCTCGCCTATCTGTGCGTGAAAACTCTTCACATTAATTCCCCCGCTTTCTCTGTCTAAGCTTCAACACCCTGGCAAAAAGGGCTATAAATCAACACTGGTCTACAAAAACCTAAGAGGCATTGAATAATAAGATAAATACCGACCTTGAAAATCAACCCACCCAGCCAATTACTCGGTTAATCTCGATAACTTCCGGTCTAAAAAAAAGAGGATCCAGCTAATAAATTAGGTTCACAAATAGTTTTCCGACCCTCTGACCACCACCTCGCACAAGCTAACAGTGTTCTCCGGCTCCCACCGCATCGGTCCATGTGGCAGGTTACACTTTCTAACTTGTTTGACGTCGCGAGACTCTAGACTGCGCCACTAGGATCACGAAGATTAGACGCACACGCGACCTTCCATTAGCTAGTCACGTGTTCAAGTCCACTTTTTCATGATTGACAGCCAGAGTTGTAGTGACGCTGCAATTGGCGAATCGGAGGCTAGTGAGCAATGCACTAAAGCTAGGCTGGTTCCATATGTGTGATGAGAAAAGACGAGTCTTTGTTGATAAGAGTTAGTTGGGTTATGATGAAAAGTAAATATTTTTTTTTTTATAAGAATTGATCAAAGAGTTATATAACTTAAAAGTAAGGAACTAAAACCTTACCTAAAAAAATATAAAACCAATGATCAAAACTTACTACATTTTTATGGACGATTTTTTAAGTGAGGGAGTAAAAAGGTAATTTGTGGCCCAAAAGGTACATAAGGCATTGAAGGCAAATGTTTTACAAGGATACCATTTTAAGGAGACCTAACTGGTTTTTATTATATTACAACATTATTTTTATATACACAATACTATAACATTTTTCTAAAAATAACAATCTTTTAGTTGCGTCTCTTAAGGACGCATATCTCTGTAGAGAGAGAAAAATATTTTTTCACATTTTTTTATATGTGTTCACATGAATCCGAGAGATTGTCCACAGGGCGGCCAAGAGCCGTGCCGGGCCTCGGTACAAGTAAAAGTTACGAGCCCTTAAAAAAGTCAACCTAAACAAAGTTAAAAAGCAAAAAAAGGGCATCACTTACCCAAAATACTATCCTTTACATTATTTTACGTTTTTTCTTCCGCCCACCCTTTATTCACTCCGGACTGCGATAATTTGTACCGCCTTCAATGCCCCTCTCGTCGGCCCTGATTGTCCACATATTCTTGGAAACCCTGTATATTTATTTGATCTTTTTTTTACATTACAATTTTAAAGATGAGCATCTTATTACTAAACACCCTGTATAATTTAAACCTGACAATACCCTATAGCTGTCTTTATCAACTTTTACCCAAGTATACCTTTGTATACCTTTTTAAGTAAAATATGTTGATGAAAAGGAATTATTATTTAAAAATAAATACACAGTGGCTCAAAAAAGTTAGGTATTGCACTTTAAATGCCTACACGGTATCGTGGGTATCTTTTACTCCCCAAACCCCACTCCTTCAGATATATATTGTAAAATATACCCATTATTATTAAAATGGTTTATAAAAACTAAAAGTAGATTGAATCTCCGAAATCAACCATTTTTATACCAGGGTAAGTTTGGGTTAAATCGTATTTTAAACTTTTTATTAGCATTTTTCCGCACCTTTTAGAAATACCCTGTATTACCTTTTTAAATAGAATAAATTTAAAAGCTAGACATACCCGCGTGAGATTATTCGAAAGTGCCCTAAATTAATTTGTAGGGTATTGTTAGGGACACGTGCCTTAACGTTTATCGGTCATCAAGAGCCAGTTATTCTTTTATCTCTCATCGAACAGTGCTTTCATTTCGACATGAGGGATTGGGTATAATTTCTTAAGATATTGTTATAATAATAATAAATTAATGATAATTTCTATTTTTAATAAATTAGGAAAAAATATTATACGTTATTTGGCTACGACCAAAAAGGCCAAATATTTGACAGAAGACAAAGTTTTACCACCATTTATTTTCAGAGAGAAAAAGCTTAGTGGACTCTTCTAATGCAAATAATTAAATTTTCCGGAGTATTGCTTTAAATTGTGTATAGTTCATTTTAAATTAATCCCCAAATATAAAAGTCAAGTTGCATCAGGTTGGGTCAACGCAGAGGCCATCTCTTTAATTCATAAGTACCAAGCCAATTTTCGCCAAAATTGACAGTAAAATGCGTTACTATATGGCTATTATATGCCAGTGCACCGTCTTGTTGATAACATAGATTATTTCTTACAGCTAGTGACATGTTATTCAACTCAGCTATTATACATTCTTCCAAAATTCAATATATTTTTCAGCATTTTAATTGTTATTAAAAATCCTGTAGCTAAACACAACATGGGCGTAGCCAGGTACTGGCAGGGGGGCAGGTGCCCCCTCCCTAGTCATAGACAAGTTAAATAATTTTTTAGATGATGTTAAAATTATACATAGATTTAAGGACTCCGCAACAATAAATACACTAAAAATATACAGGGTGTTTCCAAAAAAAAAATTAAAGACATATTTATAAGCAAATTTTAGGCCCAAAAAGGTTCATTATGAACATAATTTTGAAAATGCTTTGTTTTTCAAGATACAGTGTGTTGAATTTAAAAAAATCGTATTTTTATTTATATCTTAAATATTCCTTTACCGATTTTAATAACATTTTATGGTGTTGTAATATTACTTTTTTTTGTAAAATTAACTTAGCCTTAACTTGATTAAATTAAATAAATTTTTAATGTCGTAAATTGATATTATTAGTTAGTTTATGAATGAATTAGAACTATTTAATTAACTGCCTTTTGTTAAATACCGCTTCCATGATACTAAATTGTTTGGAATGCCCTGGAAGCATAGGGGCATTGCGGGCCGTCTCCGGCCATTCACCATGCCATTTCACTTTTTAACAGGTAACTTTTCACCTGAGGACCTATGGAGTTTTAAAAAGAAATTGATGCAAAAAAGTAACTACTGTAAAGTAGAGGGCCCCACCACTCTCACAATTTAGCCCATGATGGCTGTTGTTACTTAAAATGAGGTTGTCTGCAGAAAGGGGAGCAGCCTAAGCCGCCTTGT
>JACEGR010000977.1:0-199440 GCA_014170235.1 Listronotus bonariensis | reverse complement strand
CATAGGAAATTAAAAGCATAGGAAATATTTTAGGTGGAGTTATGGTGCTCGGGGTAGTCCATGTCGAACTGAATGGCGGAAGCGGGCCAGAAAGGAGCCCCCTGATCTTGTTTTTACTCGCGCCTCGCTGGCAACGGTGAAACGTAGGGGAGTACATAGCAGAATAATGGAAGGGATTTATTGCATTAATCGCCTATGGCCGGTGGTTTGGTTTTTATGCTTGTACATGGCTGGATAATTGAAACTCTTGGTTTAAAAATAATATTGCCAAAGAAATACTTATTACTTTTTATATCCTAAAATAATTTGTTTTTTTTTCAGGTAAGTTGCCGCATTTATATGATATATACGTACATGTCTCTTCTAATACAGGTAAGATTACCCAAACTAATTTTAACTTATTACATATTAAAACCATAATACAAATATTATGAGTGGATACATCACAATCTCAATTGTTATGTATTTACTTAATAGAAATTTAAAAGTTGAAATAAAGGGACTAAAATATTAGTATTAGTTAGGGTAATGCACGCAATGCAATATTTAAACCTTTAAAAAACTTTAATTTAAATAAAGTTTAATCAAACCTAAGGCGTTATTTTTGCGTTATTATGGTTTAAAAATTTTTTAAAAACATTTAAATACACATTCTATCTAACTCTCATATTAATATTGCGATTTCAAATGGTTTGAACCAAGGCTGGTTTATTTTATAAGGTTGCGACATATCCTCAACTTTAGGCGGTTCGAGGTCGGGGACGCAGGAAGGGCACTCCACGGAGAAAAGTTGGCAAGACTGCAAAATCAAAACTGATGATCAATCCATTGGCGTCTAGAATTTGCGCATTTCATTTTGCATTGTTTGGTAGTGATATTTGTTGGAAGATGTAATTTCAAATGTATTTTATAAAAGAATTTACAACTCAATAATAATTAAAAATGGTATAAGCGGTTGTTTTACCAATACAATAAACTGTGTGTATCTCCGGCACTGAACATGGTCGAAAATGGAGATGTGACGTCATAACACGTCAAAGCAATATGGCCGAATGTCGACCTTTATATTGACTTTGGTTTGAACCACACCGACGAATACGGTTAACACGTAAAAATGACTTTGGTAAATCGTAGCCAGAATTAATTTATGTATATTTAACTAATTAAAAAGAATCCACCATATTTTTTTTTACTATTAAAAAAATATTGTTGGATATGATAAAAAAATGTGTGCAAGCCACAGCCCTTTATTAATATAAAGGGCTAATGAGAGGTCCCGCATGAAACATTTTTTGCTTAGACAGCGCTTAAGCGGCTAAGTACCCTCTTTATTTAAGTTTGTTGCTTTTTGGTAGTTTTGTTCATGAAATTTAATCAATACCACTAGCCTGACGGCTCCTTGTATTGTTATAAATGTCACTCACGAAATTGCCAAGCGACAGACTTTTATACAGTTGAAGTATTTTGCCAGCAAAATTTTATCTGTTATGATATGATATTCGATAAAACTAAGATAGGTTAAAGTAAAAAAAAAGGAAAAAACTATTATTGTTGATGTATATGTGAATTAAAGGTTAAACCCGTAAGAGGTAATTCTCGTTGCTCTTGCATCGCTTAGTTCTGGTTCGTTCTTACATTTATTCAATACCTACCACTCGCATGACGGCTCGTGATATAGAAAATATCACGAGCCGTCATGCGAGTGGTAGGTATTGAATAAATGTTAAGAACGAAGCAAAATTTGCTTTCTTATAATTTTATATACAAAGAATTGGACGTTATATCTATATTTGATGGTGGTATAGAAAAAAGTAAAAGAACAAATTATTGTTAATTTAAAGAATTAAAATGGTTTTAATACAAAAGCCAAGAAAATTAAGATAAGACAAGAAGTCTGAAGGATTTTCACAGAAAGATATAAATTATTTTATATCGAAAGATTCGATATTCATTTTTAAAGCGTTTGATTTACCTTATGATTTTATGAAAAAGATGTGAACTTTTGGCTTCTTGATGAAAGTTATAATGAATGCGTAAAGTTTTTTGATAAATTGACTGTGGTTAACGATGTTGCCAAACATAGGGTAGCATTGATCGAACATTAAAATAAGTGTTTTGCAAAAATTGCAATACGTATTACTTGTTATCTGCAAGTATAGAAAAAAATCAGTAATAAAATTACTCTAATATCGCAAAGTAAAGAACATTTTAGTTAACTTTTCTTTTTTTAATTAAAAAAATAAATACGATAGTAATATAGACATTTATTGGTTAAAAAGCATCTATAAAAACCAAAAAGAAAAAATGGAATACAAAATAAAAATAAATCAAATTTTTTGTATTTTTTAGACAAACTTGATAGTTTTTTTTTATAAATAATCTGTATAGCAACCCATGATTTGTTTTAAGGCATTTCTTTTTATTTTTAGTAACATATTCTTTAGTATGGGTCATATTATAGTCAAAGTAATCCTATTCTGATGTACAGGGTGGGAAAAAATTAGGCGTTTTTATGGGTTATCTGAGTTATTACTGGTGCTATTAAAAAACTGATGTAGGTGTAATAGACTCGATTTCAGAAAAACTAAAAATAACGTAGTTAGAATTTTAATAAAATTATTTATTTAAAAGATACGAGGGAAATTAAAAAAATTGACTTGTTTATTTTACCCTTTATATCCTTTAATACAAAAAATAGCAAAAAACCATAAAGACATTTTTCGTAAAACTTTTTACGTTGAATTAATAGAAAGTATTTGATTATGATACAGGGTTGCGTTAAAAGTTACGATGCCAACTTGATGTTATTTTTATGAAACACCCTGTATATTTTTTACCTAATAATAGCCTTTGACACTACGATAACAAATATGTATTACAAAGTGTCAATATCATTTGTAGTTTTTTAAATATTTAAATTTTATTAATTGTTTTTGAGCGTACCCCGTATAAACACTATTTTTTACAATAATATTTTAAAACAATCAATAAATGTAATAATTTAAATGTTTTTTTTAAGATTTATGCTAACCTTCATATACTTTTAAAAGTATAAACACAATAAACAAAAATTAATACCTACATTTGTATATGCTAATCACTAAAATGTGTATTTTTTAAATAAAGTTATGTAAAATTAAGCCTTTAATAGCCCTGTAATAAAAATAAAATAAAAAATTTTAAGTTTAAATATACCTTATTTAAAATATGTTAACAAAGTCGCTACAAATACAAAAGAATTATTTAAAAATATGCTACAGACTAAAAGGCTTTAAAGAATTAAAAAAAAGCAAGCAATGATATTACACCTGATAACCTTATGGCATTATCCACATATAACCAAATTTAAAAAGTTAGAAGACAATTTACAAAAATTTGGCACTTTTACAAAACCACACATTTTTTTACTGGGCTCATACTTTTAAAAGCTTATTAAGGTTAGTATAATTCATAAAAAATAGCCTAATTATTACGTTTAAATGTAATTTTAAAATCATTGTAAAAGAAAGTGTTTATACGGGGTACGCTCAAAAACAATCATTTAAATTTAAATATTTAAAAAACTACTAAAGATAATAATACGATGTATTATATAAATATTTGTTATCGTGGTGACAATGGCTATTATTTAGTAAAAAAGTATACAGGGTGTGCCATAAAAAAACAACAAGTTGGCATCATAAATTTTTAACGCAACCCTGTATTCCAATAATGTTTTTATGATATTTTGCTATTTCTTGTATTAAAGGATATACTCGTATAGGGTAAAATCAAAAACGTCAAATTTTCAATTTCCCCTCGTATCTCTTAGATAAATTATTATAATAAAATTCTAACTACGCCATTTTTAGTTTCTCCATAATTAAGCCCATAACACCTACATGGGTTTTTTAATAACTGCAGTAACAACTATGATAACCTATAAAACCCAGAGGGTGTCCGGGAAATGTGGGAAATCTCTCGCACACGTATGGAACAGATGAAAATAACACGACAAGTTCCTATAAAATTTTTTCCTGTTTAAGCCCCCCCTGCGGAGATATGATCCCCTAAAGGGGACAGCCAGAAATCGATTTTTCGTGAATAACTTTTAAAGCGCTCTGTATAATTTGATAATATTTTAGTACGATGCATACTAGTAAAGACCTCTTAAAATAGTGCCCTTGAAACTTATGTCGCTTCTTTAGTTTGCCAGGGACGGACTAGTTTTCGCACATTATTGATAATATTTTTACGCCCTGTATGGTGAAGACACAAAAATATGTTTTTGGGTAGTTTAAACCTTTGCTAAAAAAAGGTACTTTGTTTGACATCGATAAAATGAGCCGTTTTCGAGTAAAAAATTATTTTAACAATAAGAGTTTATTTTTGTTTAATAATACAATATTTTATTTTCGATGTAATTTGTAATTTTTGATTCAGTATTGAAGTCCTCTCGTAGCAGGTCAGGAATTTGTTGCATATATGTTAAAATAATTTTTTACTCGAAAACGGCTCATTTTATCGATGTCAAACAAGAGTACCTTTTTTAGCAAAAGGTTTAAACTACCCAAAACATATTTTTTGTGTCTTCACCATACAGGGCGTAAAAATATTATCAATAATGTGCGAAAACTAGTCCGTCCCTGGCAAACTAAAGAAGCGACATAAGTTTCAAGGGCACTATTTTAAGAGGTCTTTACTAGTATGCATCGTACTAAAATATTATCAAATTATACAGAGCGCTTTAAAAGTTATTCACGAAAATCGATTTCTAGCTGCCCCCTTTAGGGGATCATATCTCCGCAGGGGGGCTTAAACGGAAAAATTTTATAGGAACTTGTCGTGTTATTTTCATCTTCCCGTAAAAGATGTGTTTTTAAAGAAACGAGAGACATTTTAACTATTTCGTAGAAAAGTGTAAAATATATATCTTAAATTTGCAAACGGGGCCAAAGAAAACTCTATTTGTGTTATGTAAATGTACAGTCATATATTCCCATTATGGTAAACTTGGACCTCGTGTAAGTGCATAGAATTTTGTACTACTTTCTGGTGTAAAAATATGTTACATTTAAATGTAGCTCGCTGCAACTTATATTATTTTTACTCCCATAACCTCTATACATATTTACATACGAAAAGAAACATCCCAGGTTTACATACATAGTACATATAGTATATAGAATTATTTAGTAGGTACTTACATGATGGAAGTGGAACAAAAGTTTTTTATTTAATGTATTAACATCTTATTCTTTGGTTAATATTAAAAGTCCTTCCGTAGGTACAATAGTAGTTTCCTAAAATAAGCTTTGCTAAATTTTATTTATTATTGTTTATAGTATGTACCGGGTGTCACGTTATACAGGGTGATTCACGGTCGATGGTAGGTTAGAGGTTTATGGAAAACGGAACGCAGGATTTTTCTGAAAATTTAGTATCTTACATTTTCTTACCTATTCTATCCATCTAAAATATTTTTAGCATTGCGACGTTGCCGCTTCTATCAAAAAGTCCTAAAAACTTTATTTTTTTAAATCGAACACCCATACTAACAAGTTTTTATATTAGCCCTTTTATTATAATACTTTTTTGTTAATATTGCCCTATACCTATCTCTATCGGTTTTCGAGATCAAAAATAATTTTTGTTAAATATGGTCCAAAACATGACCCTAATTAAACTTTAGTAAATTAGTGCTCTTAATTCATGAAAAGTTAATGTTTTGGTGGTAGTTTAGACAGACACGATGTATTTAATTTACACTGGGAAATCGCCTCCATATCATACACGGCGTGCTAAAATTACGATTATTTTCGTTATTCTTAAAAGGAGTTAAAAAATCATTTTTTTCAAATGAAACCCCTGTATATTACTCAATCTAATAAAAGATGAGAAGGAACGCTTTAAGATGACATATCATGTCCCTATACCTAAATCACCAAGATTTCTTAATAAAGCGGCATTTTTGTAAAAAAATATTTTAAGAATTTAATTTTAAGTAACCATGGAAATATCGAGCTTATTGCAGTTTGGTGATTTTTACAAGCAACTTATAAACATAAAATAATCTTCTAAAACAAACGCAAATATTAATTATTCAAACAAAGTTTTTATGAAATAATTTTATTTATCTTATCATTGCCAGAAGTTGCAAAAAATTTACCCAAATGTATCATGAATTAACACCAATCAACGAGAGGAAGTTTGTACGACTACAAAATAATTCAATTAACATGTGAAAGTACAGAAAATAACATAATTAAGACAAATAAAAATAACAAAATAACAAATTTTTAAAATAAATGCTGGAAATGTTGTCCATTACATTCTAAACATTTAAAAAATGTGTTTTTGTACACGACTCGTGCTTACTTTTTCAATTTGATGGGGATCCAGATCTTCAATACACCACACTATTCGCCGTCGCAGTTCTTATTTAGTAGGCACTGGAGTAATGTACACCCTTCCTTTTAAAACATAAAAAAAAGTCAAGCGGCGTGAGATCGGGTGATCTCCAATCCCATGGCCCCAAACGCCTAAACCAACGATCGTCAAACATTTCGTAAAGTTCCCTGGAAACTTCCTTGGTGCAATGAGCTGGCGATCCGTTCAGTTGAAACCACGAATTCCTATATTCCTCTAAAGACAAATTATCGACAAAAACGGTAACAGTCTTACTTAGTATTTCGAGATATCTCTTAGCATTGAGTGTGTCATCATAAATAAAAAAGCTAATTTTATTTTTCTTGAAAATACAGAAAACATTTAGTTCAAATTTTTCTTGAAAACTTATTTTTTTGTCACCTTTCATTTTGGAAGATTATTTTAAAGACTGTTAATAACTGTTTATAAGCCCCACTTATGAAAGTCACCAAACTGTTATAAGCTTGATATTTCTATGGTTACTTAAAATTAAATTCTTTAAAAAATATTTTTTACAAAAAAGCGGCTTTATTAAGAAATCTTGATGACTTAGGTATAGAAACATGATATGTCATCTTAAAGGGTTCTTTCTTCATCTTTTATTTTATTAAGTAATATACAGGGGTTTTGTTTGAAAAAATAACCATATTTAACATAAATTATTTTTATCTCGAAAACCGATAGAGATAGGTATAGAGCAATTTTTATAAAAAAGTATTATAATAAAAACGCGAATATAAAAACTTGGTAATATAGGGGGTGTTCCATTTAAAAAATAAAGTTTAAGGTAATAGGGTGGTTTAAAAAAAACACTGAAAAATTTGTTGCTAGGCACCTCCAGAGAATACTCGGCAACGATATACGATTAAAGTTTTGCATATTTCTCTCAGTACCATACATAAAATTGTATATCTCATTATTTGTAAATCATACGGCAGAACTGTACAAAAGTTTTTTGTAGAAAATTAAGCAACCTACAAATTTTTTTTATTATTTTTTAATAAATCCAACCATTTTAACCAAAGAATTTTAGGAAAAAAACTTTTAAAATTTTATAACATACTTTAAAAAAAAATTACAATTAACTTTGTAGGTACTATATCTGTCAAAAATTAAACGGTTTACCATAAAGGTTTTTTTATACTTTACGTTACAAAATTTAAAACAAAAAAATACATATTTTTTTAAATTTTTAGTCTTTAACTGACTAAAAAGTTATGTTTTTAATGGCTATTTAAAAAAAAGTATAAAAGATTTTTTATTAGAGCTTTTAATTTACGATAGAAATAGTAGAAACCTACATTACATGAGAGGCAATACGGATTTCGTCACAAGAGATCTACAGCAGATCTTCTTTCCTTCGTTTCACACAACTGGAACAAGTCTCTTGAGTTTCTAGGTGAGTCCCAGATCGTTGCTCTTGATATATCTAAAGCTTTCGACCAAGTCTGGCATGACGCACTTCTTAATAAACTTCCCTCCTACGGTCTTCCAACTAAACTTTGCTCTTGGCTCTCCAGTTATCTTTCTAGTCGACGTGTATCAGTCATTGTTGATGGCCACTCTTCAAGCTTTCACAAAATTAATGCTGGAGTGCCTCAGGGTTTAGTACTAGCACCAACTTTGTTTCTTCTTCATATCAACGAACTTCTTCCACAACCAATCCCATTCATAGTTTTGCTGACGATAGTACCCTTCACTCCACTTTTCAGGTTCCCAAACCAATCTCTCAACCCGACTTGGAAGGCAAACGCAGGGCGATGCAGATATCTCTTTCACAGGATCTCAATTTGATATTGGATTGGGGCGCCAAAAATCTCGTTCAATTTAATGCATCCAAAACACAATCATGTTCCTTGTCGCAAAAAAAGCCTTCAAACACTCATCCTTTGCTTATAAGTGGCCAGGTTTTGCAGAGCGGGACACATTTAACCTTGTGGGCGTCACATTTGAGAATAACCTTAACTGGCATAAACACATTGTATCTATAGCCACCGCGGCTTCAAAAAGCTTGAATTTCTTTTCCGAGCCAAAAAGTATTTTTCTCCTTCCAATTTCTACACTTTGTATGTGTCCCAAATTCGACCTTCTCTGGAATATTGTTCTCATGTCTGGGGAATGGCATCCCCTACAACCCTCAGCATTCTTGATGCCATTCAAAGAAGGGCTGTTCGTCTTATTAATGATCCTTTACTTACTCAAAGACTTTCTTCTCTTGCCCATCGTCGAGCTGTGGGAGATCTATCGCTCTTCTATAGATACTTTTACGGCTCCGACGAATTATCCAATTATCCAGTATAGTCCCTCCTCTTGCAGCTCCCCACAGAGAAACTCGTGGTGCCGCGCATATGCATCCCTATACAGTTCAATTGGACAGGCCCCGAACCTCCCATTTCGTTCGTTCTTTTATCCCTAGAGTTTCTAGACTGTAGAACCTGCTGCCCGCGGAGGTCTTTCCTTCCTCCCCAAATCTTCAAGTTTTTAAGTCCCGTGTCAACAAACTCCCTCTTACCTCCCTTAAGACACTCACGGTACGTTAGTATTTAGGCTTTCAGCCTTCGTGGATTGTCCAAAGATTTAAAAAAAACCTAATAGGTAATTATTTTTCAGTAAACTTTAAAAAGTTGTTTTTCCTAAAATTCTTTAATATTTGACCCTAAAAATCTTTTAATTGGTTACCTTAGTATAAAAAGTATAGGAAATATTTTTTGTAGAGCGTTTACCTATTTTTATTTTGCTGTATAATTATTATTGAATGGTGAAATATATTTTTGTAATTATTTGCAAACCGGACGCATCGCCGATTTTATTGAAATTTGGTATACGAGGGTGTTTTGGAGCGCTGATTACGAATCTGAGTACAAAAAGAAGGGAAAAATAGTAAATTTAGGTTAGTTCTGGTTATTTAGTGTGATAATCAATATCTCGAGAACGAAACGTGTCCGACTAAAAATTTAGATTCGTAATTAGCTGCCCCAAAAACCCCTGTCAACCAAATTTCGTTTGAATCGGCGATGCGTCCGGTTTGTAAATAATTACCATTTGTTTTCTGGGATCAATAAACATGGGCAAAATTTTAATAAGGTGAGATCTTTCTATTAAAATTAGGGGCCAGCTTATCGTTGACAAGCATTCTCTGGAGGTGCCTAGAAACCAATTTTTTTAGTGTCAGAACTCAAAATAAAGAGAGTTGATATTTTTGAATCACTAGCTATGATATATTATTATATGGTCGTACTTTACGTGTAATTTAAAATACATATACAGGGTGGCCCACCATATTCGAAACGGTCTGTAGCTGGATAACCATGGGGTTTTTAAAAAAGTAAATGCTGGAACATATACAGGTCGGATAAGACCACAGTATTAAATTATTTTAGTCTATACAGGGTGTCTCAAAAAGTGTGACGTATCAAAGTTATATTTTTTTAAATGGAACACCCTATATTTTATGACGGTTTTAAATTCTACTTTAAAAAATAACTCAAGTTTGTTTATAGTACTAAGTGTCTAATTTTATTTGTTTTTGTGATATTTGATTCTTTTGAAAAATGCAGAGGTAAAATTAAATTGATTTTACTTTAACACTTTTAAACTTTAAAATGTGTAACAAGATTAGAAAAAGTCTGCCATATCATACGTAGGTCAAATCAAGATCAAATATTGTACAGGGTGATCAAAAAATAATTTCAATTTTTCAGAAAATCAAATAGCCATATCTCTCTTATTTTAAATGGAACACCTTGTATTTTTTTACATCACATGATGACAAATAAAATACTCTTTCAAATGGTGTATAGGTTGCCTATACCTATCTTTTGTGCTTTTTAGTAAAATCTGTTTTTACAAATTTTTAGTCCAAATGTTTATTTAAATTAAAGTTGGCTGTGACATAGCAGCCATTAATATTTTTCTTAAGAAAATAACAACGACCATTTATTGATTACTAGTGTTTTAGTCAGTTTGAAAGAAATTTCAATGATTTTAAATAAAAACCCTTCTTCTACAACAACAAGATGATATAATACTGGTAGGATGTGAAAAAAATGGTTTACTTTAGTCTAGAGTTAATCCTGAAAAATATTCCAGGAGAAACCATCTGATAACCTTAATAGTTGCTTAAAAATTTGACACGTGATTATGGATAATGGAAGAAACGAGTTATAGGTCACAGAATGTCGTCATAACTGACCAGAGGCGTTATTAGGATTGTTTAAAAACACAAGTTTTATCATTACCACATTCAGCTGAAATAAGTGTTATTGGAAGTAGCATTATAAGCAACTAATGAATTTTTTTCTGTGAATTTTAAAAATAGTGGCAGATAATACAAAATATCTTTAATTTTGTGCATTTTTCCAACAAATTTACATTTTGCAATAACGGCTTAGTAAATAGGCATAGCTATATCACAGCCTACTTACATTTAAATAGACATTTGGAATAAAAATATGTTAAAAACGGAATTTTACTAAAAAGATAGGTATAGGCAACCTATACACCATTTGAAAGAGCATTTGGTCTTGTCATCATGTGGTGTAAAAATACAGGGTGTTCCATTTAAAATAGGAGAGATATTGCTATTTGACTTTCTAAAAAATTGAAATTATTTTGATCACCCTGTATAATCTATGATCTCGATATGACCACGTATGATAAGGCAGACTTTTCCTAATCTTGTAACAAATTTTAAAGTTTAAGGAGTTTATATTGTTAAAATAAAATTAATTTAATTGCACCCCTGCATTTTGAAAAAAATCAAATATCACAAAAACGAATAAAATTAGACACTTGGTGCCTATTAACAAACTTAAATTATTTTTTATGTAGAATCTAAGACCGTCATAAAAATATAGGGTGTTCTATTTAAAAAATATAACTTTTGATACGTCACACTTTTTTGAGACATCCTGTATAGAATAAAATAATTTTATACTGTGGCCTTATCCGACCTGTATATGTTTCAGTATTTACTTTTTAAAAACCCCATGGTTATTCAGCTACAGACCTGTGTCCTGAATACGGTGAGCCACCCTGTATTATAAACTATATTTTCACAGCTTTAAGCTCTGATTTATGGTAGATAATTTACAGGACATTTTACGGTTAAATAATACGCATACAAGTTCTCACTGCATTAATTATAACACTAAACTGCACTCTGGTTTCTTTTGACCTTTTGCGAGTATGATTCTTGGAACAATAGGGTCAGTGTCAATGGGGGACCACGCCTTCTGTGGGACGAAAGTAAAAGTAATTTCTTTGATAAACTTAATCATCATCTTGCTGAACCTGTTTTTGCCCCAGGTATGTCCGCTTTTGTTGGTCACTGAGTTACCAGCATAAAGTATACTCAGGGCCGTGCCTACCGAGTGTGTGCAAGGCACCAGGGGCCCTATTTTTCAGTTGAGAGAACGATCATTTTAACAGAAGTGACCAATCTGTTCTCTTAAAACTGAATGTGCATATTTTTGAACGATCAGGTATGATCACATTCTGATTAAAAATAATGAGAATTTACTTCTCTTGATAGGAAGCAGTAGAAAGACGTAAAAATCAAGATAAGCATGCGCATAACAGGTTTTGTCATCGCTATTTGTATATTGACAGTTTATAACCAACAAAAATATGCGTCTGTATCCTTTATATGCTTTTATTGTTATTTACTAGCGATTTATACAAAGTAATTTGTAAAATTACATTAATTTTTTGAGTTGTTAAATGTTATAATGTATTTTGACGGGCAATAAATAAATAGTCGATGATAACAAAAATAAAATAACAGGTTATTCAGGGTATTGATTAATCATGTGTAAATAATTTATTAAGCGATTTTTTAAAGTAATTAATTTGAAGAAAAAAGATTATATTTACATAGGTTTGCAAATTTTTCGCTTTTAAATTACAGTCTAAAAAAGTTTTAAAAAAGTTGGTCTTTGGTACAAATGATTAAAATTACTTATCCAGTTTTATATCCTTATTAAAATTATTAAGTTTTGTGGCGTGCCAAATGGCACCTCAACAAGTAATTCTGCCAAAAAAGAATGAACACTACTGACTTTCGTGCAAATTTATATTTTCTTTGAATTGATCAAACAAAAAATGTTTGTCAACAAATTTTGTTTTTCATATCAGTTTAAAAAAATAATAATAATAAAATACACTTATTGCATATCCTTGGACCCATACAAAATGCATGTAAAAATGTTTCTTTTAAAAAATATGATTTGTCTCAGATTTGTATTTTTTATTTAACAATTATGCAACAAAAACCACTACATTAGAACATTACTAAGCTAACGAATTTGATATGAACTTTTGGTTTTAAAATTACGCATATTTAATTTGATGCCGAAATGACATTATCATCCTGTATATTAAGATCTAACATTTAATAAAAAAAATCTTTAAGATGCAAATATCCCTATTTAACTGTCGAAAACTGTAAATTTAGAATCAGTTCAAATGATTGATTTAAATTCGGCAGCACTGAAGACGAAAATCATCGGAACAACAAAATTCAAAAATGGGGATTTTAAATACCATGAGAACTTAATCGGGGATGTGATTATTCCCTTCTCCCTAGAGAAAGGTCACTTCTCCTAATTTAAAAAGTAAAGGCCCAGGGCAGAGACAACAATGAGACGAGCAACTAAATGTAAATAAATTAGCTGAGAGAGAGATAGCTGCTGGGCCATCCTTGTCTATCTTCAAGGAAGGTAAACGCAGATGGCGCGTGAGTCGACTTTATCGTTTGCCCGCCAAATTCAAATTATACAGCTGTGCTATTTTTGCCCTTAATGCTAGGTACTTGTTTTTGTTTCCTATTAATATAAAATATTGGGGTTTAGTTCAATAATTACACACACCTAATTAAAAATGTCATTTATTTGGTTTTTATAAAGATTTTTCTTACAGATAACCATGTCAATATTACCTTAAATTATCTGTTGAAAAGCAAAAATTTAATATATACACTGTGATCACTAATAAAAGTCAATATTCAAAGTGCAATTAAAGGTAAAAACCACGAAACACAATAAATCACAGAAAATGGAAACAAACTGTCCAAACAAATCGGCTATTGAAAAATATCAAACACAAATATCGAATAACATTTCGGCGTGACTGCTTGCGGTAACGTTGTCAAGTTAAAAATATTCGATTCATGGTATATTTTCTTTGTCTTAATTAGATGTGAGCCAAAAAAGGACATTAAAGTTTACATGCAGAAATTGTAAACAACTTGGCAACCAGGGCAAAGCGATGATTGCTCCATCTACGATAGCCCTGCCAGTGATGAAAGACAAAGACATATTTATTGGAGCTTGCGTTAAACCAGAAAGAGATAAATACAATGGACAAATTGTTAGGACCAGTTACTCGTCTCATTGTTGTCTCTGCCCAGGGCGCATCGCTACAGGGGCGGAAAATTGTGAAATAAAAGAAAGTAAAAAGAAATGAAGGGCGCTATATTTAGAAAGTGAGATTTTGAAATTTGGAAAGCAGTAAGTTTTTTTTTTAAGCAAGGCCTTTTTTGGTCTCTAAGAGGACTTCGTTCTGGTTACTTGGAAAAAATGTTTTTTTTTTGTTTTTGAAAATAAAGACCTTTTTTTTAGTCTTTAAATATTTCTCAATACACATTTTTTTCTAGGGGCGGCAAATAATTTTTTGCACCACAGCGCGAGATACCCTAGAAACGGCCCTGGGTATACTACAATTTTAATTTTTAGGTAAATTGGACAACATTTTTGAAAACGAAGCTAGATATAAGGAAATTTTAAAAGACTAAAAAGTAGCACTGTTAATTGATTAATCGAAAAAAATGTAAAATTTTTGTAAGAAGTTGGCGTCGTACTTTTTTCTCAATGAAATTGGCTGTGGTACCCCTGAGGCGCCACTGGACTCAATAATCTTAATCGACACCTTGTATTTCCTAAATGAAGCAAGTCTGGATATATGTTTATATAAACTTTTTTCTTAAAAGACATAGGAAATTACCCCCTTAAGTTTCATAGTTCATGAAGTATTATTTATAAAATGTATTAAAAATCAGTTTGTATTGTAATTAAAAAAAGTATTTTATTGTACGTACCTAGTATGTACGTCTCTAATGTAGAAGTGTATTAAAATGCTGTTAAAAAACCTTTAAATTGCTGTAAAATAAAGCTGCTTAATTTTACGGCAGCACTCGAACCTTTTTTTATAGCTAAAACATAAAAACAGCCTAATTTGCTAATTTTCTTTAAAAATAAGACTATTTTATATTAAGGTATATTATAAATACCCATTTGGGCAAATCATTATAAAACAAATATAGGCTGGTGTACTTTTATATGATTTATTTTTTTCAATTAAATAAATAAATTAATCTAAAACTAAAAACAAATATTTAATGGTGGTATACTGGGGCTGAATAAGATACGGGAGCGGAGTAAGAAACAGTCTTGGCTACAGGGGCATAAGCTACTGGAGCAGCTGCGTAATTAGCAACTGGAGCAGCGTATGCGACTGGAGCGGCAGCGTATTTGGCAACAGGAGCAGCGTATGCGACTGGAGCGGCAGCGTATTTGGCAACTGGAGCTGCGTATGAGACTGAGCGGCAGCGTATTGGACTGGAGCAGCGTATGAGACTGGAGCGGCAGCGTATTTGGCAACTGGAGCAGCGTATGAGACTGGAGCAGCAGCGTATTTAGCAACTGGAGCAGCGTATGAGACTGGAGAAGCGGCGTATTTGACTACTGGAGCAGCAGGAGCGAATACTTTGGCACCGTGGATTGGTTCTCTGCGAACTACAGCATTAAATCCATGTACAGAATCAGCAGTGTAATCAACAGTGCGTTTCATGCCATCAGCGTCGATAAGAGAGTAGCTTCCGTGCACTACATCTCCTTGACGTTCCTGTATAAAAAGAATTTTTATTTATGTGACCATTGTTGTTTCTATTAACTAAATTTATCAGTTACGTTTGTTATCCTTACAACATTGCTAAAATTTAGCCTCTTCTTTTGGTAATTTTAAAAATGTATAGCTAATTAATAGTTAACCCTTGGCGCGTGCCTTTTTATTACGTAAGTTATAGCTAGGTAAAACTGATTATGGGACGGCAATGCGAGAAAGGCAAAAAACTCAATTTTATCATTTATAAGAACACTTTATACTTTGCCTAAGTTAACACAAACTAATTAAAATAAATTTGATTGGCCCAATAATGGGTTTCGTAGGTAAACCTTTATTTTAAAAATAGAAAAATGTATACTCTTTTAAATTATATTTACTTCTTACCGAAATTTTACATTCGGCCTGGAAAACATAAAATAAAACTATAGAAACGTAATTCCTTCTGGGAAATAAAACCTAAAATATTTATAATACCAAATGGAGTAGGTGTTTATTCTGAATCTATTTCTTCTTGTTGTCTTGGAGCTAGGCACAGCTCATAAAACGAGGTTTTAGGAAGGTACTTAGAGATTTTTTTCCTATTGTAAAACATCTTAAAGTTATTACAAAATTTGCAAAGCTGGGGGTCGATTTGACCTCCGTGCGCCTACTTAAAGGTTGAAATAAAAACAAAACTTATAGTTTAACCAAAATATGAATCAAAATAAATAAAAGAATATTCAGTATAGGAGATAAATAATGATCTTAGATATAAAAAATATTTTAAAAATATTTTATAATAAAAGCGTTAATTCCAATATAAACAACAAACATTGTTATATTTTGCAAAATCTTTTCGAAATATTAAAAACAAGCCTACAAATATATTTTTGTATTTAGTTTTCATTTGCTCTGGAAAAATTTTACCATCATCATGAAAAATAAAAAATAATGAAATAAACATTCGGCTTTTGCTAATTACTTTATAATAAAAAAATTAATTAAAAATTAAAATTTAATTAGTTTTGCCATAATACAGAATAAGCAGGGATCTGCGAAAATAAACATTTAATTATTTATTCGGGTTTATTTTATGTTTAAGAAAATTATTCTAAAAAGAAACAAGTTCCCCTTTACAGTTTATATAAAATTTTTGAAGTTTTTTTAAAAGTCAAATGTGAGAATAAAATTAAAGTTATTATACTGGGTGTCCAGTAACTCAACCGACAAACTTTACAGGGCGACATTACAATGAAAAATAGGCAAAATACTTTTTATAAACATATATCCTTAACGTCCTAGTTTTTAAACTACGGGGTGATAAAATTTGTTACAAAAATGTGTTTTTTCTTATTATTACTTTTATATAAATTTAGATATTTGTAAATAATTTGGAGAACGCCTATGCATCAGAAGAGATTTTACCATACTTACATAGAAAAAGAATCATTTTTACAAGTGTCATCCATAAGGGGTTTAAGGTAAATATTTTTTATGAAAAAAATATGGTACGAAACTGCATATTTCTAAAATATATATGTATTTTTTTATATTTCTTATTTAGTTTGGAACAAATTTGATTCTTCTGATTTTCTTTGTTTAATGTACGGTTTTCGCGTAAATAAATAGAAAATCATTTCTGTGCATGTTTATTTTGTATGGCTAATATAGAATTCTACAGTAAAAAAAATTACCTTTCTTATTTATTCTTTAATTTAATAAGGATTTGACCATGTCGAGAAATACCGTACCATTTTTTTTTCCTAAAAAATATTTACCCTTAAACCCTTATGCCCACCACTGATATTTTTTCTTGCATGCCAAAAACCTTCTGATGCATAAGAGGCTTCCCCCAATGTATTTAAAAACATCCTAATTGGTAATTATTATATTAGTTCAAAAAACCAAGACGTTTAAAAACATAATATGTTTATATGTAGTTTTTTTCTTATTTTTCTTTGTAGAATAACCGTTTAACGTTTTTTGGTTTAGTTCTAGACACCCTGTATATATGTATTTTTATTTAATAAGCTTACTTCTTTTTGAGATTTAACATCGCCAGTTAGGTCATCCTGAATATCATATCCATAGCTGTATTGTGGATTGGGGTCATATTCCTCCTGAACTACTTGCTTAACTAAGGGAGCAGCAACTTTGGCTACTACTGGAGCCGCTGCGTGAGGTTGTAGCATAAGGAGCGGAGATGACTCCTGCCTTAGCTACAGCGATGAGGGCTGCAAAAGCTACTAGCTAAAATAAAAATTAGTAAATTTAATTAAAACATAAAAATTAATAAATTTAATAATTAAAACATCAACAAACAGCAAAAGCTTTTTAACATATAAAGGGTATTTCATACAAAAACACTTTTCATAGAATATAAAGGGTGTCTTTAAAAATCCATACAAAATACTACCACAAATTCCTTGTAATTTACCTGAGTCAATAAGTTCATCGTTTGCAAGGTACATGATGTATAAGTTTTAATTTTATTTTAGCTTTAAATATTTTATTTATAATGGCACATTTTTTTACAAAATTTAGCATTAAAAGGGTTATCTAAGTAAGAAAATTTGCTAATGTTATTATAGTAAAATATAGTAAGAGCCACCTGCATTCATTTGCTTATATTCAAAGTGTCATTACTTTTTTGTCTTGATTATAATTTTAGTATAAAATTTTTATTCTTACACATTTTTAATATACGATACATTTATTCCATACCAAAGTTTGCCATTCCATTTATTCACGCTTTATCTAGTCCACCTGGTAGTGTTCAAAAGGTTTGTACAAAATGCTACCACAAATTCTTTTGACAAAAACAATGATTTTATGCAAGTTACCTTAGTCGGAAGGTTTTTTAATTTGTAAAATACAGGGTGTAATTTTTTTAGTATCTTAGTAAGACTGTATCTCGCAAACGATCAACTTCTCAACTAGGGCAAATTGGGGTAAATCATTGTATTTTGGCGTAAGAAAATTATAGTTACAATTTGTACAGACCTTTAAAAAAAAATCCGGGTGGCCTAAATAAAACGTTTTTCTAAAAAAACTTAAAATTCGTTGCTCGTAGCGATATTTTTTAGGTATCTCTTTCTTGTGCTAAAAATATGCTTTAGAACATAAACCCATTTTGATTCGGTTCTTTCGAATTTCTTATGATACGGGTATTTTTTCCGAAGAACTGGAAAGCTGCACGTGTTCAGCCTATTTCCAAGAAGGGATCTAAATACCATTTTATTGAACTATAGACCCATATTACTTTTTTAGTTCTTTGTAAAGTAATGAAGAAATTCATTAATTCGCAAATCCTCAAGAATTTAGAAAAACACACAATTTTTGCATGACAGGCAATAAGGATTTCGTCACAAGGGATCTACAGCAGATCTTTTTTCTTCAATCACCAAAGACATTTATAGATAGTAAAACTATATTTGTCTTTGGTATCACACAACTGGAACAAGTCTCTTAAGTTTCTAGGTGAATCCCAAATCGATGCGCTTTTAATATATAGGAAAGGAAAACTTTCCTCCTATGGTCTTCCAACCAAACTCTGTTCATGGCGCTTTAGTTTTCTTTCTGATCGACGTATAGCATATATCAGTTATTGTGGATGATCATTCTTTAAGTTTTCACCAAATTAATACTGGGGTGCCTCAGGGCTCAGTACTGTCATCAACTTTGTTTCTTCTTCACATCAATGACATTTCCTCTTCCACAACAAATTTCAGTTATAGTTTTGCTGACGATAGTACCCTTTACTCTAGTTTTTAGGTTTCCAAACCAATCTCTAAGCCTGACATGGATAGCAAACGCAGGGTGATGCAGATATCTTTTCACAGGACCTTAATCTAATATTGGATTGGGGCGCCAAAACTCTTGTCCAATTTAATGCATCCAAAGCACAATTGGGGTCCGCCGAGAAAAAGGGTATAAGTACAAAATTGAAGTTTTGATATAAAAGTTTGTAATTTATTCATTGTGAATTTCTAAACAAACTACAATATATTAATAAACACCAAAAATACTTCTTATTCGATCTTGTATACTTATATCTTTGTTCCCTAACCTAAATATAATAGCCACGAATCATATGGTACACATAACTCATTTTTCTCAATTTTTTGACTTATACCCTTTTTCTCTCCATACCACCAATTACGTTCCATGTCGTGAAAAAAGCCTTAAATACTTGTCCTTTCTTATGAGCGGCCAAGTTCTGCAGAGCAAAGATACAAATAATCTTGTGGGCGTCAATTATGAGAATGACCATAAATGGCATAAACACATTATATCTATAGCCACGGCAGCTTCAAAAAAGCTATGAATTTCTCTTTCGAGCGAAAAGTATTTTTCCCCTTCTCATTTATACACTTTGGATGTATCCCATATCCACCTTTATCTAAAATAATTTTTTCATATCTAGGAAATGGCGTCCCCCACAACACTGAACATTCTTGATTCCATTTAAAGAAGACCTGTTCTTCGCCCTAATAACAATCCTTTGCTTACAGATCTATCGTTTTTTTATAGGTACTTTGACGTCTACTGCTCCTATGAATTGTCCAGTATAATTTTCTTACTTACAGCTCCCAACAAAGAAACTCGTGGTGATGCATCCCTATTCGATCCATCTGGGCAGGCCCCAAACTTCATCCCCTGTTCCTTCTTTTTATTTCTAGAGTTTCTAAATTGCGAAATCCACTGCCCGCAGAGGTATTCTCTTCCCCTCCAAATCTTCAGGTTTTTAAATCCCGTGTTAACAAACTTCTTCTGCCTTGCTGAAGACACGGTACGTTAGTATTTGGGCTTTTAGCCTTTGTGGATTGTCCAAGCAGAAAAAAAAACATTTTACTAAAATCATAATATACCGAAAGAAAAATAGGTAATGACACTGAACAAAACAAAGGACTGCAGGTGGCTACCTCCTCATTTAAGAGCAAAAATATTGGTAAATTTTGATTCCTAACATAAAGAAAACTCCTAATAACTAATTTTAAAAAATAAGTAAATAAAACATCAAAAAAGTAGCTAAAATAAACACTTTGACACCCTGTATCTAGCAAACAATTAACTTTTCAACTAAGACAAATTCCGTTAGATCGTTGTATTGGCCCAAGGAGTCTATATATATCTGTACAGACCTTTTAGAGACACCCTGTATAAAATTACAAGTAATGCACGTAAATTAAGCTAAAACATAGATATTAAACCTAACATAAAAAAACATTTTAAATTGTTTGTTTAAAAACAACAGTAAAGAAAAAATCAAAAGAAAATTAATTGTTAAATTTTGCCTTTGACTCGCAATTAACTTTGATCCTTTTAAATCGGATCAAAGGATAGAGTTAAATAGTTATTATGTTTCCTTTCTTTACTTAATTTTTGCTGGCAGCATTTGTTAATTTTTTTATCTTATTTTAATTCTCCGAATTTTAAAGAAAAATTAAATTATATTTTAGCCAAAAAAAAATCAAAAATTATCTTGTCAAAATGTTGGTATATTTTTTTGGTAAATTATGCTTAGTTTAAAAAAATACTACATGAGCAAGCAGTTTTGGTATATCGGCCAGTAATAGAATAACAAAACAAGCATTATAAGTAACGCATTTTACTTTAATAATAGAGACATTTTGCACCTCTTAAAATAACAGACGTTTTTTGGCCTCCTTATGGTTATCGTTATTAAACATAACGATTACGGCAGCAGTTTTAGACAGAGATTTTGCAGCCTCTTTTAAGAAATATTACTTGCGTCTGCGCTTTCGACACATAACCTTATTTTTGCCTGTGGTTCACCCATTTTAAAGTTAACGAAAAATCAGTATTTACTTTTATTCTTCATAGATATAAATCCATATTTAAATATATGCAAACACTTCTGTTGATTTCGTTTTTTAAAGTAGATGCAAACAATACAGTATAAGCAAAACACAGAAAGTAAGGTAAGGTTTGGTAATAGAATAAAAAGCAAGTGTGCCAGATTGTAACATCTAAATTAATTACTGATTTAGAATATCCGTAAAAGTGCAAGTCCGTTTTAATTTCTTAACACTATTTAATTTTTATTACTGCTATAGATTTTTCGCTAATTAGAGCCTATGTATAAATGATATTTTAATTAATATGGAATTAAAATTTTAACCTTTTAAATAATTGATATTAAAATTTCTACAATCCGGCAACCACGCAGCTTAACAATAACGATAACGATAAGATCTTCGGTATTCATCTGTAATTAAAGGAGTCCGGTATGGTTAATAACGATAACGGATCATGTTTGCGTTACTGCGCAGTCTCAGAATAACGTTAACCACAACGGAATTGCAAAATAAGGGGTGCAAAATGTCTCTAATATATATCTACGAAACAAAACGTTTTCGACTAAAAATTCGTGATCAGCGTCCGTTAAAATCAAATTTGTCCCAACTCTTTAAAAAATTACCGTATTTTAGAATTTTGATTCATATAGGCACGATCTAAATATGTATGTAACAACTTCTTCATAAATATTTCAATTCTTTAGTTTAATAACTTGGCTTGTTACAGTATAAAGGATGTCTCTAAAAGGTCTGTACAAAATGCTACCATATACTCCTTAAGCCAAAATATAACAATCTAATGCCACACTGAAAAAAAAATTCTTAAAACAAAAGCCTTAGATTTAATTTGAGAGAATTGTGACTTTCATATGTGTTAAAGAAATAGGATATCAAACAGAAAAAATATGTTTTCAGCTTTACGTACTAAATTCAAAAGAAGGCGCTTTTGTAATAAAAATAACCTTATTTTATTTAGTGACCCCAATGGGTCTACATTAAAGAACGATGTATTCCGTTAAAAACATCGATCGCTTTCCTACTGAGAGATTCTTTCTTTAAGACAAGATAGTAAATACCTCAGACTGAAATAAAATTTAATTTAATTAAGATAATTATATTAAATAAACAACTAGTTCTCTTTTTGATAGTTAAGAGAGGAATTCCTGCTTTTCATGTCATTCATCGAGACCTCTCTTCTCCATCGATGTTGCGTTTTGCCGAACCTCATAGGACTTATCAAACTGGCTGTCCCGGGTCCAAGTTGAATAATACGAATAACAAGTGTATCTTATAAAAAAAAACTTTCGTTGTTCGACGGTAGGATATAATCGTACCGTTGATACCGTACTAAAAGCATAATTCAGTGAATACTTATATTAAAGAAATAGGTTCTTTGACATAAAGGTTGAAGATTTTGGTTTAGGTTCTTAAAATAAGAACCTATTATTTTAAAGAAAATTCATTAATATTTTAATAGAAACATTAATTATTTCTTTTGTTTAAAATCTTAAAACTTATATTTATGATATTAAAGAGCTTAAATCATAAATCTTTAGGTTCTTATTTCTTGATTCTGATATTCTTAAAATAATACTAAGGATATTTTAATTTAAAGAATTTTTTTTACATTAAAGACATAAATTAAAGTATTTTTTCTCCTAGTTTAAGAACCACTATTATTTTAAAGTAAGAAATAAATCTTGGTTTAAAAGCACAACTATTCAAAAAGAATACATATTTTTAAAACCTTGTATTTGCTTAAAAAAATACATTTTTTTTCGGTGTGCAATATACCTTAGTCGAAAAGTTGATCTTTAACGAGATACAAGGTGTCAGAGTTTTTGTTTTGTTTAAGTTATTTTTAAATATTTAAATTATTAAAAGATTTTTTTTAAATTAGCCACTAGAAGTATTTCAGAGTGGGAAATAAAAATATGCTAATGTTTTTGTCGTAAAATGTAGACGAAGCCACCTATAGTCCTTTGTCCAAGGTGTCATTACGTTGTTTTTCCTTTAAATTTTTTGTTAATTAATGCATTTTTATTTTTTAATTTTTTAGCACAAAAAAAGATATTAGAATATTCCATAAAAAATTTTGGCATTATACAATTCGTATAGACCTTTTAGAGAAACCCGGGAGGCCCTAATAAAGCATAAAGAAATGTAATACGTCTCACAAACTTATAGAATAAAATCGTTATTTTCAATAGTAAAATCGTGAATGACAGTTTAAAACGTCACATAAATGTAAAATGTAATATGTAATTAAATTTATATTCCGCCTATTTAAATAAACAAATTGAATGATGGTGGCTTGAAGACAAAAAGTCGAATATTAAATTTAATTACATTATTTTAAAGAACGGAAAAAGTAGCGGCGATAATGTGACATTTGTTTTGAAATATCCCTTCAAATAAACTGAGAGAAAAATAAAAATTGTGTAGCAACATTTCGGTTTCTTTCCGGATAATTTCGGCGCGGATGCAAAATTTAAAATTTTTAAAAGGAAATATGGTTAAGCACAAAAATTCTCAACTGTATTCCAATTTAAGCAATCCTGTAACCCTTTCTGTTTCCGTAGGTCCTAATGGTAACCCTTAAATTTATACCACCAGAACTACACGTTCTAAGCAGCCATAAAATTTACTAGTTGCAATTCCCCGGATCTTCATTTTTTCAAGGCGGGACGAAAACTATCCTTTGCCGCCCCGTGAAGACAAAAAAATCCTCGCCGTTCAAATTGCGCCCTTTTTCCATCACTTGGCGCCCTATGTATCATAAATCCAGATTGCAGCAAACACATACAAGTGCTTACCGTCCGGTGCCCGTAGATCATGCCTGATTTTGCCGCCCCTTGATGGTGTCACCCGGGGTAGACACCCCGGTTTGCCCCCACCCTATATCCCGGGCTGTAAATCAAATTTTGTAAAATCTCTTAAAGATATTTGGAAGCTTTTATTTAAATTTCTAAAAATAGTTATTTTTGTACTAAGGGCATAAAATAGCACTTTTACGCCCGCGGCTAAAAGTTGTTGCCCGAGCTCCGCAAGGGCAACAATTAGCTGTGGGCGTAAAAGTGCTCTACGCTAGAGGTGCAAACAATGTTTTTTGTACGACTGAAATTAATATACAAGCATTCTCTGTAGTTAGAAGAAAATCTTTCAGCTTTAAATGTTTTATTTTGTAATCAGTATACTTTTAACATATGTTTAATTAAATAAATTGTTGTTTGTTGTTAAAAAGGGCAAAATTTAATTTTATTATTGTTTTATAAATTTATAAATGCGGGCATTTTTAATACTTTTTGCTCTAGGTCGTAAAAGTGCGATTTTACGCCCTCATTTACAAATGGGGGCCTAAAATTGTATTTTACACCCGGTCATTACAAAAAAACTATTATGATAAAGTAATATAACAAAAGAAAATCCTACCTTGAATGCCATTTTACCAGGTGGTAAATTTTTGTTGTTAGTAGTCAAATTTGCAAAGATGAATGATACATATCCAAAACGGTTATGTCTTTTTATAGGTGACTTTAAAAATTGCAAAACTAGATCACAATTTACATGCCACGCCTCGTTTTAATTGAAATATCTAGATGTTATATAATACGAATAATGTTTCATTGATTGTATTGCAGCCTTGAACCATCTTAAATTAAGATAATGTAAACACCTAATATGATAATCAAGATTAATTATCGATTAGTCAAAGAAAGTACCAGAGGTTCAATCAAAATTAAATTTATATTAGAAACATTTTTTTTTAATTTATGATTTGTAAAGTTTGTTCTCCGTTATTTAAAAATCGTTATTAATAATATACTGTAGTTCCTGTATAATAAGTATAGTAAAAAGTACTGCAACTCTTAAATATTTTTTTGTTTTACCCATCTATTATTAATCTGTAATACCTTAGAAACGGAATATGTTATGGTAGCAATAATACCTGCTATCACACCTAGGGCATTATAAGTGGGCATTATGATAATGCCCACTTATAATGCCCTAATGCACAAATATGAAAATTTTATTGCTTATCCAATTTTATTTCTCTCACAATAAAGATCAAGTTTATACAAACATAACTTACGTTACCAGTTCCTGAAAATATGCCATTAAAACGGTTTCGGTTATTTGAAGAATTGCGTTCTGCATCTTTCCAAATACCAAATATGATCATACTATTTGCCTTGATTTAACTGGCAAAAGATTTTCGGTCGCTTTTATGGCCTTTTCTCTTATATTTTGTGGAATTTCTTCGATTTTGAGCAAATCGTTAAATAAAAAATGCCAACTGACTAACTGATAGAAACATCAAAGTCAAACTTAACACCAGTCATTATCTACTTACGTATACAGGTACAGGTGCAACTTATTTTTTATATTGCGAATAAATAATGTAATTAGTCATTGAAAAACTCTTTTTGGGTAAAACATAAAGCATTGTATGCACCACGGGCTTTACTGGACTATAATGCCCATCAGGTCAAAATCTAACCTCGACCTTCAGGGCATTATAGTCCTAGTAACGCCCTTGATACATAAATAGCTATTTTGTACGACCGGGCGTAAAATACAATTTTTAGGCCCTAGGGCAAATGAGTATCGAAAACGCCCGCATTTATAAATGAGTGCGTAAAATCGCACTTTTACAAACAAATGGTCAAATTTTCTAAATTTTCAAAATTCTGTCTTTATTAGTTGTCGAGATATGACATGACGAGGGACTACATTTTTAGAAAAATTAATTTACCGGCTTAATATTTTTAAAACCGCTAAAGCTCTGTTTACAAAATTTGGTATTTAGGGGTTGTTAGGCATACCATGAGCCAATTTTGTAAATTTTTAAAATTCTGTCTTTATTAGTTGTAGAAATATGACATGACAAGGGACTACGTTTTCAGAAAAAAGTAATTTATCGCCTTAATATTTTTAAAACCGCTAAAGCTCTGTTTACAAAATTTGGTATTTAGAGGTTGTTAGGCATACCTAATTAATATGTAATATCAGCTTTGTTGCCAAATTTTAATAAAATTGACGGTCTTGTCATATCTCGGAAACTAGTAAAGATTTAAATTTTGAAAATTTGGAATCTTACTTAAGCTATCACGCTTTTTTTATTGCAATTAAAGCCAAGTTCAAAATTATTTTGTTTTTTTTTTTTTGTAAATAATGACGCTATCAATTCAGCCGTATTTGAAAACAGGTCGGAGAACGCTGAAAAGAAGTGGGACCGCCTTAAAAGAGACAGATATCTAGTTAACTGGCGGCTGTTGTAGTTGTAGATGTTACATATACAATAAAAGATTATTCTAAAAATAAATGAAGAAACAAAAAATAATTAAGTATCTGAAAAATCAAGCAAAATTTGGTATTTAAGGGTTGTTAGGCATACCTAATTAATAAGTTATATTAGCTTTGTTGCCAAATTTTAATAAAATTGCGGTCTTGTCATATCTCGGAAACTGGTAAAGATTTAAATTTTGATTATTTGGTATCTTACTTAAGTTATCACGCTTTTTTTATCGCAATTAAAGCAGTATTTTTATTGTCAACGGTTCAAAATTATTCATTTTTTTTTGTAAATGATGACGCTATCAATTCAGCCGTATTTAAAAACAGGTCGGAGAACGCTGAAAAGAAGTGAGACCGCCTTCAAAGAGACAGATATTTAGTAAACTGGTGGCTGTTGTAGTTGTAGATGTTACAAATACAAAAAAGATTATTCTAAAAATAAATGAAGAAACAAAAATAATTAAGTATCTGAAAAATCAAGTAACTTAGGAATTGCGTGAAACAAACAGATAAAGTGGGGTTAAAAATTTTCAGTTGATCGTCGAATTTTTGACCAAATTTATAATAACGTTATTTTTAAATACGGTTTAAAACGTCTTTTGAATCGTTGACAGTAAAAAATACGACTTAAAATAAATAGAGTATTCCATTTAAAACACCAAAAACGTGTAGCGCAAAATCAAAAAAATCTGGCAACAAAAACAATATTATTGATACATTAATTCTTCTTGCCCAGAAACCTTTAAATACTAAAATTTGTAAACGCAGCTTAAGCGGTTTTAGGGATATCTGAAATTTTTACCTAATGCGGTGTTTCTTCTTATCCAAAGAATACCAATCCATAGAACCCCACAAGTGAGATTTCAGCGTACCCTAAAAATTTTAGTACCTACCGCGACCAACAGATGGCGAAAGTAGTACGATGTCGCTTTGCTAATACGATTACCATCAGAAATTGATAGCAGTCGCTGACGAGCAGTCAGCCCGATCAGTTAGAGTGAGGATATACGCAAAATTTAATAAAAATAAAATCCCCGATAAATGGACCCAGTATCCATAAGATTATTAAATTTATTATTTCAGAATAGGATATATCGATGCGTTTTTACAAAACATCGTAAGCGACATTCGCCAATTTTACGGGAAACGATTTTTCTTCCCATCGCGTTATTTTTAAAGAAAAACCGAGATCTGAATGTTTTTATTTTAGATTTCTTCTTAATTTGAATTACAAAACAAACATATTTAACATTTAATGTCAAAATTTTCAGAATCTCCTAAAAAAAAGCTAAAAATTTTAAAATTCTAAACCTAAATAATAGTTAATTTTTAAATTTTTTATTTTTATTTAATTTATCTTGACAACGGTGGCAGACTTGCCACCAAAACGTCGATTTTTAGTTCTCTATTTACTTGCTTTATTTTTTTTTTGTTTTTGGTACTTATTAATTTATTTTTTGGCGTGTACCCAAATAACTACCATTAATTAAATGAACCGCCGAACCAATATAAAACATATCTTCATCTGAAATAAAGCCAATGAAAAAAAAAACGTTTCCCGTAAAACTGACGAATGTCGCTTACGATGTTTTGTCAAAAACCCATCGATATATCCTATTCTGAAATCATAAATTTAATAATCTTATGGATACTACCATTTATCAGGGGATTTTATTTTTATTAAATTTTGCGTATATCCTCACTCTAACTGATCGGGCCGACTGCTCGTCAGCGACTGCTATCAATTTCTGATGGTAATCGTATTAGCAAAGCGACATCGTACTACTTTCGCCATCTGTTGGTCGCGGTAGGTACTAAAAATTTTAGGGTACGCAGAAATCTCACTTGTGGGGTTCTATGGATTGGTATTCTTTGTCTTATCTAAGCAGCTAGTAAAAATAGAATTTTAAAATTTTGTGAACTTTGACCTGCGCAATCTATTGCATTAAAAATAAATAGGAAATTCCACTTTAATAAAACAAAAACGATACGTGTAGCACAAAAGTGGGAAATCTGGAAATGGTGCCTATATTACTATTACATTCTTTATGCCCGATACCTTTTAGATACCAAATTTGGTAAATGTAGCTTTGGTGGTTTCAGCGTTGGATTCAGGGGGTGGCCCGGGGAACATACCCCCTACGGAGAAAGTTCTGTATTAAATCATAAGTATAAATGTAATTTTAAAGTACACAATTTGTTTATACAAAGTGTGTCTTTAAAAATGTTGTACAAAATGTTACCATACATTTCTTTGGCCAAATACAACAATCTAGCTTAATCTACCTTATTTGAAAAGTTGATCATTTGCAGGATATAGGCTGCCCTAACTTTTTATTTTTTTAGATACTGGTTTTACAATATATAAGCGGGTTTTTCAGGGTGAGAAATTAAAATTTGCTCATGTTTTTGTTGTGAAATATAGAAAAAACCACCTGCAGTCGTTGCTTATGGCAAAACGCCATCCCCTTTTTGTGCCTCTGTATATTATTACTTCTGTAAAAAGAATTATCATACCAATACAGACCAGACCTTTTGTAGACTGCTAGAAGGCCTAGATAAACCGTAAAAGGAATACAATGAAAAGCTTTTGTATGAAATAATACATCTAATCTTGAATATCCCTAAAACGGTTAGACGTAGTGAAATATACTAAGTATAAATTTTTTGTGGAAAAAATATGATTTTAATTTTTTTACCAGAGCCATAATATACCAAGGCAAAAAAGTTTTATGACATTTTTAACATAAAGAAAATTACTACAAATGACGTCATTATATTGTACAACGAAAACATAAGCAGTTTTCGTTTTGTTACCTTGAAAAATCACCTAAACCCGAATTTTGTACAAACATTTTTAAGAGATAAAAAAATATATAAAATAAAAATTTCAACATATTTTAATACTTTGTATCCCGCAAACCACCACTCACTCTTAACTAAGGTAACTTGCATTAGATCGTCTTATTTGGACCCAAGGAGTTTGTAGTAGCATTTTGTACAGAGCTTTTAGAGACATCCTGTAGATAATACAAAAACTTTGATTTTTACACCTTACCACAGACTTTTTATTTGCTTTTAAACATTTTTGAAGGTAACACATTTTTTTTGGTGAGTTTAGATTCCCCCGGAAATAATAAACTCTTCCCAGAATAATATTACTTTTAGCAATTACAAGTGTGGAAAATGACTAATTTCACACGAGTGGGAATATTGTAGCACGAGGCGAGTGCGACAAACCCACGAGTGTAAGAAAGTCATTTTTACACGAGTACTGTACACTATTTTCCTACGACCACAAATTATTCACCAAAAAAAAATAATTAAAGTTTTTGTCTTTACAGAAAAATAAAAAACAATTGAGAACTTTGCAACACTAGGGTGATTTTTACTTTGTAACACTAGTTGTTGATAATATGTACTTTTCCTCACTGCTATATCTATACTGTTTTGACAATATTTTTACATCGAAAATCACCTACCTAGAAGCATTATATAACTTTTATCATTTTGGAATTTAAAAGGCCCTCACTTAATAAAAATTGTATGGTTTGGTTAGGTAATAACGGTAATAGTTTAATACGGTTTTCTGCTATTTTAAGGTTTTTTTAAAATTATTGATACTTACATATTTTAGACACTCTTCTAAATAAAACGTAAGTGGCGCATATCCAAAATATTCCGTTTTTAAAAAATATCAGTAAACAAACTTACGGGGACCGGGGGTGAAAAGGGGTGCTGTGGTGGGATAAAATTGGTAAAAACGAGTTAATGAAACTAACATCACATGTAAAATTAAGTAAAAATTACATTTTTCTCATATTTTGAGAAAAATATAAAAAATATGAAAATTGTAAATGCATAACCTAAAGTCCTAAAAGTAAGAAAAAAACGACTACTAAACGTCCGTTATACCACTGCAAAAATATGAGAGAAGCATTTGGCAACGTCGGAAGGGTCTGATTCTATTTATGAATGGATAAAAAGAAAGTGGATTCATAAAGTGTGTATTAGCCTCAGGTTTAATTAGGGATTAAAAAAAGATTTAACTAGTTGTTTGAGTACACGAAGACAAAGAGAAAGGAATTTGATCTATAGGAGTTTTTTCTCTGGCGCTTTAGGTCGAACGGTCAAGCGGCAAGGCTGCCTCTATAGGTGCATGCTCAAAGGTAGGAGGAGAAATTTTTAATTTGATCTGCTTACCTGACAACACTGTGCCACTGAGCGAGCAGTCAGTGAAAGTTGTTTTTGTGGTTATGTCTATTTTGTTTATGTTTTTATTTTTCGTAAATTTTATTATTACTCTTTTAATATTGAAGAAAGCTTATACTGTGTAGTAACTTAACGTTAATAAGATGATTTTCGCTAATTTGGGTTCTACTGTTTAAAGGTAAGTAAAAGTTTTTTTTACTGTCACTACAATAAATATGTCACTTGCAAAACCAATAGCAGTTTTTAGAATGACATCATAATATATATCACACGAGTGTTGTAAAAGTACTTTGCAACACTAGTGCTGTAAAGTACTTTGCAAAGAAAACATTAGGGGCCAAAATGTTGCACCAGTTATTGCTTAATCTAAAAAAAAAATAAAAGCTTTATAAAAAGTCAGGGGCGTACTTTCTTTTCTTAATAAATGGCTCTGGTGCTTAATGAGACGCCACTGGACCCAATTGTCTTAATCTTGGTAGAGCTTTACAAGCGTCTTACTACATAAATGTATAAATAGGTATTAATCCAAATAAATATGTTAAAGGATTGTAACTCAGAAATTTAGAAAGTATGGACATATGTTTATAGAAACTTTGTTTTTATAAAAATACATAATTACCCCCTTAAGTTTCGTACTGTAGTTAGAAAACACCCTGTATATTAAACTGGTATAACAAATCTCTAAAAAAAATTGATTAAGAGCTTGTCAAAGTTACAAACTTTTTAGCTTTATAACTAGCTTAATCTTTATTGACAGTGTTATTTTTGACTTGTAAATAATTAAGTTTAAAATTAAATTCAACCCGTCCGAAATTTGATTCAAAAACGACTGCTGTATTTGAAGGAAAAATACTTTGGCTGAAGCAAAATTAAATTAGTGGATAGCAGTAATGTGATTAATTAAAACAAGAAATTAAATTTGAAATGTCTTACCAGTTGTAAACCTCTAAAGTTGTTTTTATATACCGAATCTTCTTATTAAATGTCCGTCATTAGATTACAACTTTGATATTAGTGTTTTTACATAATTTAAAGGAAATGGCCTGGATTTTTTCATAACATGTTTATTGTTAAAAATCATGCAAAAAAAATTAGGTCAAACAAGAGTGTTTATTATGTATTTTGGACCGAATAAAATAAAATGATGGTAAAATTAGCTGCGTTAATTTCGACCGAAGGTAACTTTGTGCATTTGTTTTCTACGTGGTTTTCTAGCTTTTTAGTTTCTTTTTTAAAGAAAAGAGTTTTTAATAGACATAATTAAATGTATTCATTACCTAATAAGTGTGTGTTGTGTGATTAATTGGTGATGGCTAGTCGAGAAGGCAAGATATTCAAGTAGATTGTTAGGAGCTGTAAACATTTTGTTTAAAACTTTATTAAAGTTTTAAAGACGTGTTAATAAAAAATATTATATATATTTAATAGTTTTTTTGACATACCGATAGATGGATGTAATGGACAATAAACTACTACGTTTCTGCAATATCTTCGCTTTTTATCGTCTAAACCGTACCCATTAGACAAAAATAATTCGAGAGCGGTCTGCGGTAGGTGATCTCACTTAGCTTTGAAAGAAATATCTTCGGCTAGTGTAAAAATCTGCATCTCCAAGTTGGACAGTGTTCCGAGAGATGGTACTTGCATTGCAAGGAAATTGCATGCAGTAAGGAGTTTTTTCCTATTTTAATTTTCAAATAAAATATCGCATCATTTTAGCTTTTAAAAAAGTATATGCGACAATTTTCGTCAATAAGACGTCAGCTTGCTGCTTGGGAGTATCTGCATTTGCCCACTTTCGTGTCTTTTTGTTATCTTTTGCCAATAACTTATTAATGATGGATGCCATCATCCTTAAACGCATTTTTTGCCAATAACTTATTAATGACGGATGCCATCACTTTATCTGCAACACGTGGCCTAATAACGGCCAATTGCCCACTTTCGCGTCTTTTGATACCTTTTTGCCAATGCCTTGCCATTAAAGAGTGTTGAGCAATGCCAGGCTCTTCTTATTCCGGACTATGCTTTTCAGGGCTTCGTTGGTGGAAAATCTGTATAGTGAAGCTCGTAGCTCCCAGAAATTCCAAAACATCCAACATAATCTAATATCGATGCAATGAATAAACCGGTTACTGTCAGAACTAACGCTTCAAGCGTGGAGCACCCCCAAACCCCTGCCGTTACAAAAACACGTGCACACCACCAAAACTTAAAAAAATCAGCTTATAGGAATCTTCGTTCATAGCGCTTAGCTCCAGAAGAAAAATGCCGTAAATTAAGCGTGAATCTTTACTCGATTCCCGAAGGTATAAACGCCCGTGCAGCTTCTTCTAACCGCCACACCAGGAAAAACTCTAGTTTTTACGAGATGTCCGCACTGTTTGGAGGTCAAATAAAGAGTCTTCTGTTAGGTTTGGCGGATTCATTTAATTTATGGTAATGGTTTGGGTACACGCTAAAAAAATTAAAAAAATCACAAAAAAATAAGTAACTAGAGAACTAAAAATTAACGTTTCTGTGGAAAGTCTGTTACCGTTGTCAAGATAAAATTAAATAAAAATAAAAAAAAATAAAAATTAACAACTATTATTTAGGGTTTAAATGTTAAAATTTAAGCTTTTTTTAAGAGATTTTGAAAAACGTTTTTTCATTAAATGCCAAATTTTTGTTGTGTTATAGTGTCATAGTGACATACTGGTTGCTGATAAATTTATTATTTATAATGCAAAAAAGGAAATAAGTTGGTTTATTTTAAGTTTTTCTAAAGATACCTCAGTATCAAGCAAAGATAGCCAAGTGTTACTTAAATTAACTGAAATTGATGCTACAAAATTATTTACAACTATCCTTTTTTTGTATTGTAAATAATAAATACACCAGCAACCAATTATGTATGTTACTATGAAACAACAAAAAACTTAACATATTATGTTTAACGTTTTTTAGAATCTTCTAAAACTAAAGCTTAAACGTTATAATGTTGGGGAAAAATTATCCGCTCCTTTGACGCCAAAAAACCACAAGCTCTGAATCACCGGCAAATCATTCGCCACATCCTTTAAACAACGTGAACTCATGGGTATAATAAAAATTATATCTACTCCTTTTCAGTTTCAATTTGTCATGTTTCAAAAAATATTAAGGATAGATGCATGTAATAAATGTGATATTTTTGTTTTTTTATCTTTGGACAAACCACGAAGGCTAAAAGCCTAAATACTAACGTACCGTGGGTGTAATGGTGCGAGGTAAGAGGTAGTTTGTTGACACTAGACTTAAATACTTGAAGATTTGGGGGAAGGAAAGACCTCCGCGGACAGCAGGTTCCACATTTTAGAAACTCTGGGGATAAAAGAACGAACGAAATGGGAGGTTCGGGGCCTGTCCAATTGGACCGTATAGGGATGCATACGTGCGGCACCACGAGTTTCTCTGTTGGGAGCTGCAAGAGGAGAGACTATACTGGATAATTCGTCGGAGCAGAAGCCATAAAAGTATTTATAAAGAGCGATAGATCTCCCACAGCTCAACGATGGGCAAGAGAGGGAAGTCTTTGAGTAAGTAAAGGATCATTAATAAGACGAACAGCATCAAGAATGCTGAGAGTTGTAGGGGATGCCATTCCCCAGACGTGAGAACAATATTCCAGAGAGGGTCGAATTTGGGACACATACAAAGTGTATAAATTGAAAGGAGAAAAATACTTTTTGGCTCGGAAAAGAACTTCTAGCTTTTTTAAAGCCGCGGGTGCTATAGATACAATGTGTTTATGCCAGTTAAGGTTATTTTCTAATGTGACGCCCACAAGGTTGAATATGCCCCCGCTCTGCAAAACCTGACCACTCATCAGCAAGGGTAATGATTTTTTCGCGACAAGGAACATGATTGTGTTTTGGATGCATTAAATTGAACGAGATTTTTGGCGCCCCAATCCAATAATAAATTGAGATCCTGTGAAAGAGATATCTGCATCGCCCTACGTTTGCTTTCAAAGTCGGGTTGAGAGATTGGTTTGTAAACCTGAAGAGTGGAGTGAAAGGTACTATCGTCAGCATAACTATGAATGGGATTGGTTGTGGAAGAAAGAAGGTCGTTGATGTGAAGAAGAAACAAAGTTGGTGCTAGTACTGAACCCTGAGGCACTCCAGCATAAATTTCGTGAAAGCTTGAAGAGTGGCCATCAACAATAACTGATATACGTCAAGAGCAGAGTTTAGTTTGGAAGACCATAGGAGGGAAGCCAGACCTGGTCGAAAGCTTTAGATATATCAAGAGCAACGATCTGCGACTCACCTAGAAACTCAAGAGACTTGTTCCAATTGTGTGAAACAAAGGAAAGAAGATCTGCTGTAGATCTCTTGTGACGAAATCCGTCATGTAAAATTGTAAAACCTTTAAAATATCATTTAAATGGTAAGATATTATACAGGGTGTTTTCTTAAAAAAAAATACCTTTTTATTTTCTTTAAGTTTTTGATGTACATTTCCTTCTTTTTTTTTGTTTTAAAGAAAATAAATGAAAAAGTATAAAACTTTAATACAGGACGTTTATTCTCTATCCTTCTTGGTAATTGTTAAAGTGGGTGGCAAATATAAATAAAAAACTTGTTAATTTTTTTAAGTACGTAAGAAAATTTGTTAAAGTGTATTCGACTCAGTCGGGATTCTACAAGAGACAAATACAATTGCAATTTTCGTCGATTTAATTTAATTTGGAAGCAGAAACTCCGAATAAATTTATAGTTTGATTTATGACACGTAATTGCAATGAATTTCTAAACAGCACCCTAGAGCCGAAAGTTCTGTCGCTGTACTATTTTATTTATAAACCATTTTAACTTAATTTACAACTTTTTTTTAGATAACGGATTTAACTCTCCTAATAACATTATAAAACCTAGATTTAAAGTACAAACTTGTGGTGTTTTAAACTAGGCACTGGCTAAACAACCACCGGTGGTTTTTAAATCTACCTATATAAAAACAGCCAAAAATTATAATTAATTTGTTATTACCGGCGGTTTTTACTTATTTTATCGATAGAAAACACCGTCCGGCGGTTTTGCTTTCACCAAGTAAATGCTGGAGTGCCTCAGGGCTCAGTTCTGGCACCAACATTGTTTCTTCTTCACATCAACGACCTTCTCCTCGTCCACAACTAATTCCATTCATAGTTTCCTGCCGACGATAGTACCCTTCACTCCAGTTTTCAGTGTTCCTAAACCCATTACTAAACCTGACTTGGAAAACAAACGCAGAGCGATGCAGATATCTCTTTCGCAGGATCTTAATTTAATATTGATTGGGGCGCTAAAATCTCGTCCATTTTAATGCATCCAAAACACAATCATGTTCCTTGTCGCGAAAAGAGTCATCAAATACTCATCCTCTACTTATGAGCGGCCAAGTTTTACAGAGCAAAGACACCTTTAATCTTGTGGGCGTCACATTTGAAAGTAACCTTAACTGGCATAAACACATTGTATCTATAGCCACGGCAGCTTCAAAAAGCTTGGATTTCTCTTTCGAGCCAAAAAGTATTTTTTCCCCTTCTAATTTATACACTTTATATGTGTCCCAAATCTGACCTCCCTTGGAATATTGTTCTCATATCTGGGGCATGGCGTCCCCCACAACCCTAAGCATTCTTGATTCTATTCAAAGAAGAGCTATTCGTCTCATTAATGATCCTTCACTTACAGAAAGGCTTCCCCTCTCTTGCCCATCGTCGGGCTGTGGGGATTTATCGCTTTTTTATAGGTACTTCCATGGCTTCTGCTCTGAAGAATTGTCCAGTATAGTTCCTCCACTTACGGTTCCCAACAGAGAAACTCGTGGTTCCGCGCGTATGCATCCCTATACGGTCCAACTGGACAGGCCCCGAACTTCTCACTTTGTTCGTTCTTTTATCCCTAGAGTTTCTAGGTTGTGGAACCTGCTGCCCGCGGAGGTCTTTCCTTCCCCCAAATCTTCAAGTATTTAAGTCCCGTGTCAACAAACTCCCTCTTACCACGCTCAAGACACCCACGGTAGTCGTTGGTATTTAGGCTTTTAGTTAATAGCACCCTCTGGAAAAACAAATTGTATGTATACTTACGTTTCGTTACTTAATTGCCACTTTATCAAGGGCCTATAATTAAAAAGACACATATTAAAACTATTTCGTTATATAGACCCTATTCAAACACTAAAAAAAAACTTTAAAAGTATTGTCAGGCAAAAAGACAAAGTATTAACTTATTGGGACGTTATCATCAGCATTAAAATCAGCAATTAGACAGAAACTAAAATTCTTAAAAAGTGTAAAATTAAATTATGAACAATAAAAATTAAAACTGGAAAAAAATATTAAAAATTATTAAGCAAAAAATATTAAAAGAAAAAAATTATATATTCGAAATCGAACTAGAGACCTGTCGTTTACGGGTCAACAGTCGCAATACTGTCGCTATGGGAGGACTTGAATATATTTTTAAATCTTTATAGTATGCTTAACCCTAGAATACTATCATACGTAAAAATTACGTATCTGTTCCAAAACTTCACTGCAGCGACCCAACCCTGTAAAATCCCTACTCCCGCCGCTAGCAGTGCTCTCCTTAAAATATAATAAAGGCGTTACGCAAAGTTTAGTAGAATCTTAGTGTGTGTAAGTGTTCGTGTCGGTTCATTTTTAAAATCACTACACGTCAATTTTACGTGTCGATAGTATCAAGAGATAAATTTTAGTACGTAAGTCTGACGTAGCGATAGGATTAAGCGAGAATTTTATAACTCGAAAATGAGCAGAAAAGGATTAACTGACGCTGAACTTGAACAACTCTTATATGAAAGTAGTGATAGTGAAGTGGACGATAATGTTGAGAGAGAAGACTTTATAGATAGTGACTCTGACGATAGTTTATGTGACCCAGACTACTTGCCCGAAAAAGACGACCCAGAAGAATATAAGCCCAGTTCGTATGTCACGATTGATGAGCAACTTATGGGATTTAGAGGCCACTGCCCGTTCCGGATGTACATACCAAATAAGCCGGCAAAGTACGGATTAAAGCTGGTGTTACTCTGTGACGTTTCCACAAAATATCTAATAAATACCAGTCCATATTTGGGTAAATCTACTCAGACTAACGGCCGTCCATTAGCAGATCATTTTGTAGAACTACTGACTGCCCCAATTTATGGTACGCATCGGAACATAACAATGGACAATTGGTTCACTAATGTACCTTTAGCTGACAGATTGATTTCTAGGCCTTATTCGTTGACAATTGTTGGAACGATTCGAAAAAATAAGCCTCACATTCCACCAATGTTGGTCGAAAATGATAAACAACGCCAAGTGGGAACATCATTGTTTGCCTACAGTTCTAATAGCACACTGGTATCCTATAAACCAAAAACCAATAAAATAGTAACACTTTTATCTACAATGCACACATCTGGAACTACTAACAAAGATACCAATAAACCTGAAATTATTCACACCTATAATGCAACTAAAGGTTCGGTGGACACTTTTGACCAGATGTGTCAAAACATGTGTGCAAATCGAAAAACAAAAAGGTGGCCAATGTGCATATTTTATAATTTACTAAATATGGCCTCTATAAACTCATATGTGATTTACTCACATAATGTCATTTCTCAAGGAGGAAAGCCAATTACAAGGCAAATGTATATGCTAGAGCTACATAAAAGCCTAACAGAAGCTCATCAGATTAGTCGATTGCAAACGGTACCTAACATGAACCATTCATTAAAAAAATTATTGAGGATGTTCTGGGAAAAGAAAGTGAGGTAGAAGAAACCCCAGATGATCACAACATTAATAAAAAGGCCCGAGAAAATACTGCCACATATGTCCTACCGCTAAGAAGAGGATGACTACAACATACTGTTCAAAATGCAAAAAACCAATATGTGGCCAGCATCAAGTTAAAATATGCCCTGGTTGTTCTTAAAAAACACACTATTTTAGTTCTATTTTTTAAAGTTGGTTTTTAATTTTTGTAGTTTTTTCAGTTTCCTATAAAAAAATTATAGTTAATAAACACTTCTATAATATATCACTTGTTTTTTAATTATACGTAAATTTTACGTGTCGATAGTATTAAGCGTACTTCCAATAACGATAGTATTCTAGGGTTAAAGAAATAAATTTTATTTATAAATCCTTTATCATAATTATTTTTCTTTTTATAAAAATTTTTTAGGTTTGTTTTACCCTCAATACATGCATACTTTAATTGGTAATATGTACTTTAGTTTTAGTTCTATGAAACTATTAGTATTTTTCTTGCCGCTAAAATACATTTAGCTTTTTATTCTAACACTTTTTAACTTATGAACGTGTCAAACGTGTCTCCCAGTTTCATTTTTGTTTGTTGATTAATAATAAAAATATTATTATACAATAAAACAAATAATTTTAAGACTGGGTAACTATTCTTTGGCGGTTTTTAATAGTTTTATTAACAAAACCGCCGGACGGCGACTCTTATCGATAAAAAGGTAAAAACCGGTGGTTATAAAAAATTAATTATAATTTTCGGCGGTTTTCATATACGTTAATATTGCAAAACCGGCAGCGGTCGTTTAGCCAGTACCTTTAAATTGTCAAAAACAAAAATCACCTAATTACTATTTTTCTCTATTTAAGCAGTTTACTGCCTGAAAAAAATTGGATAAATCTTAATATTATTTTATTAAAAACTTTGTTCATATTAGATTTTTTAAGATGTCAAACATTTTTTGTATTTTTTACCTTCTTTTAAAACCACATCGCAAATACGTATATGCTTTTTCACATATATTTGGATGTGATTCTTTTCATGCTAAATTCATGTATTCAAAGAGGCGTAAAGATAAAAGACGGCTGTCAACTTTTTTAAATAAAACTTCCATTTTATACTGGATTTTAAAGTATGTCCAATATCCACCATCAAGAAATTTACCGTTAATTTCCTTTTACTACATTCACGTAAGATCAAACACATTTTTTTTTTTTAATTCAGAGATTTGTTTTTAAAAAAACCCTTCAACACGTCGATATTTATATATGCCTTTCGTTTTATTGATTAATTCATGTATACAAGGGGGCTTAAACCTAGGTTGTTATCACAAATTTTATCCGTTTAGATACCTCTTTTTAACTACATTTTTAGATGCCGCATTAAATTTTAATCGTATTAATAATTAAGGAGGAGTTTTGGACTTTTATTATCTATATTATACTATATGAACAAGCAGTTTTGGTATATCAGCCAGTAATAGAATAACAAAACAATCACTATTAGTTTCGCATGTTTACATGCTGGTATTTAGTTGGATTGTCTCTTTTCCTTACACTACCTATGTGTTATAATAGGTTTGTTCCAGCAGAATGTTGGAAACATGTTAGCAACAATCGTAAAACGCAGAAATTGTTACAAACATTAGTCAAAAATGTTGGCAACAGTTTTCTGCTGGAACGAAAAATAAACAAGCCGTGCATACTGCTTATACATCAATACAAGAAAGGTTATGTTAAAAATTGTCGGTAATGTTTGAGGAAAGTTTGCAAACTTTTCAAACAGTTTCCAGCATGTTATAAACATCTTAAAACTACTGCTGGAACAACAAACAACTGTATAATGTTACAAACATGGCACTGCTGGAACGACAAATTTGACGTGCGCAGAATCCGAACGGTTGCAAACATTTCTGACAGCCTGCTGGAACAAACCTATTATTTAGCTTAACCGGTATTTCCTTTATTCACACAACCTTCAGGCAGTGCGGCAATAGTGCGACCACCTAAGCAAGATGCTCTCTCTTTCTCTCCTAAAGATTTCATATGTGGAAGAGACGTCCAAAAAATTAAACAATTTACTAGGAAAGATGAAAAAACAACCTTACGCTTGACTGCACCAAACTCCATTAAAAATAAATGATCTTTTTTACTTAGGAATTCCGTTAGTTTACATTTGAAAACCGACAGAGATAGTACTGCCCACGACGTTTAGTAAATTAATGACATAAAGTCAATGAAAGTCCAAAATTTTCCTTTTATTACTAATACTAAACCATTGTCAACTACATTTGGAGCTTCTAATTATATTTTATGTACTATATCATATACATATCATATACCTAAAGTCAACAATTATTATCAATACATTTTTGTTAAACTTTGTACAATCCACGAAGGCTGAAAGCCTAAATACTAACGTACCGTGGGTGTCTTAAGCAGGGTAAGAGGAAGTTTGTTAACACGGGACTTAAAAACTTGAAAGAAGTTCGGGGCCTATCCAATTGAACTGTATAGGGATGCATACGCGCGGCACCACGAGTTTCTCTGTTGGGAGCTGCAAGAGGAGGGACTATACTGGATAATTCGTCGGAGCAGAAGCCGTAAAAGTATCTATAGAAGAGCGATAGATCTCCCACAGCTCGACGATGGGCAAGAGAAGGAAGTCTTTGAGTAAGTAAAGGATTATTAATAAGACGAACAGCCCTTCTTTAAATGGCATCAAGAATGCTGAGGGTTGTAGGGGATGCCATTCTCCAGACATAAGAACAATATTCCAGAGAGGGTCGAATTTGGGTCACATACAAAGTGTATAAATTGGATAGAGAAAAATACTTTTTGGCTAGGAAAAGAAATCCAAGCTTTTTTGAAGCCGCGGTGGCTATAGATACATTTACTATTTCGTTAAATTATTTAAAATATGAAGGTTTGTTTTTTTTTTGCAAAAAGACTCGAAAATTTAGATTTTTATATAATTTTGCAGGTTTTTATGCTACCATATGTATACAGGATTACCCAAAAATAACCATTAATTTTATTTTATTTTCACTCTTCATTAGTGAATTTCTCTTCAGCTGTTGACTTAAGGTATATGAACATGACAGATGAAACATAGTTCAAATTTAATGCAGATTTTACAAATGTAATAAAAATACGTGTTTTTATTTAAAGTAAATAGTTATAGCTTATTCTTCGGCCATCTTGTATACGTAAATTTGCTATCAAAAAGCTGCAGCAAAAATAAAGATCGATGTGCCCGAGCGGCTATTTTAAATGAACCCCTAAATTTTTAATAAATCTGCCTAACTTGAGTGAACCAATTCTAAAAAAAAATTGATGGTAAATCTTTTAATTACTGTTGACTATAGGTAAAAAATATGTAAAGTTGAACAAAGTTAGTTCTCTTGTATTTATACACTTTATATGTGTCCCAAAACCGTCCCCCTTTGAAATATTATTTTTATATCTGGGGCATCGCGTCCCCCACATCCCTTAACATTTTTAATTTGATTAAAAAAGGCTGTCGTTAGGCTGTGGAGGCTTTACTGCTTTTACTTTCATGGCTTCTGCTCTGAAGAATTGTCCAGTATAATTTCTCCACTCACAATTCTCAAAGGGAAACTCGTAGTACCGCACGTATGCATTTTTACACGGTCCAACTGGACAGGCCCCGGAAATTCTTACTTTGTTCGTTCATTTATTTCCAATTTATTTTAGAATATGGAACTGGCTGCCGCGGAAACCATTTCTTCCCACCCAAATCTTGAATTATTTAAGTTCCATGTCAACAAACTCTCTTTTACCTCACTTAAGACACTCATGGTATGTTAGTATTTAGGGTTTTTAGCGTTCGTGGATTGTCCAAAAATAAAAAAGAACTTGACGCAGAATTCAAAAATTTAATAAAAAATAGGTGTTTTTATTTAAAAACATTAAGTTTATCGTCGTCGCTAAGTTTAAGGTAACATAAATTTAACATAAAAAACTTGCCTGTAAAAATAATGATTTAAAAACCCCCTAAAAATGATTTTTCCTACGGCCACTTGTGAAAATAGCAAATAGCACACTGATTTCATGCATAGAAAATGCGTTATATCACACTAGTGTTGCAAAGTACTTTACAGCACTAGTGTTGCAAAGTACTTTACAACACTGGTGTGATACATATTATGATGTCATTCTAAAAACTGCTATTGGTTTTGCAAGTGACATATTTATTGTAGTGACAGTAAAAAAAACTTTTTATTTACCTTAAACGGTAGAACCCAAATTAGCGAAAATCATCTTATTTTATATTTATTTAAATTTACGAAAAATAAAAACATAAACAAAAATAGACATAACCACAAAAAACAACTTTCACTGACTGGCACAGTGTTGTCAGGTAAGTAGATCAAATTAACAATCTCCCTTCTACCTTTGAGCACGTACTTTATAGAGGCAGCCTTGCCGCTTGACCGTTCGACCTAAAGCGCCAGAGAAAAAAAGCCTATAGATCAAATTCCTTCCTCTCTTTCTTCGTGTACTCAAACAACTAGTTAAATCTTTTTTTAATCCCTAATTAAACCTAAGGCTAATACACACTTTATGAATCCACTTTCTTTTATCCATTCATAAATAGAATCAGACCCTTCCGACGTTGCCAAATGCTTTCCATATTTTGCATGGTAACTGACGTTTGGTAGTCCTTACTTTTAGGACTTTAGGTTATGCATTTACAATTTTCATATGTTTTATATTTTTCTTAAAAATATGAGAAAAAACTGTTATTTTTACTTAATTTTACATGTGATGTTTAGTTTCATTAACTTGTTTTACCAATTTTACCCCACCCAGCACCCCTTTTCACTCCCCGGTCCCGTAAGTTTATTTACTGATATTTTTTAAAAAACGGAATATTTTGGATATGCACCACTTACGTTTTATTTAGAAGAGTGTCTAAAATATGAAAGAATCGATAATTTTTAAAAAACCCTTATAATAGCAGAAAACCGTATTAAACTATTAGCGTTATTACCTAACAAAACCATACAATTTTTATTAAGTGAGGGCCTTTTTAAATTCCAAAATGATAAAAGTTATATAATGCTTCTAGGTAGGTGATTTTCGATGTAAAAATATTGTCAAAACAGTATAATATAGCAGTGAGGAAAAGTATATATCACACTAGTGTTGCAAAGTAAATATCACCCTAGTGTTGCAAAGTTCCCAATTGTTTTTATTTTTTCTGAACAGACAAACTTTATTTTTTTGGTGAATAATTTGTGGTCGTAGGAAAAATAGTGTACAGTACTCGTGTGAAAATGACTTTCTTACACTCGTGGGTTTGTCGCACTCGGCTTACGCCTCGTGCTACAATATTCCCACTCGTGTGAAATTAGTCATTTTCCACACTTGTAATGTAATATACTATTGCCTTTTGAATAATTTCCTTACGTAAAAGAAGCAAATGCAATACCTGTTATAATTATATATTACTATTCGTGGTACACATCTAGTTGTCTAGACATTAATAGACTAAAACAAAATGCTTTAAAGTAATCATTTCTCTATGACCTACTAAAGTGGGTGGGTTTTTAGTATTCATTCTAAGTAAATATCCACATAATGCAACATGTAAGATTTCTGGTTCATTATTTGATTATTCATTAAATATTTAATTGTGTGTATGTGTGTAAAATACACTTAGCTAATATACAATAAATAATTTTAATTTGGTAACAAAATAAACACAAAACTCTACTTCTTTTATACTTGACTTATTAAAAGTGATATTACCGCGTAGATGGTACCTTCTAGAATAATCTTAAAGCATTTTTACATATTGATCTGGTGGATTGGGGTAGATCCAATCAGCTGTTCTTAAGATTCACTGTGATGTTTATCTTCTAAAAGCGTATGTTCTATTTGGCCTTCATTCCTCGACTTCGTGTAAAAACAAAACATAACCCTTTTGCTTTGTTCTTGGTCATGTAGCTTTTTTAAAGATTTTACCAATATTTTAGCTGTAAGACCCGTTACACATGAGACGTACGAACGCCCTTCGCTCTATACCTGACAAACAATTTTGCATTTCAAGGTATGTAACCCAAAACCGTGTCCAGACTTGCAACAATTCGCCGTACCGCTCCAGGCCACATAGCCTGCCACATAACGCGGACGTGGACGTGGACGGAATTTACGTCGTTTAAAAAGCCTGGTGATTCAGAGCTTGTGGGTTTTCTGGCGTCAAAGCAGCGCGCAAGCAGGTTGGTTAGTTTGAACGGATGTTTGGCAAATTGTTGCAAGTCTGGACGCTGCTTAACGCGTTCGCGCTACGCCTGCATGTAAAAGTTTACATTACTTTTAATTCATCAGGCACAGGTCTTTCGTAGGTTTCAGGTGTAACAAAACTAAGTAATAAATAATTTATGAAACCATTGTTTTTTGTTCTTTTTCTTCTTGTGATATTTACGAGAAAAATTATTAAGACGTAAAAAACGAAACAGCTGATTTTGACGCTTCTGTTTATAGTGCGACTAACCCTGGCTTTTACCTGGGTCAGCAAAATCCAACCCGAGTTAAGGTCCGATAAATTTATAAACACGGGTAAGATTTGCAGATCCATCCGGGTTTTTATGGATTGGGTTAACCCAAAATAAACCCAAATCTTGAAAATGCTGTAATTAGTACAAAAACAATATATTTAAAACCTGTGTAGAGGATGTATAAAACATTGAAATTTTAAACAGCAGGAATTTTGAGACAATTCTGGTCTTTGGGTTTAACTTAATTTAAGGTTAAAAATAGGATATTTTTTTTTAAGTTATATATGACATTTATAATTATTTATTTATTAGAAAATCAGTATAAAAGGGCTACAATATCCAACCCCTCAATTATCTAAGTTACTCTTGCATATTCCTGACAATTAAGTTGTCATAAAAGTTTAGTTTAAATAAAGCCAAATTAATTTGCACTGCAGAATTTAATAAAAATTTAGGTTAAATAAATTTGTGATTAATACATTGAAAGCACCGGAAAAAAAACCTTTCAGTTTACTGCCTATTTAAAAGTATAAAGCACAATAGACAGTTGACAGTTAGACTTTTTGTTCTTAAAAATATCCCTAAAGTGGAAAATTTAAATTCAAATTGCCTCAGCCTTAAGCGGATTTCACACCTGACGAATAATTGATCAATTAATTGAACAAGTGCTTGTTCAAGTGACTTGACGGTTAAAAATTTTCTCAATTTATTTATCAAGTAGCTTGCTCAACACCTTAAAGAAATTAAAACTTGTCATCAATATTTTTAGGGGCCTTTTAGTACTTAGGAAATAGTTAACATAACCCTAGAAAACAATTTGATGAAATTGAAAACAAATTTGACATTAACTTAAAGAGAGTAGAAACATCCAACTTTTTAATTACTTTATCAAATATTCGACAAAGTAATTACACAAGTTTTTGATCAATAACTTGTCAGATGTAAAGCCCGCTTTAGCCCTTATAATGGCTATTTATGTATCAAGGGCGTTACTACGACTATAATGCCCTGAGGCCAGAGGCCCTTGGGCTATTTCGACCTGATGAGCATTATAGTCCAGTAAAGCCCGTGGTGCATACAATGCTTTATGTTTTACCCAAAAAAGAGTTTGACTAATTACATTATTTATTCGCAATATAAAAAATAATTATGCACCTGTACCTGTATACGTAAGTAGATAATGACTGGTTTCTAATACTTTTGTATTTAAAGTTTCTTTCTACCTTGCATAATAAACAAAATAGGCCCTGTCTAAATATACGGACCAACCCTGTAGATCCATTAACACAATTTAATAAACACTGTTAATAATATTCCCTAAAATGACTAATGTTAAATTTTAATGGTTTACACTTCTGGTGCTCCATACAAATTTCTTCAGACTGACTTAACCCAGAATACGTAAATTTATCTTGCCACTTGAGAGAATTATAATCTAACTTCTCTATTGAGTCTCTTTTGTCAGTTCACCGCAAAACTGGTTGCAACTTAATCAAAATTTGGTTTAAACTACCCAACTTACTAAATGACATAAGAAGTTGGACAAAACTTGTGTACACCCTGCACAATACCGTAGGAAATGACGATTTTAACATTGTAATTTCTGGCTAAAACCAAGTTTACATTGTTCTCAGCTAAGTAGAAAGACTTTTGTGCTGTGCACATAAAGTGAATTTATATTATTTTAGTATATTTATTGGATGATAAGTAAAAAAAGCACAAATATACAGGGTGGCCCACCATATTCGACACGGTCTGTAGCTGGATAACCATGGGGTTTTTAAAAAAGTAAATACTGAAACATACAGGTCGGATAAGGCCACAGTATAAAATTATTTTACTCTATACAGGATGTCTTAAAAAAGTGTGACGTATCAAAGTTATATTTTTTAAAATGCAACACCCTATATTTTATGACGGTTTTAGATTCTACATAAAAAAATAATTTAAGTTTGGTAATACTACCAAGTGTCTAATTTTATTCGTTTTTGTGATATTTGATTTTTTTTCAAATGCAGAGATACAATTAAATTGATTTTACTTTAACACTTTAAACTTTAAAATGTGTAACAAGATTGGGAAAAAGTCTGCCATATCATACGTACGTCATATCAAGATCATAGTATATACAGGGTGATCAAAAAATAATTTCAATTTTTAGAAAGTCAAATTGCAATTCTCTCTTATTTTAAATGGAACACCCTGTATTTTTTTACACCACATGATGACAAACCAAATGCTTTTTCAAATGGTGTATAGGTTGCCTATACCTATCTTTTATACTTTTTAAGTAAATTCCGTTTTAATATATTTTTATTCCAAATGTCTATTTAAATGTAAGTAGGCTGTGATATAGCTATGCCTATTTACTAAGCCGTTATTGCAAAATGTAAATTTGTTGGAAAAAAGCACAAAATTAAAAGATTTTGTATTATCTGCCACTATTTTTAAAATTCACAGAAAAAATTCATTAGGTGCTTATAATGCTACTTCCAATAACACTTATTTTAGCTGAATGTGGTAATGATAAAACTTGTGTTTTTAAACAATCCTAATAACGCCTCTGGTCAGTTATGACGACATTCTGTGACCCATAACTCGTTTCTTCCATTATCCATAATCACTGTGTCAAATTTTTTAAAGCAACTATTAAGGTTATCAGATGGTTTCTCCTGAAATATTTTTCAGGATTAACTCTAGACTAAAGTAAACCATTTTTTTCACATCCTACCAGTATTATATCAATAGCTACAGATCGTGTCGAATATGGTGGGCCAACCTGTATTTTACGTGTATTTTATGTATGCGCATTTTAGAGAAGCAAAGCTTTTGATCAACATTTTCTTTTTCACAACTTTTTTAATTTCTAGTTTTGCTGACAATAACACCCTTTTCCAATTTTTAAACTAAACTTTGGGCCTGACTTGGAATGTAAACGCAGGACAATGCAGATATCTTTTTCTCAGGACTTTAACTTTTCGCTTAAAACAGAAGCGCTTTTAGCCGAGTCAGCAGCTGAATGCAGAGAGTCCTTTAGCGCCTTTACACACTAAGCCGGTTTTGACGGACAAAGAAATAGAAGAATTATACGAAGCCTTTGAGTGTGCCGACTTTCACCGTTTTCTGCGTATGAAAGGTTTTATTTGACTCCATACACTTCGATAGCGTTGATCCGTCGCCCGTGTTCCGTTTTGAAAAGGCAGTTAGGGTTACAACAGGCGGGGCTGTTTTTACCGAGTTCGCGGTCGAGTCGGCAGTCAAACGCGGCGACTCCGATATGGTATTAGTACAGTAATCACGGCTCGCCAACTCGTGTGTTTTGCACAGCTTCGTCACCGACTCGGCGAAAACCGCTCCGTCTGTTTTTAAGCTTAATAGTGGGTTGGAACGCCAAAAATCTTATTTATTTGCGCATCCAAAACATAATTATAATGTTTGTCCTGGAAAAGTCAATACTCGTTTCTGGTAATATAAATGGCTCTGACGCTTGCGTCGAAGGTTTGCTGCCTGCCGCAATCCTCGGAACCGTACCTCAAAGGTATGATTCCAAGAACTAACCAGAAACATTCATATTTTACTTTTGCCTTGGGTAGTAATAAGTAGCGTTGCTGGTAATATGAAAGGCTTTGGCGCTTGCGTAGAAGGTTTGCTGGGTTTGCTGTCTGCCGCGGTCCTCGGAATCATACCTTTAAGGTACGGCTCCAAGGACCGCGGCAGAAATAAACCTTCGACGCAAGCGCCAAAGCCATTTATATTACCAGCAACGCTACTTGTTACTCTCCAAGGCAAAAGAGAAATATAAATGGTTCTGCTGCTCGCCTCGGCGATTAGGTGACTGCTGCGGTATGATTTCGAGGACGGCTAACCACCAACACAAGCAGTGGAAACATTTATGTTACTTTTGCCTTGGGTAGTAACGAGTAGCGCTGCTCGTAATATGAATGGATCTGGCGTTTACGTCGGCGGTTAGTAGCCTGCCGCGATGCTCAAAACGATACCTTAATGCAAAACAGACCGCATCGTCTGTCACAATACAGACGAGTTTGCGAACCCTTGGTCGAAGCGTTTTTAAATCAGTGATATAAACTGTTTTGTCCTTAATGTATTTAAAATTGTTTTAGTAATCCTATCTTATATTATTCTCTGGCATAACCCATTTAAAATTTGTTTCTTTTACCCCAACAGGGATAAAAACACCTATTTTTTCTCTTGAGAATTAAAGTCCTTTAAGCAGTAAATTGCTTTTGGGGTTTCTAGTAATACAAAGTTGATTGGCAGTAATTTTTTATTTAAACGAAAATGTGTCGGTTTTGGTGGAATTGTTATTTGCATATTTAAAAGTTACACCGAGCAGGAGATAAAATTACTTCTTTTATATAAATTATTTATCTCAATTAATAATAATATAATAAATAAACTTTTAAGTGTATTAAACGTGTTATAATAATTTATATCTATAAATTTTAATTAAGCATGCAAAAGCAAATTTTTATCAAATATTGTTGCAAAAGGACCCTAAAGCAATTTTTATTTTTGAAAAACCCATTTCTGCTCCATGTTGGTCTTCAAATTAACGCACGGTGAAGTGCCTCTGTTAAAGCAGAAATTTGGATTTATTTTTAAAAATGTGCATTTTTATATTAATAACTTACTATTAATTAAATATTTTAAGTAAATTCCAACAATTTTTTGTCCTAAAATTTTAACACCTCCAATTTTTGTATCATAACGCCGGAAAAGCAAAACCGCGATTCTACCATAGGTAAAGCCTGCGTATCTGCGTTTGATTGAATTTTATTCAGGAAGATTAAAATCCTTTAAAATTATTTTTTCAGAGCATTGGATTATTTTTACTAAATATTTAGAGAAAAAATAGACGTTTTTCACATATCTTTACCAAAGAATATACGTTATGGCTGCCAATCAGAATCTTACATAAAATGCACGCGAAATTGACAGTTAGCTACATTTATCAGATACGCGGAATTATCCAATGCTATCAAAAATACTACTTTCTGGTACTTTCCTTGTCTTTATTTTTACCTGATACACGACGTTTTCAAGTGATAAGCAAACTACTATAAACAAACTACGATTTATATACTATCCGTTGCTCACCAAAGCTTGATCGATTTTCGCGAGTTCAGATGTAAATTCCGGTTTAATTCTGAAATTCTTAAGAAGTGGTATAGTGTATCTCAAAGTATATCGCTTTGGCTTTTGACGGCAATACTCCAATATACCTGCCGACAGCAATAAAACTGCGGATCAGTAGGTATTAAAGGGCAGAACATTAGGGACGGACTCTAATAATATAAAGATTTATAATTTATTGTTTATTTTAGTAGGTATAATCTTAAAATTACATTAAGAAATTAAATATATGCAAAGTTTTAATAATTATAAATAAATTTATAACTATATTATCTATACGTACCTAATTACATTTTTATCTAAATAATACAAAGATTTATAATTTATTGTTTATTTAAGTAGGTTTAATTTTACAAACAACTCTATGGAGGGTGGCATGAAGCTTCTTTATAAAGACAATATATTCTCCTTCCTATTAGGTCTTGATCACTATTGTCTATACGGTGAGATCGAAAATCACTACGCTTTTTCTTTTGTTCAATTCTTCACTATTAATAATATCCCTTATCGACGATATTGAAGTTTTTGTAAGTAGACAGGTTTCATTTAAAGCTTCTTGTTTAATAAGTCCCCTACTGATTAAAGTTTCAGACACATTTTTCACAACCTGTTTTGCATCTAATGACAAATGATTTCGACGCGACATAGTTATATATATTCTCGTAAAACAACTTTTTCAAAACGCACAGTAAAAACGGTTATTCAACACTGCAACTAAAATATTAGCAGAAATATTTATATAAATGGTCAAAACTTAAGAGATATTTATACCTGGCCCACCCCTGTCATTATGAACTCATGGGTTTGCCCAATAACAATAAGTCATAAAATCATTAAAGGTTTATTGGGGTATTGCCGTCAAAAGCCAAAGCGATATACTTTGAGATACACTATACAGATTTTGTTATTTTGGTGGAGTCTATGGTTAAATAGGATGCAGATTTCTAATCAGATTTTATGTGGCACGGTTTAACCGAAAGTGCTCTAAACTTTGCTATTTTAAATTTCTTAGAATCAATTATACAGGCAATTTCGATTAAATACATATACTGCATGTTCACCTATCTCAGTTCGTTTTCGAAAAATGACGTTCGAAAATGTCATGTTAATCGCCATTTTTATCAAGTTGTTAAAGAACAAATGATGACAAAATTGGCTAATGCGATTTTTACACATGATTAATGAACCTAATATCATATCACCGTAAAATATAATTTCCGGTTTTACCGGAAGTGCCACAGAAATTGACTTTCAGAAATAAAGATCTTCAATAATTAAGCCTTAAATTTAAACCTAACATTTATTTCTAATCTTTTTAGTAATTATACCCTATCTTAGAACCTAATTGTTTTTAAGATAATTAGATATAGTTAAACGCTAAAAACTATTAGGTTTAGGGATAGGATATATTTTAACAAAAAGATTTAAAAATAAATAATAGTTTATTTTTTTATAAATTTTCCCTCATAGATATTTGCAAATAGAATAATTACAACATTTAATATATTAAGCACCCTCACGCTTTTATTCTGAAGTGACAAACTCTTTGTAATGAAAAATTATTTTCTAATTTTTAGTTCGGTTGCATATAAAAGCGTGTTTTTTTAAACTATTATTTATTTTTCATTTTTTAGTTCGATATATCAATTAGTTTTTTAAAAATAAATGCTCCAGTTTATTCACTAAAAAATTCCTTCGCCATTTTGTCAAGAGACACAGAGGATCTGTAAAGGAATTTATTTATCCTGGCGGTCCTAAACAGGATAACGGGATACTGTTTATAAATTATTGCATTGTCATCGGTCCTTGATACGTGTGCAAAGTTTCAAAGAAATTGAATCGCTGGAAGTTGGTAAAAATTAGGCTCAAAGATTCCGTTACATAGATAGATAGATAGATAGATAGTTACAACCCAAGCTAATAAAAGCGTCTTAATAAGTGTTAAATTTAGATTTAAGGCTTAAGATAGTGACTTCCATTTAAGTAATTGAAGTTTTTAATGCCAAAATTTAATTTTTGTTGCAGTTTCGGTAAAATAAGAATTGGTATTTTACGGTGATAGGATATAAGGTTTAATAAATACGTGTAAAAAATCGCATAAGTCTTTTTTGTTAACAATTGTTTTTTAACAAATTATAGAATAAATGGCGGTTAACATGACATTTTCGATGACCATTTTCTTAAAAACTCATTAAAATAGGTATAACAAGATTGGTATATTAGGTAGGGTAGGGCGGGGTAGTTGAGCATAGAGGTAAGTTGGGCAATCAAAATATCTCAAAAACTATCGACCGCACGCAGAAAGCATTAAATAGCGCAAAGAAGGGGTTGAGCGAGGGGAACCGATTGTGCAACCACTGAGTGGTGACGCGGCGATCGAGAAAAATATCCGTGCGCATTGGTTATTTTGTGATTAAAAAGTAAAATAATTGCAAGCCGGAAAATTTTATCTGTAATAGTTAAATGTATTCCGTTCTCAATCAGGTAAGTGTTAATCTTAAGTACATTTATTGCAGTTTTAATATATAAAGATTTTGAATACAATTCTAACCGATTTTTAATAAATTCACTTTTTCTTTAAAATTTCAGGTTGGGGTTAGTTGAGCTACAGTTGCCCAACTAACCCCACGGTTTTAAGTGTAAAATGTTTTATTTTTTTTATTTTTAGGATACGGACTTATAACAGTAAAACATTAAAGTCTTCTTAAGATTTAAAAGTGGCTGCAACTCGAACTTTATACAAGCAACAAAGAAAACAAGCTGACCTATCTAACTTGGTTTAATTTTCTCTGGAAATAGTTCGACCATACCCAAAACTGGTCCAAGAAAAGCTGCAATTTTAACAGATACAGAAGGCATTACAAGAGAAGCAAAATAAAACTGCTTAAAAAGTTTAAAAAACGAAGATGACTTGATAGATATTAAATCAATAGTTAAGCTAAGCTAGGTACGTTGCTGTTTTATTAATAAGATTTGTTGATTTGTCACTATAAGATTATAAATATAAAAAGCAAATTGTCAAAATGTATTTTTATTGTAAACGTATCTAACATTCAAGCCATGATTTCACTATACTTTCTAAGTGCTCCACCAGCCCCATACCCTTGCTCAACTTACCCCACCTATGGGGTACGTTGGAGCATACTTGACTATCTACATTAAAATAGATGTAGCTCCTAAATTCGACTTATTAGAAAGAAACTACTATGGACACTATTAATAAGGAATACATTGCTAATCCATCAGTATGCGTTATAAGCCATTAAGACTTATTTTTGAGGAGCTATAACCGATCAAGTGAAAAATTGCTCAACTAGCCCCGCCCTACCCTATGTATTTTCTTGGAATTGTCTGTAAAATTAATTTTTAGAAAATTATACAAGGCATTGTACTTAAAATAGCAAAGTTGAGAGCACTTCCGGTTAAACCGGATGTGCCACATAAAATCTGAAAAAAACAGAAATATAGCATCCTATTAAACCATACATCCGACCAAAATATTAAAATTGTTGTAACACTTTTCAACAAAATAACAGGCTTGAAAGTAATATCGTCGGATACCCGGTATAAGTCGTACTTTCTTAGAAGTAGTAGTTTTAGTTTTCACTTGAAAACAATTGGAAGTAGATAACATCCGAAACGTCGTGTATCAGTTAAAAATAAAGAGCAATGGAGTTCAAGAAAGTAGTATTATTGACAACATAACATTGTCTTTCACTTTTAAAAAACGTTTTCAATGCTAGTTACGCTGGATTTGCACTATCCCCGGCGATAACATTTTGGGTCACAGTTTATTTTTTTATAAAAATGGTTAAAAAGTAACATAAATTATGAACGCATTCAGGAGCACTTGCTGTCTTAACAGTTTAATTAAAGCTGCAATAAATCGTGACTAAGGGATGTTTTTAGACTGGCATCCCCTTTTTAAACCACGTTGTTAAATTAACAAAATAATAGTAAAATACCTCCACTATAACATGTTTTTTAATAGACCAGTGCTGAAGCCTTTAAAACAGGTAAAATGTGAGAAAAAATTATAGTGGGATAAAACCCATTGACAATGGTAGAAAATATAACAAAAATTTTAAAATACTTACGGGTGATTTAAGGGACGGAAAGGTGTAAAATACGGTTTTTCTGGATTTCTGGCAAAACTTTAAGTCTTATGGAAACAAGTTAAATAAAAAAGTTGTAGGATATAAAGAGATTTGATTGTATTAACGCTTTCTTTACATAACCTCAAAATTTATGTAAAAATTCAAATAACCAAGTTTTGTTTTTATCTTTTAATCATTTATAAAAAGTAAATTATTTTTACAAAATTTGGTAAAATTATACCTATGCTTGTCCCAAGTACAATGTAATTTTTTAGGTCTAAAATATTTGCTTTTTGCAATAATTTTTTCAGAGCAAAGACACCTTTAATCTTGTGGGCGTCACATTTGAAAGTAACCTTAACTGGCATAAACACAATTGTATCTATAGCCACGGCAGCTTTAAAAAAGCTTGGAGGAGGCAGTCGAGCCAAAAGTATTTTTCCCCTTCTAATTTATACACTTTATATGTGTCCCAAATCCGACCTCCCTTGGAATATTGTTCTCATATCTGGGGCATGGCGTCCCCCACAACCCTAAGAATTCTTGATTCCATTCAAAGAAGAGCTATTCGTCTCATTAATGATCCTTCACTTACAGAAAGGCTTCCCTCTCTTGCACATCGTCGGGCTGTGGGGGATTTATCGCTTTTTTATAGGTACTTCCATGGCTTCTGCTCTGAAGAATTGTCCAGTATAGTTCCTCCACTTGCGGTTCCCAACAGAGAAACTCATGGTTCCGCGCGTATGCATCCCTATACGGTCCAAGTGGACAGGCCCCGAACTTCCCACTTTGTTCGTTCTTTTATCCCTAGAGTTTCTAGGTTGTGGAACCTGCTGCCCGCAGAGGTCTTTCCTTCCCCCGAATCTTCAAGTATTTAAGTCCCGTGTCAACAAACTCCCTCTTACCTCGCTTAAGACACCCACGGTACGTTAGTATTTAGGCTTTTAGTCTTCGTGGTTTGTCCAAAGATAAAAAAAATAAATTATGATATTAAAAATTTACGTGTCAAAATATCGACATTTTCAAAAAGTCGGTGGTTTATTGTTCGTGGAAATTTTCACGTTCTGATAGTGTAAAAAAATTACAATGGAAAATATTCTTAGAAAAGGAAAAAACACTCGGATCCTATTTTTTCTAATTAGGGTCAATCATTTTTGAAACAAAAAAAATATCATGGAAGGATAAAACCCATTAAAAAAATGTGAAGAAAATAACAAAAATTTAAAAATTAGGGCCGATCTAAGGTCATGAAGTGAAAGGGGGTCAGTTTTTAAGGGTAAAAACGGATTCTCTTGCTTTTTAAAATAACAATGTTTTTAAAACCTTTAATTAAATAATTCAACTTTATTCACAATCTATATTTTGTAAACTACAACTATCGACATCGTTTTAATGAACATAATATCAAAAAATCACACGACATTATTATTCACTTCAGCACGTCATTGTTGCTTCTTTCACACCAATGTGTTGAAACGCAATTTAAAATTCAGTAACATTAATTTACATTTAGATCCAACTACTGTTTTAATTTTATATTAGCATTATGGCAACACCGAAAATTTATATAGGATAATTTTATATGCATTTTTAAAATAAGGGCGTACATTTATTTGAATTTAAATGAAAGACCGTGGTTTTAATAAATATTTATTGGACTTTTAAGCACAAATTTCGCAAATATAAATGGAAGTACGAGGTAATAATAAATCATGAAATACCGGATGTTACAGGACCCTCCCAAATTTTAAAAGAATAATAAAAGTTTACACTAATAATATAGCATACATTAACATTTTTGTAAATGCAAAACCCGGACATCCCAAGAAACTGTAAAAATGAGGTGGATACGCTATTATATAGAAAATTTTCCCTAGAATCCATTTCTAAATCGAAAAAGTGCAAAAACCGACATCTAATATGAAATATCGCTAGTAAAGTTGCGCATAAAATGCAAAATCCGACATCTATTAGCTTAAATTACTTGCAAATACCGACATCTCAAACGCAACCAATCATCGTTAAGTATTAGGTTGGCCGCGCATGTGTAGTTAAACGCGCCAGTAAGTGGACGGACCCACTTTGTACCGAAAGGATTTTTTTAATTTTAAAAAATAAATGTGTTAGAAGTTTGATGTGTACACTTTTTATTTTTAATTTATAATAAAATCCTGGATGCAAATGCCGACGTATTTCAAATTTTTAGATGCAAGACCCGACATTTGTAATACTTACATGCAAAGCCGACATCTATAATTTAATTTATGAAATTACCTGAAATCTATTACCTGTAGGTTTTTAAATACATAATATTGTTACGTTATCATAAAAGAATTTTTTAATTGCTACTGCTTGGTAACAATTAAAATAAGAAATATTAATATTTTGATCGTTTTTCGTGCATTCCCAAGAAATAGGTTACATGGAGCACGTCCGGATTTTGCATCCTTTCACAGGTATTATTATCATTTATTTTTTCTTTGTATGTAATTTCAGTTTTTAATGTTATTAATAGAGACTTTTTAAACATTTTAATGAAAACACCTTAATTTTATTTATTATTAAATCCTTAAATCTCCTTTTAATGACATAACCCAACATATTGTTTATTTTCAGATGGTGGCCGTAAATCATTATTCACGACATGCGAATAACTGGATTCATAAATTAATAGTCTATGGCCACCATCTTAAAATAAATAATACAACTGGCATAAACACATTGTATCTATAGCCACCGCGGCGTCAAAAAAGCTTGGATTTCTTTGTCCGAGCTCAAAAAGTATTTTTCTCCCTTCCACTTTATACACTTTGTATGTGTCCCAAATTCGACCCTCCTGCCATCATTAGTTCTCTATGTCTGGGGAATGGCATCCCCTACAACCTCAGCATTCTTGATGCCATTTAAAGAAGGGCTGTTCGTCTTATTAATGATCCTTTACTTACTCAAAGACTTCCTTCTCTTGCCCATCGTCGAGCTGTGGGAGATCTATCGCTCTTCTATAGATACTTTTACGGCTTCTGCTCCGACGAATTATCCAATATAGTCCCTCGCTTGCAGTCTCCCAACAGAGAAAATCGTGCCGCGTATGCTCCACATACGAGTCTCATGCGCCACAGCGCCCGAACTTCCCATTGCGTTCGTTCTTTATCCCTAGAGTTTCTAGATTGTGGAACCTACTGCCAGCGGAGGTCTTTTCCTTCCCCAAATCTTCAAGTTTTTAAGTCCCGTGTTAACAAACTTCCTCTCACCTCGCTTAAGACACCTACGGTACGTTAGTATTTGTGGCCAGCCTCGTGGATTGTCCAAAGATAAAAAAATAGAAAAATATGTTGTGATATGTTATTAAAGATTTTTGTGTAGAATTTAAAAATAAAAATTTAATAATAAACAATATTTTTAATAAACAATGGTGTCGAAAAAAATTCCATAATGTAAATACTGGAGCTGATTAAAATATTCAGCACACTTCACCGAGAAATTAATAAATTTATAATATCTCTATTTCTAACCATTTGGCTAGAACACCGCTTTAAAATTCGAAATATTTTACTTAGCTTTGCAAAATCTCATTTAAAATTGCGTATTCCTTGATCGATGCAATTATATTGTTTAAATCAAAATATGTCTGGTATCTGTCTGGCAGGCTATTTTAAACTTGAGTTATTCTCGTAGTAAAGCTAAATTTATTTAAATTTAACAAATAATATGTATATTATACAAATTACTTTGAGTTTTCTTTTTAAGTAGGCTTCTTTAAAGCCCCATTTTTTTAAGTTTATCATACCTTTTGGGCAATTCAAGTAATAATGAAGGATATATTGCCAACTGCCCTTTCTTTTAAAGTAAGGGCGATTTAAGCAATTTAACATTTTCTAACAGGTACCTTGGCGAGACCATAGAGTATTACATATGCCGTAAAATGTGATTAATACTAGTATTGTTTTTTTAAGTTTGTATAGTTACAATTTGATTGTATTGAATTGAATTTCTATAGGATAGCTTTTATACAGGGTAATTTTTTAGTAAGACTTTTTCTGTTACCCCTGTATATATATAATGCAAAAAAATAGGAATTTTCTTTTAAATTAAACCATGTCCAAGATAATTTTATAATGATATTAAATTATGTTACAGGAAACAGTAACAGGTATTAACTCAACATTGTTTATAGCCTACTTAAAAATAACTTTAAAAAAATATAAAAATGCATTTTTCTTAACTAAAAATTAAAAATATGACGTGATACATCGTTGAATTTGTAATAAAAATGGGATTAGATACAGGGTGTACTTTTTTTCAGGCCATATAAAAATAAAGTTGATGATGGTTTCTTAGAAAACGAAACGTCAGGTATAAAATCTAAAAAAATACCATCATGTAGTAACTTAAAAGTGCCAATGAAAAGGTGTTATTAGTTTTTTATATCTCTTCAAATAAAGTCAGAAAAAATAAAATCGATAAAGCCAAATTTTCTGGTTTTGCCTAAATATCTCAGCAGGCCATGAAAATTTTCTTGGGATTTCTAAACGGCATGTAAATAAGCTTTGAAGAACACAGCTTTTTCTAATTTAGGCCCTAAGCTATATCTCAATAAGGTACTGAGATTCCCATGCTTAGGAATTACCCCAATAGAAGCTCGTCATAACCTTTATAATTTTGCGTACATGTAGTTTATGTATCTACTTTGAAATACACAGCATGAGCCATTAAAATTTCAAAGTTGCTTTTTGGCCAAAATAATGGATTTCTATCCCATAGTGTATTGGCGCGTGGCTGTAAAGGGGTGGCGTGCGCCTTTGTATAAAATATCTGATTGCAGGAGGCTCTTATGTTTTTTGTATTATTTTCAAAGGGTACCGAATTTGCGCTTTTTAAAATGTTCTTACTATACCTTACAAAATGTTTAAAGATATCAATGCACTTTAAATTACAATCATTAAAAAGTTATTTTCTTCTTTTTGCCCTAAACCTAAAATTGATTTTACTTTGGATACATCATTTGTTAAGTACCTTAACAGTTAAATAATGAATAAAATTATTTAAAATATTTAGGTAGATGACATCGTTTAAAAACAGTCATCGACTATCGAAATTCTCCTTTGTAAAATTTCGTAGTTCTTTCATTATTATTCAATTCATGCATTTGCTTGGAAAGTTAAGTCTAGTTTTAGGACCTATAAAAGTCTGACCCCAGTACAATTTTGTTATCAGTCTTATCTTCACTGAAAATATACTAAACAAATAAACATGGCAGTTAAGGTACGTACTAAAAGTGTGCTAGTGTTCAAAATTGCGGTTAAACCAGTGCAAATTGTGTCGTTTTTTTCCAAATTCAGTGCTCTCCAGAACTTTTATGTTTGTGAAATGAAAAAAATACGGTTTTTTTTTATTGTGAAAATAATTGCTACTACTAAAAAGGATTTTATTTTTTGGTGCCTAAATCATGTATTCTGAATAACCGAAATTTTGCTTAAATTAATTTTTTAAAGTGACATTACTGTAATTAATATTGATGGTTTGTTAAACCAGTTAATACTTTGTAATGACATCTCTGATAAAGGGATTTATACAAACTTTCCAAAGTTAATATAAATTAATACTTTATTTTTTGTTAAACTAACTAAAAGAGAGTGCTCTTAATAAACTGTCGTTTTGGTTCTAGAAGTGACGTAGGATAACCATTGATAAAGCAGCAATTGCTAAAAATTTTAAAAGCTAATATGAATTAAATCGAAAGTAAATTATGTATTTTTTTTAAAAAGTAATTATAATATGCATACATGGCGTAAAATATGCCAGTTATTAAACATATTTAAATTACCGGAAAAGAATCTTTTAAAATATTATAAACCTCTCCTTCTTGAAATTACATCATTTATTTTTCAAATCTTTTTTATCGTAACAATATAAACAATAAATTAGTTTTGTAAAATTTAGTACTTAAAAACCCTAAATAAATATATCAATAGATATTTGCCACCCTAACACAAAAACGATTAAAATTTAGAATGTCTTAATTTTCTCGGCTCCCTTGCTACGTAGCAGTTTAAAACAGAATCGAAAAAATCACTCCCTCAATATCAAAGAATTAAACAGTATATTTAAGTTATTTTAATTTAGACATTTAAATAATTTTAAATACTTAAGTAAATGCTGAATGCTGAAATTAAAATATAGAACGGAAATCCAGACAAAATTCTGCTCTTAAAAAACAATATGAGTTTAAAAAATATACATGTCATTTAAAACTTTCACTGTTATCTTCACGAGATTTGAAAATCGCCGAAACACGTCAAGATATTTATTGAGGGGGAACGTTTTTTACAAAAAATTGGACGGCGCCCCCTTAACCCCTTAACCACCAGGGCCACCACCCAAAATTCTTAAATGAGAGAGGCGGGTCAGAGTGATACATCATTTTAAAGCTTCTGACGAGTACTTTATAACCCTAGAATATGAAGTCAATATCTTCACCTATTACAAAATGGCGGTACTTTAAAAATTACCTAAATACACTGATTTGGATGGCCATATTTCGAAACTAATAAGTTAGATGTACTTAATGTGGTATTTTCTTAAAGCTCATTTTAAAGATCTTTTTAATGGTGACACTGGTAGTAATATACAGGGTTCATAAAGAAAAAGTACATATTTTTTTATTTAAGAACCCTGTATATTATGTTCACCATTAAAAAAGATCTTTAAATGAGCTTTAAGAAAATACCACATTAAGTACATCTAACTTTATTAGTTTCGGAAATATGACCATCCAAATCAGGTATTTAGGTAATTTTTAAAGTACCGCCATTTTGTAATAGGTGAAGATATTGACTTCATATTCTAGGGTTATAAAGTACTCGTCAGGAGCTTTAAAATGATGTATCACTCGACCCGCCTTCTCATTTAAGAATTTTGGGGTGGTGGCCCTGGTGGTTAAGGGTTAAAGGGGCGCCGTCCAATTTTTTGTAAAAACGTTCCCCCTCAATAAATATCTTGACGTGTTTCGGCGATTTTCTCAAATCTGTCTCGTTTCGAAGATAACTTGAGTGGAAAGTTTTTAAATGAACATACTGTATATAGCTTTCCTTTTTTAATTATATAATTGTTATAAGGCGGATTGTGAAATATTAAATATACCTTAATTTTACATTTTTCTAAGTTTTTTGTATTGGCAGCCTTGCTGTAGCCGTAGCCTACGGGAGGAGTGCTGGCTGGTCACCCTGTAGTAGCAGCCCCCAGGTTTTGGCTAAGGTTTCCGATGCGACTTTCGATCCCAATCCTCAATATTCTTTTGCCATATGCTGTCCCAGATGGTATAACTGGAGACAGCAAGAGCCAAATAGAAAGCAGAAATGGCGATATCGTTCAAGGACAATACAGTGTTGCTGCGACCCTGACGGTACTAGAAGAATCGTAGACTATACTGCTGACCCAATCAACGGATTTAACGCTGTTGTCAGAAAAGCACCGTTAGCTGTCGCAGCCCCCAGTAGTAGCTAGAGCATGTAGCTGCTGCTCAGCTCCAGTATGTAGCTGCACGAGCTGTAGCCTGCTCCCGCCAGTTGCTCCAGCTCCAGTATTTGCTGCCAGAGCAGTAAGCTGCACCTTTAGCTGCTCTCAGCCAGCTCTACGCTAGAGCAGCTCCCTCAGTAGCTGGCCCAGCACCTTTAGCATATTCAGCCTACCCTGCTCCAATTGCACCTTTGGGAGGATAGCAGCGCCACTTAATTATGCCGTTGTTTAGTTAGATATGACTGCTCAGTTCTTATATGTATTTGTAAATAGATTTTTTTTATTATTTGTAGATAAATAAATATCAAATGTGAATTATTTTTGTGTTTCTGCTTAGTTTTAGTACGGGTAATTTATAACTTTTTGAAAAAACTTAAATAATTCTACAATAAAAATAAAAACTTCCTAAAAACAATGTCCCAAACATCTAATGGTTTTTGTAATAACTTTTATACCAATCCAGACATTTTTTAAAAAATTTGTAAAATGCCTGCACACCAAGAGAAAATGTTTGGAATGCAAAAAAAAACAGTTTTTACCAATGTCGTCCCTCGGAGAATTAAGATAAATATTTTTTAATAAAAAGTAGTACGCCACTGCATTTTCTAAAAATACAAATTTTTTATATAAAAAAAACATTTCTCGACATGGTCACTCCTTATAATAACATCAAGTTCTGCTGTAAAAATCACCTTCGTTATTTATTCTTCAATTAGGTAGGATTTGACCATGCCGAAAATGGTTTTTATTTATTTACGCAAAAACCGTGCATTAAAAAAAGTCAAGAGATCAAATTTGTTCCAAACCTTATGGCAATTTTGAAGTGTTTAAATTTTGGATGAATGCAGTTACTTTTTCTTATTAATTTTTTTTTATCTTAAACCTCTTATGGACGACACTGATAAATTTTTTTCTTGTATGTATGTTTATAATTTTTTAAAGACATACCTGAAATGGTATTATAGGTATTACAAAAAAACAATAATTATTTCAAATTTTTAACACTCCGTTGTTTAAAAACTAACACGTTTAGGATGTATCTTTATTGAAAGTTTTTTCTTATTTTTATTGAAGAATTAGCCGTTAAAGTTTGTCGGATAAGTTGTGAAACACCCGTTTAATTCGCAAGTAATTTTCATTCACCCTGAAGAGATAAGTTATAATAAGTATAAGACCCTAAATATTTTACTCTAATTGGTAATATACATGGCTAGTTATAACATAAAATATGAAAATGACCAAGAGTAAAGTACTAGTATTTTTAAAAACAGATTAAAATTGTATAACTAACTGGTGTCAATGATCTGAAAAATAAAGCGGATAGCTAATAGAAAATGTTCCCCATATATTTTCAATAGACCTGCGCACGAATTTTTGACCCCACACTGGGAGAGTTGCTGTACACCTTTGCACATGCGCAGTTCTCATAAAAGTTAGTGTTTTTCAATTAAAATCCAATATAGTGTTGGCAACATTGACAAAATTTGCAGTATTTTAATAAATATAGTGGTTGGAACACTGAAAATGTTTACCTACATAGCAACAGGGCCACACTCATGATAATTTGGGATTTTCCGATTGTAAACGCCAGGTAAAATTGACGCCGTCAGCCGCCCAAAAACCAACCTCTCATCTACGGTCGACCGTTATTAGTCATTTGGTATTTCTGCTAAGCACAAATGAAAGGACATTTGTGCTTAGCGAGTCTTCGTGTTTTTCAGTGGTGTTTTTAACTTTTGTTTATTTTAGTTTTGATAAACCAAAACTAAATAATGAGTTATTGTATAGTGTTGTTTTGCAGAAATTGGAAGGTTTTTCTTGTGGTTTTGATTGCAAATATGAGGTCAGTCAAAAATTTTCAGCATAAAATTTTCTAAGATCACGAACGTTTGCAAACGACCAGAGGCAAAGGTGATAACTTGGTCAAGTCAAATGAGGCAACGGCGTTTACAAATGGCACAACACGCCAAGTTTAACTGAACGAAAACTGCTACGGCAGCGAAAGTGAAATAACAGTGTATAAATTGAGTCCTCAAACTAGTTACACCAAAATTAATTGGTTTTATGATAAAATAAATCAAATACCAATTGATTTAGTTTTGTTGTGTCAAAGTAGTTTTAAGAAGAAAGATAATAACGCAAAAAATATCGTGCAGTTTTAAGGTTTAGTCAAAGAGGGTCCAGCAAAAACAAAATTCAAGTTGAGATTAGTGCTTCAATCCACTCTCGTATACTAAATTATACAAGACAAAAAAAGTACCCAATATCTAAACCGGTTTAATTTTTAGGGACTTCTATGGAAGACGAGTACAAACTTAAAATAAAATATTTAAATATGTGTATATATCCAAGAAACAAAATTAGGTAATTGTCTAGAAAGTTGCGGCCACTCCGTGATTTCGACGAAATTTGCTATACCTTGGTTTTTTGGGGCGCTGATCACGAATCTACTTTTTTCGGAAACGGTTCGATCTTGAGATATTCGTCATCATGGCCAAACTGTTCTTATTTTTACTATAATTCCCTTTTTTTTGCACTAAGTTACTGATGTAACACTAAATTAGCACACAATATTTTATTTAACTATAAAAACCCTTTAAAACATGTTTTTCTTATTGGTTTTTAGCCTTTCTTTATTAATATAAAAAGTTTGCTTTAAATCAAGTCGCCATGTCTGAAACCATTATACACATAGGTGTATGCATGGTTGTAGCGTTTTAGGGGTAAAAGATTTGGAATTTAATGAAAAAACTGTAAAATAACTAAAAAGTTTTTTTTTAAAGATGTTTATATAATATTGTGTGCCTGTTAGGTGTTATATCAAGAATTTTGTGCAAAAAGAAGGCGGAATAGAGTGAAACTAAGAATTGAATTTCAACTTTGATGATGAATATCTCGAGAACGAAACGTTTCCAAAAAAAAAGTCGTGATTAAGCGCCCCAAAAAACTCCTCGTTTACCAAATTTCCAAACCCGGTCCTGTTGTTTGTTTTCCGCTAGTCTGTAAATTTTTAGTGCGCATGCCCACAAGTGTACTGCGCAGTGCCCACGTAGGGTTATTGTCATTTTTGCTGTATTTATCCTTATTATTTTTCAGATCTTTTATATGCAACCGAACTAAAAATTAGAAAATAATTTTTCATTACAAAGAGTTTGTCACTTCAGAGTAAAAAGCGTGGGGTGCATTTTACTATTTTTTCATAACTTTTCCCCTCATAGATATTTGCAAATAGAATAATTATAACATTTAATATATTAAGCACCCCACGCTTTTATTCTGAAGTGACAAACTCTTTGTAATGAAAAATTATTTTCTAATTTTTAGTTCGGTTGCATATAAAAGCGTGTCTTTTTAGTTCTTTAAACTATTATTTATTTTTCATTTTTTTAGTTCGATATATCAATTAGTTTTTTAAAAATAAATGCTCCAGTTTATTCACTAAAAACCCTTCGCCATTTTGTCAAGAGACACAGAGGATCTGTAAAGGAATTTATTTATCCTGGCGGTCCTAATCAGGATAACGGGATACTGTTTTTAAATTATTGCATTGTCATCGGTCCTTGATACGTGTGCAAAGTTTCAAAGAAATTGAATCGCTGGAAGTTGGTAAAAATTAGGCTCAAAGATTCCGTATACATAGATAGATAGATAGATAGATAGATAGTTAGAAAATAATTTTTCATTAAAAAGTATTGTCACTTCATAGTAAAAGCGTGAAGTGCTTAATATATTAAATGTTTATAATTATTATATTTGCCAATATCTATGATGGAAAAGTTATGAAAAAATAGTAAAATGCACCCCACGCTTTTTACTATGAAGTGACAATATTTTTTTTAATGAAAAATTATTTTCTAATTTTTAGTTCGGTTGCATATAAAAGCGTGTTTTTTTAGTTTTTTAAACTATTATTTATTTTTCATTTTTAGTTCGATATGCATTTATGTATGTATAAGTTTGGAATGTTGCCAACAGATGGCAACCCACTAAAAATTTTTTTTCGCCATTTTGTCAAGAGTAGCAAAAGTTTTTCAGATGGACTTTCTGAAAATAACCTAATATAAAATTTGAGTAAAATCGATTCAGATCGAACCTTGAAATGGCCGGTGGTTGGTACCACTGGGACGTACAGGTGACAGATGACACTTGGTGGTATCAGCAGTGGTTATAAATAATATAATGGATTTTTTTTTCCCTGGCGATCCAAACCAGGATAACGGGATACTGTTTGCAGATTATTGCATTGTCATGGGTCCTTAATACGTGTGCAAAGTTTCAAAGAAATCGAATAGCTGGAAGTTGGTTAAAATTAGGCTCAAAGATTCCGTTACATTCAGATGGATAGATAGATGGATAGGATAGTTAACCTGTATACGTAAGTAGATACGACTGGTGTTAAGCTTGACTTTGATGTTTCTATCAGCTAGTCAGTTGGCATTTTTTATTTAACGATTTGCTCAAATGGAAGAAATTCCACAAAATATAAGAGAAAAGGCCATAAAAGCGACCGAAAATCTTTTGCCAGTTAAATCAAGGCAACAGTATGATCGGGAGTAGGTGGCATATTTGGTATTTGGAAAGATGCGAACGCAATTCTTCAAATAACCGAAACCGTTTTAATGGTATATTTTCAGGAACTGATAGTTATTGATTTTATTTTAATACATATGTTTGTATAAACTTGATCTTTATTGTGGGAGAAATAAATTGGATAAGCAATAAAATTTCCATATTAGCGCATTAGGCATTATAAAGGGCATTACTCATAATGCCCGCTTATAATGCCCTAGGTGTGATAGCAGGCATTATTAAGCTACCATAACATATTCCGTTTCTAAGGTATTACAGATCAATAATGGATGGGTAAAACAGAAAAAATTAGGGTCGGCATTTTGCATTTGTTACAATAACTAGGGACAGGATTATATGCAACATAAAAATCCCATAGGTATATGCATGCAAATATGCATAAAATGTGCATAAAATATGCAAGAATGTGCAACAATAAATAATACATTTTAATTGTAAGTTAGATTTAGTAGTAAGGTTCTATCTTCGATCATTTAAAATACTTTTATGTTTTACCCATCTATTATTGATCTGTAATACCTTAGAAACGGAATATGTTATGGTAGCAATAAGACCTGCTATCACACCCAGGGCATTATAAGCGGGCATTATGATAATGCCGCTTATAATGCCTAATGCCTTCTATGGAAATTTTATTGCTTATCCAATTTTATTTCTCTCACAATAAGATCAAGTTTATACAAACATATGTATTAAAATAAAATCAATAACTTACCAGTTCCTGAAAATATTGCCAACGGTTTCGGTTATTTGAAGAATTGCGTTCGCATCTTTCCAAATACCAAATATGCCATACTCCCGATCATACTGTTGCCTTGATTTAACTGGCAAAAGATTTTCGGTCACTTTATGGCCTTTTCTCTTATATTTTGTGGAATTTCTTCCATTTTGAGCAAATCGTTAAATAAAAATGCCAACTGACTAACTGATAGAAACATCAAAGTCAAACTTAACACCAGTCATTATCTACTTACGTATACAGGTACAGGTGCAACTTATTTTTATATTGCAAATAAATAATGTAATTATTCATGTGAAAACACTCTTTTGGGTAAAACATAAAGCATTGTATGCACCACGGGGCTTTACTGGACTATAATGCCCATCAGGTTCGAAATCTGGCCCTCCGGGCCAGAGGCCCTCGGTCTGTTTCGACCTTCAGGTGTCTACGCAGTCCCTACTGATTAACCCTTGATACATAAATAGCTAATATATCTGAAAACGATCACTCCACATCCACTGAGGTAACTGGGCAGAATTTTATATTTGGTGTTATGTTGACAGGTATAGTATCTGGTAATAGATTTTTTTAAAGTTTTGTGGCAATGTGCTTGGCACCATCTAGTTTGGCGGATTTTATTCATTATTTTAATGGATTTAGTTAATGCCAAACTATGAGTTTTAGGCTTTGAAATACATTCAGGCATGATGAGAAAAATGTGTGTAATCACATATCACGGTCAGGTTTTAATATGCAAATGCATATTTGCAGATGTCTGCAGTCTTTAATAGTGACAACCAAAAACACATATTTTTTAAACAGTCATAAATAAAATCACAGACGATGCAATTTCCTGGGGCCACTACAACGAATTTATGAGTCTCCACCTTTAAAAAAAGTGAATAAAAATTACATATTTATTGATAAAGATCTTTTTTAAACAAATTCCATTCACTTTTACTATTAGTTATTACACTCACGACAATGAGCCACATGCTCATTGCCAGAGCCTCTAAGGATTTTAATCGGCCCTGAAGAAATAGGTTTTATTAATCTTGTTAATTTTCTTTTATTACTACACTGAAAAAAATGATATCTTAAAACAAAAGCCTTAGATTTAATTTGAGAGAATTGTGACTTTCATATGTGTTAAAGAAATAGGATCTCAAACAGAAAAAATATGTTTTTCAGCTTTACGTACTAAATTCAAAGAAGGCGCTTTTGTAATAAAAATAACCTTATTTTATCTAGTGACCTCAATGGGTCTACATTAAAGAACGATGTATTCCGTTAAAAACATCGAGCGCTTTCCCACTGAGAGATTCTTTCTTTCAAGACAAGATAGTAAATACCACAGACTGAAATAAAATTTAATTCAGTTAAGATAATTATATTAAATAAACAACTAGTTCTCTTTTTGATAGGTAAGAGGAATTCCTGCTTATCATGTCATTCACTGAGACCTCTCTTCTCCATCGATGATGCGTTTTGCCGAACGAAAGGACTCTGGCTGTCCCGGGTCCAAGTTGAATAATACGAATAACAAGAGTATCTTATAAAAAAAAAACTTTCGTTGTTCGACGGTAGGATATAATCGTTCCGTTGATACCGTACTAAAAGCATAATTCAGTGAATACTTATATTAAAGAAATAGGTTCTTTGACATAAAGGTTAAATATTTTGGTATAGGTTCTTAAAATAAAAACCTATTATTTTAAAGAAAATTCATTAATATTTTGATAGAAACATTTAATATTTCTTTTGTTTAAAATCTTATTTTTAAGATATTTAAGATAATACAGAGCTTAAAACATAAATCTTTAGGTTCTTATTTCTTGATTCTGATATTCTTAAAATAATACTAAGGATATTTTTAATTTAAATAATTTCTTTTACATTAAAGAAATAAATTAAAGTATTTTTCTCCCAGTTTAAGAACCACTATTATTTTAAAGTAAGAAATAAATCTTGGTTTAAAAGCACAACTATTCAAAAAGAATGCATATTTTTAAAACCTTGTATTTGCTTAAAACAAGACTTTTTTTCTGTGTGTAGCAATATTTTAGTTTTAATAATAAACAGAAAAAAATACTAAAGAGGAAAAATATTTAAACTATCTTTCTTAATGAAGGAAATTGTTTTCCTGGTTTATTTTGTGTTCTTCGGAAATATTTTATGGTCACGATTTGTCTTAATTCTAAACGATCACCGGCGCAAAGAGGCGGAAATACTTAATTGCACCCCAGAGCCCAAAATACGGAGGTACACAACAAAGGAGAAGCGGTAAAGCATTTGTCTTTTGGTAACATTTTGCAATATACATGGAAATGTTTTTTTTTAGGATTATGTTTTGATAAGGAAAAAGGGAAGTAAATTTGCTTGGACCATTTTTTCTTTCCTATTATCTTTGTTTGTCAGGGTTTAACCGCAGTATAAAAAAAAACCTTTACATATTATATTAGACGGTTATATAAATATTTAATTAGCCCCAAAAACAAATGCCTAATAGAATGGCGCAACGAGTCTGTGGTTTTTTTTTTTGGGGGGTTAAGCCTAGGGTTGCCAACCATACTTTGTAATAAAGTATCTTACTTTATTTTTGGTAATTATACTTTATGCTTTTGCGTACAAATAAAGTACCGTAAAAATGAGGTTACATTGCACCATAGAGAAACATTACACCAAAATGGAAAAAGTTTATAGGCCATTACAGCTCCCTTAAAACAAAAACATTTCTTAGTTTTCTGCTACCGGATTGATACAGGGCGTATACGTCACTCTTGCAACTAAGGAGTGAAGTACCAAAGAAAACATTAGTCTGGAATTTATCTTCGTAAGAGAAAAACTAGAAACACTACTACTTGGTCGGATAATTCATCAGATGGATCAGTTCAGCTGCAAGACTAATCTGATGATGACCTGGAGTGAGATAAGAGAAATAGAAGGAAGACAAGAATTTACAGAAAAATGCGATTCTAGTTCTTTCGCTGCAAGTAATGTTTGTAGCTTAGACTCGCTAAAACCCGTAAGAGATTGGCGAATTCTGTAATATTTGTCGTATAGAAGGCGACGTCTACCCTGGAGTAATAACGAATTTTTCACTGAGGACAGGTGCAACCGATAATGCGATGGAGAAATCACTTAAAGCTTGGAGATGGCCCACTTGCACAAAGATGAATATTTTTACGAATGGAAGGATGTTCTTGGCTTGATTGAAAAACCAAAACAAATTTCCAAACGTGGATTTTATACAATACCTCAAATAGACCGATTCTAGTATGAATAAATTGTGTTTTTTTATAATAAAATATATGTTTGTAATATATTTTTAATAAACAATTTATTTTATAAAGTTGTTTTATATTTTCAGCTGAACATATTCGAGATTTTCATTAAAAAATAAAAATAATGAAATAAAATTCTAAATTTCGTTTTAAAAACTAAAAACACGCATTTTATATGCAACCGAACTAAAAATTAGAAAATAATTTTTCATTACAAAAGAGTTTGTCACTTCAGAGTAAAAAGCGTGGGGTGCATTATACTATATTTTCATAACTGTTATCAGTTATATACATATTTGCAAATATCTATGAGGGAAAAGTTATGAAAAAATAGTAATAATGCACCCCACGCTTTTACTCTGAAGTGACAAACTCTTTGTAATGAAAAATTATTTTCTAATTTTTGAGTTCGGTTTGCATATAAAGCGTGTTTTTTGGTTTTTAAACTATTACTTATTTTCATTTTTAGTTCGATATATCAATTAGTTTTTAAAAATAAATGCTCCAGTTTATTCACTAAAAAATTCCTTCGCCATTTTGTCAAGGTAGTATAGTAGGATCTGTAAAGGAATTTATTTATCCTGGCGGTCCTAATCAGGATAACGGGATACTGTTTTTAAATTATTGCATTGTCATCGGTCCTTGATACGTGTGCAAAGTTTCAAGAAATTGAATCGCTGGAAGTTGGTAAAAATTAGGCTCAAAGATTCCGTTACATAGATAGACAGGCCCGAGTTAACCAACTACCTGTAAAGAAATTCTAGAATTAGCACAAAAATTAAAAATAAACATAGTAGTGGATATGATGAAATTCCCAAAAGTCTAATAAAGTTGTGTATTCCAGTAACAAGTAAAATTATTGTGTTATATAATAAATAATTCTCTTAAAGAGGGCATATTCCCTGAACAGCTTAAATTAGCGGTAATTAGACCACTTTTTAAAAATAAGGGGGATTCAGAAAGTATGGACAGTTATAGACCCATAAGCCTTCTTCCTGGTTTTTCAAAGTTGTTTGAATTGGGTTTTTAGTGATAGATTAATGGGGTTTATGAAGGAATGTGGTCTTTTTTCGAAAAACCAGCATGGTTACCTTGAGAGAAGATCAACTCAGACTGCAGTCTTTCAGTTTACTAGATTAATTTTGAATTATTTGGAGGAGGGAAAAATAGCAATGGGTATGTTTTTGGATCTTTCAAAGGCTTATGACTGCTTAGATCGTAATCTACTTTTGAAAAAGCTGGAGTTATATGGTGTTAGGGGATCTGCCCTTAAGTGGATTTCATCATATCTAGATCATAGAACGCAAAGAGTAGTTTTGGAAAAAGATAACTATTTGTATAGATCAGAAATTTCGCAGAATACAGTGGGTATTCCACAGGGAAGCATATTAGGACCAATTCTGTTTATTATATTTATTAATGATTTAAATTTAGAATTTGAAATTAACAAGTCAATTAAATGTTCCAGTCTTACAGAATATGCTGACGATACCAATATATTAGTAACAGGGATGCAAATTGCAGATTTAACTCTTAACGCATCAAAGGTTTTTCAGGAAACAAAAATGTGGTTTCAAAAAAATAAACTTCTATTGAACGAAGAAAAAACTAATATCACTATTTTTAAAACAAAACTTAGTAGGAAAGACATACCCGAAACATTGGAATTGGATGGGAAAATTTTACATGTGAAAGAAAACACAAAGTTTTTGGGTATTTATATTAACCAATTTTTAGACTGGTCATGCCATATTGATGAGTTAAGCAAAAAGTTAAATAAGACATGTTACTGTCTACGCATAACATCCAAATATTTAAAAGAAACAGCCTTACGCACACTGTATTTTGCAAATTTCGAAGCCACGCTCAAGTATGGAATAATTTTTTGGGGAAGAAATTCAAAAGTGCAGGATCTTTTTGTTATACAAAAACGTATTTTAAGAATTTTGTATAAAATGTCATATGCACAATCGTGTAGGGGGTTTTTAAGTCTAAGAGACTACTTACTGTTTATGGTCTGTACATTTATGAAACTATAGTATTTTTTTATAAAAACCAGGATAAATTTGACATACAATCTAATCATAATTATAGCACTAGAACACGCAATATTAACTACCCATTACATAGGTTAACTTTAACAGAAAACAATCCATACTATATGTGTATAAAATTGTTTAATAGACTAGATGTTAGAATTAAAAGTGCCCCTAACGAGCGATTGTTCAAAAAGCAATTAATGGACTTTCTTGTAAATTTGGAACCTTATAATCTAAAGGACTATCTGGATGTTTAGAAAATCTTCAAAAATTGTAATTTTTGTATATGTGTTTTTTTAGTGAGAACGTTGTTTTTGTGACGACGTTGTTTTAGTGACGACGTTTCATTTTATGTTGATTTATGTATCAAGGGCGTTACTAGGACTATAATGCACCTGAAGGTCGAAATGGGCCGAGGGCCTCTGGCCTGGGGCTAGATTTCGACCTGATGGGCACGTCATAGTCCAGTAAAGCTTTTCCGTGGTGCAGCTGCAATGCTTTATGTTTTACCCAAAAAAGAGTTTTTCAATGACTAATAACATTATTTATTCGCAATATAAAAATAAGTTGCACCTGTACCTGCAGGCGTAGGCAGATAATGACTGGTGTTAAGTTTGACTTTGATGTTTCTATCAGTTAGTCAGTTGGCATTTTTATTTAACGATTTACTCAAAATGGAAGAAATTCCACAAAATATAAGAGAAGAAGAAGACCATAAAAGCGGACCGAAAATCTTTTGCCAGTTAAATCAAGGGCAACGAAGTATATGATCAGGAGTACAGGCATATTGGTATTTGGAAGATGCGAACGCTAAATTCTTCAAATAACCAGCAAACCGTTTTAATGGCATATTTTCAGCAACTGGTAAGTTATTGATTTTGTTTTAATGCATATGTTTAACAAACTTCGTTATCTTTTGTATAAACTTGATCTTTGTGTGAGAGAAATAAAATTGATGCTAATAAAGTTTCCATATATTAGATTATCAGGCATTTCATAATGCCCGCATTAGTGATGCCCTAGGTGGATAGCAGGTATTATTGCTACCATAACATATTCCCGTTTCTAAGGTATTACAGATCAATAATAGATGGGTAAAAACATAAATTATATTTGTATCCGTTTTGTGTTAACTAGTTTTTGTACCAAGGTACTGCATAAATAGGTATTTTCTGTAATAAAATATTTCAAAGATTAACAAATCTAAAAAATAATATATAATAATAACTAAATTTTTTATGATTAATAAACTATGGCTCTTCTAGTCTCTATGTGATATTTAGGATGTCTCCTTATGGAGCTACAACAAATCTACTACTAAAGCAATTACAAGATGTTCTAAATTGCTACATATCACAAACAATGGCATAATATACCATAAACCTTGACACAAAACACCTCGAAACACAGAACTAATATACAAACACACATCCTTTAGTATAGACGTTTATACATGATGTACCTACTTATATTGTATTATATGTTATCAAAATAAGCAAAGTTAGATTATGTATATTGTTCCTGCAAACATGTTAAATTTAAAGGCCTAAATCGGCTAAATAGATAATAAAAAAATGTTCGGTAATAATAAATAAGATTAAATGAAAAAATTATGAATCCAGGGGCGCCAGCAGAATACATTTTAGGGGTGCATCTACCTCTGAATTCCTTAATGAAATACCGGTAGTTTATCATCTCATATGAGTACAATATTTTTTGTGAAGAGCAGAACAAACATTTATTTAAAAACTCATTCATACAGTGCATTCTTTAAAGCCTTCCTCCTCTTTATTATTTATTTTTTTTTGTTGATTGTTTAAAACTTAAAGTTTAGAAATAAAACTCAATGCAAAAAATACTTTATTTAAGAGTAATATTGACAGATAAAAGATTCTTAGATGGCTGCTAGACTATCTTGAAAAAAATTAATCGTGTGACAGATAATTTTAAAGCTTTTGACAAGTACTATAACCCTAAATATGAAGTCAATACCTACTACAAAATTACAGTTCTGTAAAAATTACACCAATACCCGCTTTGAATGACCATGTTTCCGAGTCTAATAAAGTTAGGTACGCTTTTTTTAATGAATGACATTAAATAACATTTAAAGATCACCGGTCGGTGAGGCGTTACCGAAACCTGAGCGCCTAGTGTGCTTTGACCTTTAGATACTAAATGTGGTATTTTTCTAAAGCTCGTATAAGGGTCTGTTTATTGGTGATATTATACATATACAAGATACTTCAAGAAAAAAAATTGTTCCACCCTGTATAATATTCACCAGCTTTACCATTAAAACTATTTAAAAAATCTTTTAGAAAATACCACATTAACTATATCTACTTTTATTATTAAGTAAAAAGCACAGGAACCGGTAATTTATTTGGTTTAAAGCGCCCCAGACGGTCATGCAAAACCTCACATTGGGGGAGGGGAGTTGTCAGGGTTGGCTTTGGTTGGTTAAATCCATTTTTTTAAATTGCTTTATGCAAATGCTAAAGGCTATAATAAAATTGCCATATGATATACAGGGGTGTTTTAAAATCACGAAAATATTATTTTAAAAATGAAAAAAAATATATATATACATATATATATATATTTATATCTCAAAATGCAGAATTACAAAGCATAAAAAAGTAATTTAAAAATCTTATAACTTTTTTTTGCAACAATAATTTTAAGTTTTCAAGATACCATAATTAATAGCAAAACAAATTATAAAATATAAAACACTTTTATTATTTTTTTAAGCTTTAGAAGTATGTTTTTCTGATATTTTTAAATCTTAAAGCAATATCTTTGCTATTCTTAAATCACCCTGTATATCCTACTAAGATTTTTTCCTCTCCTTTAATTTAATTTTTTATTTGTGCTTTCATTTTTGCGTAAAAGCTCCCTAACTATCGAAGTTAAAGAAAATGCACACATATATTTTTAGAAAATTATTTCGCCTACAAGAAACGTCTTTAAATATAATATTATATATTTTAATTACACGACATACTGACTAGGGGAACATCGTAAAAATCGAATCCGATTGGACGAATCACACTGAACCTAATACTGTGCCCTTTGTCCTAGAATTTAAAATTCTTTTAAATTTGACAAAAAAGTATATACAATGACAAAGAGAGCAAACAAATGGAAATAAACTTTTAAACTTACTTTTTGATATTTGTTTTTATGAATTTCGTTATATTTCAGAAAATCAGAGAAAATAATAACGCAAACGACTTAAGAAACACTATCACAAATATTTTAGCAAATATTGAAGCCTATTTTATTTTCCACTCATTTCGTTTTTTTTATCAGCCGTTTTATTTAACTGTCATTCTCAAACCTTTTCCAGAACCGTGAATATCGTACAAATTCGGTCCGAATAAACTCAATTCAAATCCGCTTGAAAAACAGGGATTGACTTATGGCGTTTAATCCAATCCCTTACTCAATCTGGAAACGTGTATTGCAATTTTGTCGAATTAAGTTTTATTCGATCGGTTGAATCAGATTCAGTATAACGATGTACCCTTAGTCACTCATACCAAACCACACGGCCCTTTTACACAAAACCCTAAATAATTTCTTACCTTAAGCACCATAATTTTAATAATACAACTACAATTGTTATAATAGTCTCAATTAGGCTACTAATACTAAAATGACGGTGTAATTTGGTTTATATAAGTGCGCCAAGACTTTTGGCTTTCATAAGTTGTAAATGTCGCACCAGAATACTAATGACAATTTGGCAACCTTCCAGAGACGTTGTAGCATTGAATAAAATTACCATAAACTCATTTTGCACTTTCATGTTGGGTAAATCAACGATGTAGTGTAAAATTCTTGTTTTTTTGCTAAGCACTAAATTTGACTTAAAAAAATAAATTATGGTTTTAAAATTTTCTTTACATCAAGTTTAAATTAACCTTGAAGCTTGAAAATTGGTTTTTTTAAGGATGTGCTCCCAGAGAACAAAATTATTTTTTTTATACAGGGTGTCTCTAAAGTGTGCAGAAATAATGTCACTTTAAACTGAAGCTCATTTTATGACGATATTACCAAACCCATTACAATTTAATTTAAAAGTGGATGTTTCGGAAACGCAGAGTGCTAAGAATTTTTATATTAAGCATTCCCTAATAGGGAATTATTGGAATTCATATAGGGTCTAGCAGTAATAAATTCAGCAGTATTTTGACATTACGCATGCTCAGTAGTGGTTTTTAAATAAGGGAAACTTTATTAAAGTTACTGCTAGGACTTTAATTGTGCCAAAATATAGTCGATCGTTTCCCTTCCTTATTTTAACATTTGAAAACAAAATGAGGTTAAGGGTAAAAGTAATTTTTGTTTATTTTTAAAATTTGTCTTTAAAATATATACTAAAATAGTTGAAACTTCTTTATTTGTAACTATACAAAAACAAATAAATAAAATAGACTATAAATAAAAACAAATGATAGCCCACTTTTAGGATAAAAATAATACAAACATGTTATGCTGACCAATAACACTTTTTACATAGGCGCGTTAAGGTTTAGCAGCAATAAAATAAGGTTTTTCCCTTAATACTGCTGAGCACTATTTGTTTATTCCAATAATTCTTTAATATCAGCTGTAATATTTATGGTTAAATAGCGCCAAAACTCGAAAACAATCGGAATAAGACATAAAATAATTCGTTGCCGCAAATAGCATCAATCTTTCAATCGGTATTTCGACAGAATAAAAGCTTATTGGCAATGAAATATAAAATGTTTCGAAAGATCTTTTGCATTGAAATATGAAATGTTTTGAAAGATGTTTCCGAAAGATCTTTCTCAATGAAATATAAAAATGTTTCTGAAAAAGATCTCTTCGAATATTAAAATCTTCCGAATACGAATATATCGAATATCGAAATCTTTCGAATATGCACACACCACTAAGACACACTAAGACACCAAGCATTTAAAACAGGACGTCATTTTTAAGATTCCGGCTACTAGCCCCGACGAAAACAAAAATACAGATTTGAAAACTCTTTTGGTAAGTATGCGATCAATAAATAATAATAACTGGAATACGTAATAGTATATTACATTACAAGTGTGGAAAATGACTAATTTCACACGAGTGGGAATATTGTAGCACGAGGCGTTAGCCGAGTGCGACAAACCCACGAGTGTAAGAAAGTCATTTTCACACGAGTACTGTACACTATTTTTCCTACGACCACAAATTATTCACCAAAAAAAAATAAATTAAAGTTTGTCTGTTCAGAAAAAATAAAAAACAATTGAGAACTTTGCAACACTAGGGTGATATTTACTTTGCAACACTAGTGTGATATATACTTTTCCTCACTGCTATATTATACTGTTTTGACAATATTTTACATCGAAAATCACCTACCTAGAAGCATTATATAACTTTTATCATTTTGGAATTTAAAAAGGCCCTCACTTAATAAAAATTGTATGGTTTGTTAGGTAATAACGCTAATAGTTTAATACGGTTTTCTGCTATTATAAGGGTTTTTAAAAATTATCGATTCTTACATATTTTAGACACTCTTCTAAATAAAACGTAAGTGGTGCATATCCAAAATATTCCGTTTTTTAAAAAATATCAGTAAATAAACTTACGGGACCGGGGAGTGAAAAGGGGTGCTGGGTGGGGTAAAATTGGTAAAACGAGTTAATGAAACTGAACATCACATGTAAAATTAAGTAAAAATAACAGTTTTTCCTCATATTTTTAAGAAAAAATATAAAAAATATGAAAATTGTAAATGCATAACCTAAAGTCCTTAAAGTAAGGAAAAAACGACTACCAAACGTCAGTTACCATGCAAAATATGGAAAGCATTTGGCAACGTCGGAAGGGTCTGATTCTATTTATGAATGGATAAAAGAAAGTGGATTCATAAAGTGTGTATTAGCCTTAGGTTTAATTAGGGATTAAAAAAAAAGATTTAACTAGTTGTTTGAGTACACGAAGAAAGAGAGGAAGGAATTTGATCTATAGGCTTTTTTCTCTGGCGCTTTAGGTCGAACGGTCAAGCGGCAAGGCTGCCTCTATAAAGTACGTGCTCAAAGGTAGAAGGGAGATTTTAAATTTGATCTACTTACCTGACAACACTGTGCCAGTGTTTTTATTTTTCGTAAATTTTAATAAATATAAATAAGATGATTTTCGCTAATTTGGGTTCTACCGTTTAAGGTAAATAAAAAGTTTTTTTACTGTCACTACAATAAATATGTCACTTGCAAAACCAATAGCAGTTTTAGAATGACATCATAATATGTATCACACCAGTGTTGTAAAGTACTTTGCAACACTAGTGCTGTAAAGTACTTTTGCAACACTAGTGTGATATAACGCATTTTCTATGCATGAAATCAGTGTGCTATTTGCTATTTTCACTGCCAGTGGTCGTGAGAGAAATAATAATAACTGGAACACGCAAAATATTTAGTCGCCAATTAATCAAGCTGTTAAGTCACCATTTAAATTAATTATTTAATTTTGATTTTGTAAATATTACAGAATTTATTTGAAATGCCGTTTTAGGTTAGATGGTATGTTGTTAATTTGAATACTAGAGTTATATGTTTTTTTAGTAATGATAAATTTGAGATGGTGCTTAAGAGTACAAAAAGAAATAGGGGAAAAAGAATTACGGTGTCCGCTTAAACACATATAAGCCGCACACTAGTGCGGAAAGGTAGTGAGGAGCATAGTGTTCTTTTCTGCACTTGTGCGAAAAGTAACACTTTTTCAAACTAAATTACGTGCGAAAAAGTAGGTGCTTTACACGCCAGTAAAAAATATATTACATAGTTAAAAGTCCATTACCCCAGTTACCACAATAAAAAGTGTATTTTATTGGTTTAAAAATTAGTTACAGTTAATTTCCAGGTATATTTTCCAATATTATGTGCAACAAAAACTAATTCTAGAATTTTTAAATAGTACTTTTGACCTACGAATAATAAATATCTGCATATATTTTTTTTATATATGTACATATATCTCTGTAAGAACCAGAAATATTGTTATCCATTAAATAATTTTGCTTTAAACAACAATAATAGAGAAAATGCTTTTAGTCTTTAATTATTTACAATCCATTAAACAGGTTTAAAAAATCTAGAAAATTAAATATGAAATTTACGTCATGGCTTTGTTTTTAATATCTTTTATTATCCTGAAAATGGAAAAATATAAATTTGTAAAAAGCTAGTATTTTTTTATAGTCCGTTTGCATTAATTTTTTTCTTTGCATTGTTTATGGTAAACATGCCTTTTTGTTACAAGAATGCTTAAATGGTATTGTGTTGAAACAATTTTACAATATACCAACATTTTGCAAAAGTTTTTGTTCTGCTAAAAATAAAGTATTTTGTAGTTGTAGTTGCTTTTGACTTTAAAATTTTACAACTTAAACATTTATTACTTATTATATAAGGGGTTACATAATGATGTTAAAAACATTTAAGGGCAGATTCTAGTATTACAAATATGAAAAAAGTTTCTATAAACATGGGTCTGCAAATTCCCCTTCTTGAGATACAGGGTATTAATCTTTAAAAAATATATATATTTTTTAATATATTAAATATCTTTTATATAACTTTGTTAACAAAAGTTAAGTTTTTCTACGACTCCTATAAAATTGTATAAAAACGCACGTCAAACAGGATCTGAAAATGACTAATTTTACATGATGTATGATGTCAACCAGTCTAAAATATTTTATTTTCTGACATTTAGTTTTGACATAAGCATGTGAAATCATTTCTCCCGACGCGGCGCGGCCTATGAAAAGTTTTCGCACAGTCCTGTCAAAAGTTAAAAGAACAAAATAATAAAATCACATAATAACACTAATTTTCTGCTGTCGAAGAAAAAGTATCGTGTGCAACACGTTCGAAACTGACTCTGGCACACTCGTCTTTTCAAAACTTGTTGCACAATCTACTATTTCCTACGACCACATGTGAAAATAGTAAATAGCACACTGTTCTCATGCATAGAAAATGAGTTTTATCACACTAGTGTATGCAAAGTACGTTACAACACTAGTGTTTGCAAATTATAATATGAAGCTGTCATCGCTGTCATTGTTATTTAAAATAAATTAGGAATTATCAGCCTGTTATTGGGATTAACATTAATAAACCCATGCAATATTTTTAAATGAGGACCTTTTTTAATTCTAAAATGATGAAAAGCTACTAGGTAGGTGATTTTTGATATAAAAATATTGTTAAACAGTATAATATATCGCAGTAAGGAAAAGTAGTGATGCAAAGTTTTCAATTGTTTTCTTATTTTTTCTGTGAAGACAAACAACTTGTTTTTTTGAGAATAACTTGTGGTCGTAGGAAAAGTAGTGTACATTACTTGTGTGAAAATCACTTTTTATACTCGTTGGTTTTTCGCACTCGGATGACGCCTCGTGCAACAATATTCCCACTCGTGTGAAATAAGTCAGTTTCCACCCTTGTAATGTAATATACTATCTTATACGACTGCTTATGTAAAACGCCTAAAAGCGCACGCCAATGTCATTTTGAAAGTGACGTTTTGTACGTGCCGTGTGCAACCTTTACGCACGCTTACCTGAAAGATAAAACGTTTAAATTTTACGACTGGTAGGTAGAGCGACACCTGTTAATATTATTGTTAAGGTTGTCTTATTTTCCTTGTTACCGTGTAACATATTTGTCTCTGTCATATTATTTAAAATATAATTTTACCTAAAAATGAGATTTCTTTATTGTTTTTTTTTACGTAATATGGAAGCAAACCAGTGAATCTAACGACCCTTTGGAAATAGCGAAGCAAGCTGCAATTTTTTGTTTTGTTATTTTCTATTTTTTTCTAAATTGGTAAGTATATTTTGGTTTTAAAAAATATATATTGCAGAAAAAATATAAAGTAAAAAACGTATGTACGTATGGGCGTGGGTTTTTACTTTATTTTTATTTTTAGTTTTTACTAGGCGGACTTAAACCAAAATTAATAATTTTTTGTTTTGGTGTTGTCTTGTAATAATATATGATTCGTGTCAAAAACCAACCGGAATATTATAGACAGAAAAAATAGGACCAATAATTTTAGTTGTCATCACGTGACATAACACATCCATCCAATATAGTCGTTATGGAAACCCTATCAACTATTAGGTATGTTTACTTCATAGATAGAATAGTTATTTATGTATCAAGCGCGTTACTAGGACTCTAATGCCCTGAAGGTCAGAAATAGCCCGAGGGCTAGATTTCGACCTGATGGGCACTATAATCCAGTAAAGCCCGTGGTGCATACAATGCTTTATGTTTTACCCAAAGAGTTTTTTAATGACTAATTACATTATTTATTCGCAATATAAAAATAAGTTGCACCTGTACCTGTATACGTAAGTAGATAATGACTGGTGTTAAGTCTGACTTTGATGTTTCTATCAGTTAGTCAGTTGGCATTTTTATTTAACGACTTGCTCAAAATGGAAGAAATTCCACAAAATATAAGAGAAAAGGCCATAAAAGCGACCGAAAATCTTTTGCCAGTTAAATCAAGGCAACAGTATGATCGGGAGTATGGCATATTTGGTATTTGGAAAGATGCGAACGCAATTCTTTAAATAACCGAAACCGTTTTAATGGCATATTTTCAGGAACTGGTAAGTTATTGATTTTATTTTAATACATATGTTTAACAAACTTTATTATTTTTAGTCGGAAAGAAGACAGTCCGAACTCTCTCTGGACCAAGTATTCCGGGAAATTTCAAAATTGTAATTTTTATTTTGGAAATAAAGTTTAATTTTTAGTATTGTTTAAATAAAAATTATTTTTGTATAAACTTGATCTTTATTGTGAGAGAAATAAAATTGGATAAGCAATAAAATTTCCATATTAGCGCATTAGGGCATTATGATAATGCCCGCTTATAATGCCCTAGGTGTGATAGCAGGTATTATTGCTACCATAACATATTCCGTTTCTAAGGTATTACAGATCAATAATAGATGGGTAAAACATAAATATTATTTTATTAAATTAAATATTGTATTATTTTAGCTATAGAAAACAAAAATAGACCTTAATTAAAGACGTCATTTGGACGTCATTACCAGGACGTCTTTTGTCTGTAACTTAGGGAGGTCATTTTAACATCATTTTGCCGTCATCTTATGACGTCTTTGCTGACTAAAAATAACCAAATATGACTAGAAAGAGACGTCAATAAGACGTCAGCTTGCTGTGGGCACTGGTGTTAGATGAATGTCATTCATCGTTAAGCTGCGTCCAGACTTGCAACAATTCGCTGAACATCAGTCCAAACAAACCAACCTATTTGCGCGCTCCTTTGATGCAAAAAAGCGACAAGCCCTGAACCACCAGCGAAATCATTCCCCAAGCCCCTGGAACGACGTGAATTCCGTCCACGTTTTAGGCGCGCTATACTGCGCGGCAAATTGTTTGCGAAGTCTGGACGCAGTATTAGATAGCACTGAAGATCCAAGTGTGATCTTGGCGAGAAGTCTGTAAAATTTTGCAAGAAAGAACATTCACCTATGTGTAAAACTCTACAAACTAACATTTTTCTTTTCATGTAGGGGCTGACTACGAATAAAATAAATACAGGTATACTTAAATTAATTAATTTTGGGAAAATATGATTTTTAAAGAAAAACTTTTAATTCTGTAGGTAGCACCGTTTCCAAAAGATGTTTTTTCTTCCTAATTTTTAAATTTTTAAACATAAGTCAATGCATTTTTTTATTAATAATGAAAGGTGATAAAATTTGATTAATATTAATAAAAACCAATATTAGTGTTCAGAAATAATTGGAGATGTCAGTAGATGAAGGTGATATGCGACATTTTGTTATTCTGATACTTGTACTGCAATAAGTTGATATATGCTCATTTTAACTTAACACATTTTTTTCTTTTAATAAATTTAAATAAAAATAATTTGTCTGCTTGTGATGTGAATTTCGTAAAAAAATAAATATATAAAATCTACCTTCAGACATGTTAAAATCTTGAATTACTTAAAACAAGTAATAGTGACATAACAAATTTATCCACTGACCTTTTCAATTATAGTCCCTGGACCAGTAAACCAAAACCAAACTTTTAAAACTTTTTAAGAAGGGGTCCTTTTGACGAGTATACCACGAATTTTTCATACCGCCATATATAGAAGTGGCGCGTTAACCCAGCCTGTCAATGCCAAATGTTTCGGGTGTCGGACTGGGCGAACGCGCCACTTTTTTGTTGGACATGTTTACCACGATGGTTTACATGCAATTTTTAAAACATTGTGCCAAAAATCGTGTTACAAGTTACGATATTGACATGTTTTGAATATCGTACTAGGTGGGTTTCGCGGCGGGTAATCCTTACGATTTTTGGAACAATGTTTAAAAATTGCATGCAAGACTGGTGGGATAAACTTGTCCCACAAAAAACGCGTGATGCTTAGTCCAACACCCGAACCATTTGACTAGTAACAGGCTGGGTTAACGCGCCGCTTGCATATATGGCAGTATAAATATTCGCGGTAGACTCCTCAAAAGAAACTTTCCCAAAAAGGTTTTAAAAATGATATTGTAATAAAGTAAAGTTTATTACTGGCGCATTACTAATTTTATTAATTTATTATTTTAATAATATCAGTAGTAATTTTTGACTTAACTGTATTTGATTCATAACTTAACGGGAGGAGGGGGAGTTAAGGTCAGTGCCGTATTATCCATTAGGCTGACTAGGCTACAGCCTAGGGCGCAATGGAAAAAATAGGCGCCAGACAGGGGAGTAATAAGCGCTAGACAGAGGAGTTTTTAAAAAGTTTAGGTCGGGTGGGTATTAGAAGAAATACCACTGTGAATAAGGTGCTTTGAAATAAATGAAATAGGCGCGAAAAGGACGGAATGACTTTTTTTTGTTTGTTTTTTGGTCATCAAATTTTATTTCGGGTGGTGAAGTAAGGCGCCTGAAAAGAAAATAGGCGCAACTGAGGTAAGGGCCTTTTTTTTGCTCTTTAAAATTAAATTTTTTGTCACGCAAAATACGCGCTCTGGGACTTGTAGCCTAGGGCGCCTCATAGGGTTAATACGGCCCTGGTTAAGGTTTCGGCGTCAAAAATAACACCTTTTTTGTAATTTTTTTCAGATATGGATAAGCAAATTTAATAACACCTTTTGTAAATTACTAAGTGTAGTTTTAACAATACTTTGTAATGTCCAAGAAAAAAGAGGACTTTTTTAAAAATATTGAAAATTATTATTAGGGAAAAATGTTAAGAAATAAAAATAGCTCTTAAATATGCAAACTTGAACTAATCGTTTGGGCCAGGTATTTTACATGTAGAAAATTTGAACCAAGTTTTAAATTAATCGGTCAAGTAGTTTTTAAATGACAGTGAATACGGGCTTTAAAAAGTAGTTTTAAGAAAAACGGGTTTAAAAGTTTGTGAGGTAAAAAAGTGTAATGACAGATTAACGCTCATTTCTAGTTTTAAATTATTGAGTGTATAGATACATAAAAATTTAAAATATGTCTGTATGGAATTAGTTACCGGTCTTTAAAAATCAAAATATTCCCGAAAAACCATTATAGACCATAACGATAGAAGATGGGTTAAACATCTAATAACCCGACACCCACGGTTCTCTGGTATTTAGGCATAGACCTTCGTAGAATGTCAAAAAGATACATAAAAAAATAGAAGTGGGAATGCCCGTAGCTGTCAGAGCTAACTGAATACCTACTAACTAAACAAAAACTTTAAGAGTTTTAGTCAGATCCACCTTAAATTTAAAGAATATATTCTTATTTTTTTATCTTTGGACATTCCACGAAGGCTGAAAGCCTAAATACTAACGTACCGTGGGTGTGTTAAGCAGGATAAGAGGAAGTTTGTTAACACGGGACGTAAAAACTTGAAGATTTGGGGGAAGGAAAGACCTCCGCTGGCAGTAGGTTCCACAGTCTAGAAACTCTAGGGATAAAAGAACGAACGAAATGCGAAGTTCGGGGCCTGTCCAATTGAAACGGATAGGGATGCATACGCGCGGCACCACGAGTTTCTCTGTTGGGAGCTGCAAGAGGAGGGACTATACTGGATAATTCGTCCGAGCAGAAACCGTAAAAGTATCTATAGAAGAGCGATAGATCTCCCACAGCTTGATGATGGGCAAGAGAAGGAAGTCTTGGAGTAAGAAAAGGATTATTAATAAGACGAACAGCCCTTCTTTGAAAATGGTTTTACCATAAGATAAGACAAGAAATAGTATTTAATTTTTTTAAAGTACAAACCCTTACGCTCCTCCCTCTCCCGTTAAGATATTAAAATAAAATATTATTAAGCTGTCGAGGAACTAGCAAATATATTTAAAAATAACGTGCTAATTATGCCCTCTTAAACATAGGCAAGCGTACGATTTTCCATAGTATGCACTACTGCGTTTTAATACCAGTTATAGCAGCAGCAAAACAGCTGAAGCAGGCTCTTTAAAGTACAACACATGGAAAATTGATGTTGCCAACTTACTAAAACAATTTACCGATTGCAGATTGCGTTGTAACTTTATTAATGTTGCCAACCTAGCTTTCCAGGGTAATTACATTATGGCTTTGAAGTAAAACATGTTTAACTCATATAAAACAAAATAAACATTTTTAAGCTTTATTATGTAATATAATAACAAAAAAATCTGTAAATATAGAGGCCCTTTATTAAATAAAAAAATACATAAATGTCCTGGTAGCGAGTTTACAAAACCTATACCAGTTCAGTCAGGACGATGACTGAACTCGAGTAGTCTTTGTTTGCAAAAAACAGTTACAAAGTCTACCCCATTTTGGGTTCAAAAATTGACCATATTGGTGTGGTGTTTGTAAGTTAAAGTTAAGGAAATTTTATAAACCTCTATACTGTTTCAGTCATTCAAATATCATGTTTTAAGAAAGTGACGTGTAGATAAAAATTATTTCATCTGCGTGACCTATAAAGGTCTTTTTTAACAGGTGTTATTACAACAAGAACAAAGGGATTTTTATTTAAATATAGTTGAATATTTTTTTAATTCTTTATTTATTTTTCTTATTCCTTTTATATCCTATTCACTATACTTTCCTCAAAATTTAACAAATCTCAAATTTTGCACATTTTTAGGTGCACATTAATGTTACTATCACAATCATCAGATAAAAAAAAACTCGTGATAGATTCTGGCTGAAGGAGCTGTCTTTCCATACTCAAAATAAGGGAAAAAAGTTTTTTAATGCTCAAGCCATCTGAATTCGAGAAAAATATTTATAATTTGTATTAATTACTACATTAAAACCTTGTCTCATAAGGTTGGATTGTCTTAAACTAACTAATCTACTAACAGAAATTTTGACTAATTTAATATCTATACTGGCTAAACAGTTCTAGTTTCTAGTAGATCCTTGATTTTATAATATTTTATATATATATATATATATATATATATATATATATATATATATATATATATATATATATATATATATAATAAAAACTGTAAAAGACATTACTTGCCCATTTCCCTTGAAAATAGTTGCGACGCGAAGACTGAAACAAGATAGCCTTTGTAAAAAAATGGCCCAAAAATATAGTTACAAATGCCATACTGGTATATAGTCAATTTTTAAACCGAAATAGGGTAGACTTTGTAACCAGTGTTGCCAGTATTTTGAACTACGGCGTCGCAAAATCATTCATAAAAGTCGCCCAAATCGCCCAAAATTTTGGGATGCCATCTAGTACCGAATAGTAGTATCACCGAGCAAGATATAAATGGTTTCCTTAGACATGGTGCATAATTTATAAACGTTTTAAGTATGGAGGGTAGAAGGAAGGAGTACCTTCTGAATGTCTTAATAGGAAGGGAGCAAATTAAGGTGGTGCCACAGTAGTAAGTGGAAAGATTTTAACCAAGGATGAAAAGAAAACAATTATTAGAGTTAAATACAAAATGTAAAAAGAAAAGAAATAATCTTTTCACTTGCTACTTCCAATGGACAGTTTCAACTTGTCATTCACCTGACGGCCCGTGGTATTGCTTTAAATGCAATTACGAAATTGCCAAGCAACAAACTTTCATACAATTGAAATATTTTGCCGGCAAAAATTTCTCTGCTATGATATTATATATGAATATATTTTTGTCATCCAAAATTGTTCGAAAATGTCAAACTAAATTATCAGAAAAATTCTTTGTTTTTGGCTTTAATCTAAGTTTTTCAGGAAATAATCTACTTGTATACCACTCGACCTCGAAATTGTTTCATGGACATAATTAATTAAAAAAACCTCGATCACTTTGCAGCCTCGTGTTATTAATAAATTATTGTACATTCAATAATTTTCCAAGCACAATTCTGTACTTCTTTGCGTATTTAGCATATTTTCCCATTGTATTGTCACAAACTCCAATAAAAATTAGCAAGAAACAAACGTGCAAAAAACGGTATTTCCAGAAATACTTAGCTTACATAAACACCAATCGCTTGCTCATAAAATATAAAATTACTAATACCTTTTAACACGCTTTTATTAACTTGGGTTGTAACTATCTATCTATCTATCTATCTATCTATCTATGTAACGGAATCTTTGAGCCTAATTTTAACCAACTTCCAGCTATTCGATTTCTTTGAAACTTTGCACACGTGTCAAGGACCGATGAAGATGCAATAATTTAAAAACAGTATCCCGTTATCTTTTTTGAATCGCCAGGAAAAAAATTCCATTATATTATAAAAACAACACCTAGGATGCCATCTGTTGGCAACATTTCAAACTTTGCTATTAAATGAAGAAGAAATTTTTAGTTTTTACACAATTTGGTTAGTTGCACCATGAGTGTTCAATTTTTATGAACAATAAAAATATAGGGTTAGTTGCACCATTACTTCAAGGATTCCATAATAAAAATTACATTATGTGTAATGTATACATAATACATAATGTGCAATTAATAAAAATTAACATTCTTTTTTTGGATCGCCAGGAAAAAAATTTTCCTTTATATTATAAAAATATAAAAACAACACCTAGGTTGCCACCTGTTGGCAACATTTCAAACTTTGCTATTAAATGAAGAAGAAATTTTTAGTGGGTTGCAATATATTGGCAACGGTCCAAACATTGCCTGGATTGCCATCTGTTGGCAAAATTTCAAACTTTGCTACTTAATGAAGAAGAAATTTTTAGTGAGTTGCAATCTGTTGGAAAAATTTTAAAATTTGCCACTCTTGTTCATTAAAAAATTTTTTCGCCATTTTGTGAAGAGTAGCAGAAACTAAAAATGAAAAATAATTAATAGTTTAAAAAACTAAAAAACACGCTTTTATATGCAACCGAACTAAAAATTAGAAAATAATTTTTTCATTAAAAAAATATTGTCATTTCATAGTAAAAGCGTGGGGTGATAAATATATTAAATGTTATAATTATTATATTTGCAAATATCTATGATGGAAAAGTTATGAAAAATAGTAAAATGCACCCCACGCTTTTTACTATGAAATGACAATATTTTTTTAATGAAAAATTATTTTCTAATTTTAGTTCGGTTGCATATAAAAGCGTGTTTTTTAGTTTTTTTAAACTATTAATTATTCTATTTCTATTCAAAATACAAGTGGAGCACCAAGTATAATTATCTCTTATTAACCTCATAGACTAAAACAGGACGTCGATATATTTAGTCCACGCCAGTTGTACCAATGCAAAAGATTGGTGGAGCCATCTATCGACATACCATAACACTCATGGCAAGGGATTGCATCATTAAGGTGTGAATCTATGTTCGTTGATCGTGACTATAAATGTTATTATAATCTCCCGATTTAGCCCAAATTGCGACCACTCGAAATAAAAAATAGCCCAAAATTGGCACGTCGCAAAAAAGAAAAATATGGTCGTAAAAGACCTAATACAAGTAGCCCAATTTGCGAGTTTGCGACTATACTGGCATCACTGTTTGTAACTGTTTTTGCAAACAAAGACTACGCCAAGTTCAGTCACGGTCCTGACTGAACTGGTATAGTTTTTGTAAATTAGTTTCCTGGTAAGTATGGCTTACTAAGGTTCGTTGGCTGCAGACAAACGCTCTAAAAAAATAAAAAAACTTTGGGTACGTCTCAATGCCAGCTGTGGTGGATTGTAATTGTAATAGTTGGCAAGGAGAGGTCGCATTTTTTCGAAATATATTTTTGTTTCTATAAATGGCATCGGATCACATTGTTACTTTGACATTTTTAAACAAGAAAAAGGTGGAATATACTAAAAATACAATTATCAGATATCAAATTGTGTCATCTAAAAGGTTTGGCCAATATAGTTATTTTTGCTTAAGTACCTGTATTTTTTGCTAATATCGCAAATTGTTATAAGGAAAAAGATGTTTAGATTTAAAAGTTACTTCTAAATATGCAATTTTGTTTATTTAAAAAAAAAAAATAATTTTGTCGCATTAGTGCATTGTACATTCTTCTTGTTTTAATAACAGTAAATTTAAAAAGTTTATTTAAAACTGTCATATAGTATTTACATACAGGGTGTTCATTTAAAACTTTCCACTCAAGTTATCTTCGAAACGAGACAGATTTGAGAAAATCGCCGAAACACGTCAAGATATTTATTGAGGGGGAACGTTTTTACAAAAAATTGGACGGCGCCCCTTTAACCCCTTAACCACCAGGGCCACCACCCCAAAATTCTTAAATGAGAAGGCGGGTCGAGTGATACATCATTTTAAAGCTCCTGACGAGTACTTTATAACCCTAGAATATGAAGTCAATATCTTCATCTATTACAAAATGGCGGTACTTTAAAAATTACCTAAATACCTGATTTGGATGGTCATATTTCAGAAACTAATAAAGTTAGATGTACTTAATGTGGTATTTTCTTAAAGCTCATTTAAAGATCTTTTTAATGGTAGAATAATATACAGGGTTCTTATATAAAAAAATATGTACTTTTCTTCTACCCTGTATATTACTACTAGTATCATCATTATAAAGGACCTTTAGAGGAGCTTAAGAAAACACCCCATTAGGTACATCTAACTGTATAGTTTCGAGATATGGCCATCCAAATCAGTATTTAGGCAATTTTGACCGAGTATAGGTGGAGGTATTGACTTCATATTCTAGGGTTATAAAGTGACTTAATGGAGCTTTAAATGATGCCATGACCCGCCTTAGTTAAGATGACAGGTGTATGCTGAAGGAGGCAGTCCAATTTTTGTAAACGTTCGCCCTCAGTTAATATCTTGACGTGTTTCAGCATTTCTCAAATCTGTCTCGTTTCGAAAGATAACTTAAGTGGAAAGTTTTTACAATGAGCTTCCTATATATCATGAAATGCAATGAACCACTGTACAAACTTAAATTTTCACTATTATCGGGAGAAAAACTCAATTTTTTTGTAAATAAACAAAAATTGCATATTTAAAAAGTAAATTTTAATTTCAAACATCTTTTCTATATAAAAACTTTTGATATTAGCACAATACTGGTACTTTACTTTTAAGAAAAAAATACGTTTTTGGCCAAACCTCGTAGATCACTGATACGATTTGATATCTGATGGTTGCTTTTAGGTTCTGGACCATGTAGAGCTTTTTTCGTTAAATTAATACCAAAAGAGTTTTCCATATGGCACCAACTAACGTAGACACACTGTATAATCAAATGAAAAAGTTATTTGAGTTAATTTCCAAGTTAATCAAAATACTATGACAAAGTCCCAGTTTATATTATTTCCAAGCGATTTGTAACAAATCGATTGGTCAAGATGTACATTATGATTCCAGTCATATAAATTAAAGCGAATTATTTAAATGAATTCGATATACATAAGTATAGAAGTACACGCCCGCTTTCGTTTAACATTGACACACTTACCCAAAATAATGTTATTTAGTCTGGTAATGTGCGAATACTGGCATGTTCTACTTTAAATCAGTGATTACTCTTACATAATCAGTTACTTGACTGAATAATCGTCATTATGGAGTTAATCATTAACAAGTATAGGGAAAGAAGGTTGATCCCAAAGTGATAATAGAGAATTATTGCAAGTTGCCCTATTGAGCTCGGGTATTATTAAGGGGATGCCGATGCCGTAACGTTAAATTGAGCTAAAACGCGATTCGATGCCGTTTTTTAAATATTTGTTTGAGAAAAAGTTGAATATTGAAAAGTTTCTTAAAATGATCCAAAGATTATCGGAAAGTTGGTTATTTTCACGGTTTTGTAATTTTGGGAAATTTAATGTGTTAATTATTAACATTACCAAAAATCAATTAACTTGCCGAAAATCTATGGATCATTTTAAGAAACTTTTCTATATACAACTTTTTTTTAAACAAATATTTAAAAAACGGCAGCGAATCGCGTTTTAGCTAATTTAACGTGTTACCCCATCGTCTTAACACCGGCCTTATTTAAATAGTGCTTGTACCCATAATTTGGAGTTATCGCAAATCATATTGACAGTGCCATTAACCTAAAAAAATGGGAAACATTTTTAGTAGTTTTTCTTTATTGTTTTGTGTTTTTAGGGTTTTGTTTCATACAATTACAAAATTACATTTAAAAAGCAAGGTTTTGGGTATTTTTACTTCAAAAACTTTTAGATTTTGTGGTCGGCAGCTGTTCGGTTATACGAACAGTTCGAAGTTAAATTAAGACCAAAAATAAGCCACGACTCAAAACCGACATAAATAAAGCCAGACACAATCCTTATTAGGGGGTCCTCATCCCACCATGCATCTGCGCAAGCTCAGATGACAAAATAAGACCGGTATTATTAGAGCCTGGCCTTAATTTTACTGTGCAATATTTCTCTGTTGTCTGCATGTACAAGGTTTTATATATATTTTGACACCCTCTTTGAACGATTTTTATTTTGGTTTTTCGCCATGTTGCACTTATTTTTTAACCAATCCAGTTGATATTTGGCACACAAATCGAGCCTTACAAATTCTAAAATTTTAAGACAAAAGTACTTTTTTATATACCGCCAGAGGGCACTTTACCTAAAACTTAAAATTTATTTACATCATAACTTTTTATTTTGACAGATATCGCAAAGCTGGGGACGCCATTTTATAGACAATCAAAAATTAAAAAATAAGGTACTCTTTATTAAAGTCGATAAACGTCACCGTTTAGGCACCAATAGACATCAAAGTTTTCATCAATTTCAATCAAATTACCTACATACATACAGGGTGTCCATTAACTCAACCGATAAACTTAACCAAACGATTCTACAACAAAAATAAGAAAAAACTTCATATAAACATATATGTCCTAAACGTCTTAGTTTTTGAACTACGAGGTGTTAAAAATTATTTTTTTTTTAAATATTTAACAGACGTTTTAGGACATATGTTTATGATAGGTTTTTCTTATTTTCTGCTGTAGAATCGCCCCATAAGTTTGTTGGTTGAGTTACTTGACACCTGTATGTATGTAGGTAATTTGATTGAGATGATGAAAACTGATATCCATTAGTGCCTAAACTGCGAGGTTGATCGACTTGAATAAGAAGTACCTTATTTTAGGTTTATGATTGTCATAAAAGACCTCCAACTTTGCGATATCTGTCAGAATAGAAGCTATGATGTAAATAAATTTTAAGTTTTAGGTAAAGTGCCCTCTGGGCATTTAAAAAAGTACTTTTATCTTAAAATTTTAGAATCTGCAAAGCTCGATTTGTGTGCCAAATATCAACTGGATTGGTTAAAATAAATGCAATATGGCGAAAAAACAAAATAAAAATTGAACTTTGACGGCTTGTAACTCGAGAAACGAATGACATTTTGAAAAAAATTATATGAGGGCTCTACCCTTATTTTGTCAAGTAGAATTAACCCCTTAAGTTTCGTGATTAATTTTGAATCACCCTGTATATGCTTATACAAAAGTTAATAGTTTTCAGGGTATTTGATTTTTTTGTTTCCGACCAAAGTAGACCCTAATGGATTAGAAAATATTTTTTCCGAAAATCTGATGTACATATTTTTTACCTTTTCAGCAGAATAGATGTGCTACACTATGGTGTTATGTTTTCAATAACAAACATTCGGAAATAATTTAGATTATAACTAAATTGTAAGTTCAAACTTGTTTTTTTTTATTTTAATAAAAATTTCTTATTAAACTTTCCAGTGAATATTCTCCGAAAAATAGTTAAGCTACAATTTTTGTACACATCTTGCTTATGACCAAAAGCCTGCTTTCAGGGAACAAATTCTATCAAAACTGCTCGCCACCGTTTGGTAATTCCATTATAAATAATTATTTTACATCATAAGTAAAAAACGCCTCTAATAAAAATTCTATTAAGAGTAACTTTGCCGATATGTTTTATTACAGCAACAAGGTGTTTTTATTTTAGTTTGAGTATTTGGTCAAAAGATCCAAAAATGTAAACCAATATGGTGCATGAAGCATAAACATTAGCTTTGTTCGCGGATCTAGTAATGAACTGATTCTGAACTAGAACCAAACTGGTTTAGAATTGTTTTAAAGCGCATGTCTAGTTATTTATTAGTTCGGAATTTTTAGTTACCGCGAACGATTTTCTATACAGCTGGATAGCCATTTGGTTAGGATTTTTATGGTTAAATTGGATACTACACAAAAAAAATAAATTCAGACAAAAGCTAAATTTTTATGCTGTCGAAAGCCACTCGAGGTCTCTCGGCGGAAAACGAGGGATTCCCTGCCTCCTCTCGTTTTTAACATAAGTAGTATTTAACTAAAGATAAAACTCAAACAACAAGAAATGGTAAAATCTTGTAATAATGTCTAAATTTTTTAATATATTCTTTATTTATTTTATTGCATACATACATTCATATCGGAATACAATTAAAAATCCTTTGTTTATATACGCTCAGAATCACAAAAATATAAAAAAATATTCAACAGGTATATTAACCCGCATAAAAGTAGCAAAAACAAATAAACTGTAATACAACGGTTTATTTCTGATACCACAAAACAGAAAACAGCTGACCATGTCGACAATGCGCATGAAATTCGAACTGAACTTTTAGTTCCAACAAAATCCCAAGACTGCTAATCAGGTTACGAACTGGTAACGAACTGATTCCATTGTAACCCGCAAACACAGAACTGTTACTAAAAATTCAGGATTTTACTAACCGCGAACGCTGCTTTTTCACTGCGCATGCGAATAGTCCCAGAACCGGTTCAGAATCGAACCCGCGAACAAAGCTATTGATTATTTGTGTTTGTTAAAAAAATTGTGCATATAGTTTGTTCAACGATAATCCAAATGGAAAACCATGCTTAGCGTTACACCCTCTGTCCAAAGGTTTAAAGAAGGGATTCAGTCTAAAGAGTAAAATTCTACAGGTTTATAATTAATTCTAATGCGGAGAAGAAAACTTTTTTAAATGATATTTTGTGGACGGATGAGTCTAAATTTTTCACGAGGACATAACTAATTTCCATATTTGGTCAAAGAAAATCCGTATTTAACAAAAAAAACTAATTTGCATATTCCTGGACCATACAAGAAACATTAAGGCATTTTTCTTTAAAATTGGGTGTTATTAACTTTTTATAAGCCATTATGTAACAACAACAAATACTTAAATAAAAAGTTTTTATCTAATTTACCAAATACTTAAAAAAGCTTCTTAAATTTTTTAAAAGTTTAACACCCTGTATCTCGAAACAAAAAAACCCGATTTTTAACACGCTTTTATTAACTTGGGTTGTAACTATCTATCAATCTATCAATCTGGCTGGCTATGTAACGGAATCTTTGAGCCTAATTTTAACCAACTTCCAGCTATTCGATTTCTTTGAAACTTTGCACACGTATTAAGGAAACATGACAATGCAATAATCTGCAAACAGTATCCCGTTATCTTTTTTGGATCGCCAGGAAAAAAATTCCATTATATTATAAAAACAACACCTAGGATGCCATCTGTTGGCAACATTTCAAACTTTGCTATTAAATGAAGAAGAAATTTTTTAGTTTTTACACAATTTGGTTAGTTGCACCATTGGTGTTCAATTTTTATGAACAATAAAAATTAATAAGTTCTTTTACACAATAGGGTTAGTTGCACCATTGGTGTTCAATTTTTATGAACAATAACAGTTAATAAATGCCGTTAACACGCTTTTTTATTAACTTGGGTTGTAACTATCTGGCTATGTAACGGAATCTTTGAGCCTAATTTTAACCAACTTCCAGCTATTCGATTTCTTTGAAACTTTGCACACGTATTAAGGAAACATGACAATGCAATAATCTGCAAACAGTATCCCGTTATCTTTTTTGGATCGCCAGGAAAAAAATTCCATTATATTATAAAAACAACACCTAGGTTGCCATCTGTTGGCAACATTTCAAACTTTGCTATTAAATGAAGAAGAAATTTTTTAGTGGGTTGCAATATATTGGCAACGGTCCAAACATTGCCTGATTGCCATCTGTTGGCAAAATTTCAAACTTTGCTACTTAATGAAGAAGAAATTTTTTAGTGAGTTGCAATCTGTTGGAAAAATTTTAAAATTTGCCACTCTTGTTCATTAAAAAATTTTTTCGCCATTTTGTCAAGAGTAGCAGAAACTAAAAATGAAAAATAATTAATAGTTTAAAAAAACTAAAAAACACGCTTTTATATGCAAACCGAACTAAAAATTAGAAAATAATTTTTCATTAAAAAATATTGTCATTTCATAGTAAAAGCGTGGGGTGATAAATATATTAAATGTTATAATTATTATATTTGCAAATATCTATGATGGAAAAGTTATGAAAAAATAGTAAAATGCACCCCACGCTTTTTACTATGAAATGACAATATTTTTTTTAATGAAAAATTATTTTCTAATTTTTAGTTCGGTTGCATATAAAAGCGTGTTTTTTTAGTTTTTTTAAACTATTAATTATTATTTTTACTCTAAAAAATAAGTAGTATTAAGCTAATTGGTTTTTGGGAACCTTATGTATAAATGCACGAATACCTACTAGTCATATACGTCTAAGTTTCTTTAAGGGTAGTTCAAAACTTATATTTTATCTGACAAAAACTTTCCTATAGTTAACTACAAATTATCCCTTTCGTATATTTTGCAGTCTGGACTACCAATACATAACTAACTTAAGACATAAATAGCTGGTAAAGTTTCGCCTTAGAGATGAAATTATTTTACGTGTTTTTCAACTAGCTATAGTAGTTGAATATTTTATGTTATTACTTCTTTTTCGAACTTATTAAGTAATAACATAAAGGATTTATAAAGGTAAACTATATTGGCTATTATTTTTAACACAAATTATTTATTTTTTGTTTTACCCATCTATTATTGATCTGTAATACCTTAGAAACGGAATATGTTATGGTAGCAATAATGCCCTAATGCGCTAATATGGAAATTTTATTGCTTATCCAATTTTATTTCTCTCACAATAAAGATCAAGTTTATACAAAATAAATAATAGTTTAAAAAAACTAAAAAACACGCTTTTATATGCAACCGAACTAAAAAATTAGAAAATAATTTTTCATTACAAAGAGTTTGTCACTTCAGAGTAAAAAGCGTGGGGTGCATTTTACTATTTTTTCATAACTTTTCCCTCATAGATATTTGCAAATAGAATAATTATAACATTTAATATATTAAGCACCCCACGCTTTTATTCTAAAGTGACAAACTCTTTGTAATGAAAATTATTTTCTAATTTTTAGTTCGGTTGCATATAAAAGCGTGTTTTTTTAGTTTTTTTAAACTATTATTTATTTTTCATTTTTTAGTTCGATATATCAATTAGTTTTCTAAAAATAAATGCTCCAGTTTATTCACTAAAAAATTCCTTCGCCATTTTGTCAAGAGACACAGAGGGATCTGTAAAGGAATTTATTTATCCTGGCGGTCCCAACCTGTGAATAACGCGATAGTGGCTTTTAAATTATCGCATTGTCATCGGTCCTTGATACGTGTGCAAAGTTTCAAAGAAATTGAATCGCTGGAAGTTGGTAAAAATTAGGCTCAAAGATTCCGTTACATAGATAGATAGATAGATAGATAGTTACAACCCAAGCTAATAAAAGCGTGTTAAAAATAATAAAGTTTGTTAAACATTTGTATTAAAATAAAATCAATTTCCTGAAAATACATATGCCATTAAAACGGTTTCGGTTATTTGAAGAATTGCGTTCGCATCTTTCCAAATACCAAATATGCCATACTCCCGATCATACTGTTGCCTTGATTTAACTGGCAAAAGATTTTCGGTCGCTTTTATAGCCTTTTCTCTGATATTTTGTGGAATTTCTTCCATTTTGAGCAAATCGTTATATAAAAATGCCAACTGACTAACTGATAGAAACATCAAAGTCAAACTTAACACCAGTCATTATCTACTTACGTATACAGGTACAGGTGCAACTTATTTTTATATTGCGAATAAATAATGTAATTAGTCATTGAAAAACTTTTTGGGTAAAACATAAAGCATTAAGTATGGCACCACGGGCGTACTGGACTATAATGCCCATCAGGTCGAAATCCAGCCCTCCGGCCAGAGGCCCTCGGGCTATTTCTGGACCTTCAGGGCATTATAGTCCTAGTGACGCCCGTGATACATAAATAGCTATAAAAACATTTTAAAGTTATTAAGCCACGTACAGACTTGGATACAATCGGCGAAAACATTTGTTGGCCGACTTTATCTTGAATGTTGACATCGGTCGGCCGACTTATTGCAAACGCCATGGCAACATCGGTAGGTGTTTTCATCCAGGGAATCGGAAAGTCGCCTGTTTTCCATTTAATATGGAAAACTTCGGCAGGTTTGTACGAGCTTTAAAACCAGTATGGACGCGAAAAAGTTTGTATCTGCAAATGTTGGCCAACTTTGTTGCTGAAAATATTTTTGGACAATATACAGTCGGCCGACAATGTTGTCCCGATTGTATCCATGTCTGTACATGGCTTTAGATTTGTCTGAATATCAATACCTATTTATTAATTTTGACTCTAAATTTAATAATCACGTCCGGGCGACCAAGATGAATTTTCATTTGTGAACGAGTTTAACTTATCTTGCCCAGTTTATTTATTTATTTATTTGTTTGACGACAGATTGATCTGATTTTTGATACACACTCTTAATCTTGATAACAATACAATATAATACGTTCTTTATGATTGTGAATCCAAGATAGCAGCAGATACAAAATGGCGGATTGCATATTACTTCACAGCAACCTCAATATGGGTATCAATAAAAAGGCTTGATTGGTAGAATAGAGATCACTAGGAAAAAAAAATCCAAGATGGCTGCCGCCACATAATGGCGGATTAATAGCGGATTACATATCACTTTAAAACTACCCCAGTATGGGAACCTAATGAAATGAATTGATTAGTAAGGTAAAGTTAATAAGAGAAAAATAGTTTAGATAGTGTAGGTGTATTTACTAATCCAAACAAAGAACTTTTTTAATTTAGAATCGAAGCAAGGCTATGTGGTATGGGCGCCGACAAGATGACTTCCAGGAGAGGCACAGAGGTACAGAGAAGGAAAAAAAGTTTCTTTCTCTGCTCCTTTTTACAACAGCCAGTATTAAAGCATTTAATAAACTCAATAAAATAAAAAGAATGAACTAACACCAAAACTAAAACTTAATTAATTAATTAAACAAATTATATAAAAAAATGTTGTTAAACCGTTTTATTACAATAAAAGTGATGTAGGTTTTGTACTAAAAGGTAAAAATAATTTGGTGATTCCTAGCCACCAGATCGCACCAATCTTCACCAATCTAAGGTATTAATCAGACCAAAAATTATAAAGTCGTTGGACGTAGCATATTTAAAGTAAATATAATGGTAGAAATTTTACGTGTGTTATTTTTAGGGTTGGGCAACCGAAACCGGTTTTCGGTTAACCGTGGTTTTGGCCAAAACCGGTTTTCGAAAACCGGTTTCGAATACCGGTTAACCGGTATTTGAAAACCGGTTTTGAAAACGCGGTTTCCAAATACCGGTTTTTCCGATAATCGGACCAAAATCGAAAAGCGGTTCTTCGAATATCAATTAATAGGTTTTTGGTTGATTGCGGTTTATATAAAAACTACAACTTACTATAATAATACACTAAATTAAAATTTAAAAATTACCACTTTTCGTTTTCTGTTTTTTTATTAACCAATAAACCAAGAAAAAACACCGAAAATAGAATACCAATTTTAAATAAAAGGAAAAAATAAATTATGGAATATGTATGGAATTTTTACATCACCTTTTAGAATCTTGCATTTTATTAACAGGGATGTTATATTATTATTCTTTCTTATTTATGTTTAACTAATTTCTTTTGAAGAATATTCTAGGATGAATAATGATTATCACTTAACACCACAGCTCATGGGCAAATCCGTAATCAACGAAAAAACGATTAATAGAGAATAATTACTTTCCGATTGTCTGTTAACTGTGGTTTAGAAAAAGCCTTTTTCTAGTTTTGAAGACGAGCTGTTTTAGTTTTCGGTTTTAAAACCGATTTCGGTGTATCGGTTTTGAAAACCGTTTTCAGTTCTTGGTTTTAAACCCGGTTTTTAATACCGGTTTTTAAATAGTCGGTTAACCGGTTTTAACCGAAACCGGTTTTCTTAAAAAAACCGTTAACCGGTTTTGTTTTTTTCCGGTTTTTGTCAGCCCTACTTATTTTATTACTTATGTTTCTGATTATTACCCCAGTTTGATGGAGGATTGGTGCGATCAGGTAGCTACAACTTACCAAATTATGTTTTAGCATTTAGTACATAATCTACATTACTTTTATTGTAATAAAACCTTTAACAATAAAAAAATGTATATAGTTTATTATTAAATCTACATTTAAAAAACAAAAAAAACAAAGGTCGCCATTTTCAAAATATATTGCTGTCTCCCTGCTTTTTTTCCTTTGTGTTAAAAATTTTTAAAGACAAAAATGTTTTTAATTTTTTTCCAAATTATCATCCTTAATTTCCGCTCCCTTATTTATAAATTTTCCGCCCCCCGTAGCATTGCGCCCTGCGCCTTGCACCACTTGCACCACCCAGGAGACACGGCCCTGGAAGTTACCTTCACCCTCTGTTTCTTGAATAACAACTGTTTCATATTAAATATAGTATGCAGGTGAAGGTATCGCTATAAGGTTACCTAAAAATTATGGTAAAAGCTAAGATTTATTGAAAATTATAACCCTGTATACTGCAATTTTTTATTTTTTACTTTACATGGCTGTACTAATATTTCACATTTTTTTTTCTTTAATTTTAAAAAATAGAGCCGTAACAAATTTTTAATTTAAAAACTTGAAGAAATTGTTAAAAATTTGTAAGACGGTTTGTATTATTTAAAAATGCATAATTTAATAACAGCTAACATTGGCATATATTAACACGCTTTTATTAACTTGGGTTGTAACTATCTATCCATCTGGCTATCTATGTAACGGAATCTTTGAGCCTAATTTTAACCAACTTCCAGCTATTCGATTTCTTTGAAACTTTGCACACGTATTAAGGACCCATGACAATGCAATAATCTGCAAACAGTATCCCGTTATCCTGCTTTGGATCGCCAGGAAAAAAAATCCATTATATTATTATTATAACCACTGCTTGATACCACCAAGTGTCATCTGTCACCTGTACGTCCCAGTGGTACCAACCACCGGCCATTTCAAGAGTTCGATCTGAATCGATTTTACTCAAATTTTATATTAGGTTATTTTCAGAAAGTCCATCTGAAAAACTTTGCTACTCTTGACAAAATGGCGAAAAATTTTTTAGTGAATAAACTGGAGCATTTATTTTTAAAAAATTAATTGATATAACGAACTAAAAAATGAAAAATAATTAATAGTTTAAAAAACTAAAAACACGCTTTTATATGCAACCGAACTAAAAATTAGAAAATAATTTTTCATTAAAAAAATATTGTAACTTCATAGTAAAAAGCGTAGGGTGCATTTTACTATTTTTTCATAACTTTTCCATCATAGATATTGGCAAATATAATAATTATAACATTTAATATATTAAGCACCCCACGCTTTTTACTATGAAGTTACAATATTTTTTTTTAATGAAAAATTATTTTCTAATTTTTAGTTCGGTTGCATATAAAAGCGTGTTTTTGAGTTTTTTTAAACTATTAATTATTTAAAATATTGAGGAGTTATGGAAAAAAATTTTGCTTTGACAAAAACAATACGTTTTTTTTTATCTTTGGAGAATCCACGAAGGCTGAAAGCCTAAATAATAACGTACCGTGGGTGTCTTATAAGCAGGGTAAGAGGAAGTTTGTTAACACGGGACTTAAAAACTTGAAGATTTGGGGGAAGGAAAGACCTCCGCTGGCAGCAGGTTCCACAGTCTAGAAACTCTAGGATAAAAGAACGAACGAAATGGGAAGTTCGGGGCCTGTCCAATTGAACTGTATAGGATGCATACGCGCGGCACCACGAGTTTCTCTGTTGGGAGCTGCAAGAGGAGGGACTATACTGATAATTCGTCGGAGCAGAAGCCGTAAAAGTATCTATAGAAGAGCGATAGATTCCCACAGCTCGACGATGGCAAGAGAAGGAAGTCTTTGAGTAAGTAAAGGATCATTAATAAGACGAACAGCCCTTCTTTGAATGGCATCAAGAATGCTGAGGGTTGTAGGGGATGCCATTCCCCAGACATGAGAACAATATTCCAGAGAGGGTTGAATTTGGGACACATACAAAGTGTATAAATTGGAAGGAGAAAATACTTTTTGGCTCGGAAAAGAAATCCAAGCATTTTTGAAGCCGCGGTGGCTATAGATACAATGTGTTTATGCCAGTTAAGGCCGTTCTCAAATGTGGCTAAAAAACGTTAATATGCATACTTTAGTTTATATAAAACCATGTTTTTATCCAGTAGGTAAACAGATGGCTTATTGGACATATCGTCGGAGACACTACACAATCCGCGTAACTAGCGACTGGATAATTTTGCGGATAAACTACGTAAGATCCTAATTAGCAAATACAGAGAAAACGTCAATTTTACTCTAATTAATTAGTAAAAGTTTGCCTTTAAAGATAGCGATAATAAAAAAATTGATCAAACGTATTGTGAACACCTAGTATAAAAAAGTATACATTTTGGGAATTTTAAAAATATACATTTTTGGGAAATTTAAATATAATTGGGTTACTTAACATTGGGAAATTTGGTACATAAAACAATACGTGAAGTGTCAAGGTTTAAAAAGTATGAATCAAACAATTTTCTAGGTTACTCTTATAATAATAAAACAAAAACATTAAACAAGCGAGTAGCCTAGAAATGCAAAACAAATACTGAAAAATTTAATATTTAAAGAGAACAAAATTTTAAGACGGGGATTGATTGTTTATTAGATAAGAAAGAGTTAGTAAAGTCAAGTAAAGAGTTAAAGTTTGAGTTAAGCCCCGTACGGGCTATCCCTAGGGATATGCCCGTACTAAATTTAATTAGTTCAATAAGTTAAGTTGGTTTTTAATGCAAAGTTAGTTGTGATGGTCCACCGGTCTCATTGTCCCAATAGATAGTTCCATATGGTACATTTGCCCAGTGACGTCAAGTAGCCTTATATGTAATTCCAAAATTTTATACGTCACATATGGTGGAGGCGCCCCCGTTCCCAGTGACCTTTGTGAAACGTCGGTTATGGTAAGCTGTGCCCGCCCCAGTTCCAGTGCCCTTTGTGAAGCGATAGGAAAAGTCGCTTATGGTACGCCCTTCCTACCCCTCAGTTTATTTTTGGAAGAAAATACCATATATATGGTAAAGGCGTCCCGTTCCCCGGAGAAGAAATGTGTGTGAAAGGACGAAGATGGGGAAAAATATGTTGCGTAGCGTAGCTGCAAGGAGGTAGCAGCGTAGCTACAAGAAAAGGAAGATAAGGTATATCTTCAGTTTTCAAATATGGCTAAATGGTGTTAGCCAGAGGTGATAAAGAAGAATATGGAAATATATTTATTTGTGTCGAAGTTGTATGGTACGTCGTGAAGACGGAGTTCAGAAGCAGCATGAGGCTGCATTAGCACTGGAAGCCGCAGCTCTAGTATGGGGAAGAGCTCTGAAGTATGGTCTTGAATGGTGGGGTACAAGACTAGTTAAGCGGCCCTGAGAAAGCTCAGGATATGGGGAAATTGGCATGAAGTTGCAGTAACCTGATGTGGAAGAAGAAAATGGGAATGAAAGGCAGACAATGGTACGTGGAGAAGTACGGGACAAATGGCCAATGGAACGCACCATCAAGGACATGGACAGGCAGGCAAGGTGGACGCAATTTTTTTATAAAGGCTAGTATAAGAAGAATGTGGAATATTAGGTTAATTTCTAAGTATAAATATAAAAAAAATTGATTTTCTTTTTATGTAAGAGATATTTTTTTTGTTTTTAAACTATCCAATAAATTTAAAAAAGAGCAAAAGATAAAATAGAAAAAAATCACCTAATTAATAGTACATGTAAAACATAGTTAATTATTTTCTTTCCCACTGGTATATTAAATAAATCATTGAATTACCTTTTTAATGGTTCAACGTTTTGCTGACGAGACAAGGCCAAGTTCACTTTTATTGTTACAGGACAGGTCAGTTTTAAATAACACAAACTTTTTTTCTTATTTAGCTGTTTGTGTAGTACATAAATATCTAGTAAACTTAAAGATTAATGAAAAAAATTACAATTTATGAGTAACAATAATTAGGTCATTTTTTGTCTAAAAATAATCTTACCGTTAAAACTATATTTATTTAAAGTACCTACTTAAAGAAAAGCTTAAAAAGGTTTTTAACAATTAAGTTAAAATCTTATTTGAACTAATTATTTCAGCAAAAACATCTCTAGAACTTTTTAAATAATTATTTTAGATAATTTATCCGGAAGAATTTTTTAAAATTTCAAAAAAAAAAGAGTCATAATGTTAAATATAACCTAAATGAATTATTAAAAGAAAAAACTATTTTTACATTTTTTCTTGTGCATTTTTTTGAAAAAAATATTTGGAAAAAACAAAAAATTTAATAAAACGTTAAGATTATTTACGATAAATATAATTTATATATTAAGTAACATGATGTTAGGTTTTAAATAATTGTAAGCTATATGGAACTATCGTTTTTCGATAATATTGCTAATTTTTTTTTTTAATGTTTAAAGTAAATTTGTCTGATTTCTAATAGCGTTGTGGGTCCAACGCTTTCAGGGAAGGGGCATATGTGAACACCTAGTACAAAAAAGTATACATTTTGGGAATTTTAAAAATATACATTTTTGGGAAATTTAAATATAATTGGGTTACTTAACATTGGGAAATTTGGTACATAAAACAATACGTGAAGTGTCAAGGTTTAAAAAGTATGAATCAAACAATTTTCTAGGTTACTCTTATAATAATAAAACAAAAACATTAAACAAGCGAGTAGCCTAGAAATGCAAAACAAATACTGAAAAATTTAATATTTAAAGAGAACAAAATTTTAAGACGGGGATTGATTGTTTATTAGATAAGAAAGAGTTAGTAAAGTCAAGTAAAGAGTTAAAGTTTGAGTTAAGCCCCGTACGGGCTATCTCTAGGGATATGCCCGTACTAAATTTAATTAGTTCAATAAGTTAAGTTGGTTTTTAATGCAAAGTTAATTGTGATGGTCCACCGGTCTCATTGTCCCAATAGATAGTTCCATATGGTACATTTGCCCAGTGACGTCAAGTAGCCTTATATGTAATTCCAAAATTTTTTTATACGTCACAGTATATATGCGGTCATCTATCGTAGATTCGCGGTTATGCACTATCCCCGACGATTCCCAAATTTTGTTAAATAAGCTTATATCTTTTAAAAACCTTAGTTATTTAATTTTTTTATTTAATAATTTACTTAAGGCTTGCTCTATTGTGATTGATTATATTGCGCAATATCACGTGTTGTGCAATAAAATTGAGCGTTTAGGGCTAATATTGAAGATTGAGCAATGAATGAACGAACGAATAACAAGCTATCGTCCGATTAAATACGAAAATATTGCACAGTTTGTATTATTGTGAAATATATTTAAGCGTTTGGATTCAAAGCACTATTCATATTGCTCAATAAAATATATTGTGCAACGTTATTGTAGGTCTAGGAGCCGCCTATAAGAATACTGCTTGCATAATTTGGTTGTTTTTGTTTTGCTAACAAAAATATCATAATCATTTTTTGATTAAAAAGTATTAGGGATATTTTCTTTGTTAGCTGCTTACAGCAGCTGTAAGCACTTTCATTTTTTGACAAATTAATGACGTCAGTCTTACAGCACCTCACAGCGGTTGTTAGCGGCGTCGGGAGATGTCTAACCACTTTCTAACAGGATAAAAAAACAAGGAGGAGGAAATATAGCCGAATTTAGGATTAAAAGTCAAACAAAATTGACTTAATGTATACTAATAACAATAACAAGATTATGTGTGGAAACCATGTAAAGGATTAATTTACCTGCTATATCGATATCGCGCATTTTTGTTTTAATTTGTTGCCATTTTTTAGGTTATATTATTAATAATTTTTTATGTCATTTGTCATTGGCGGTAAGCGCTTTTATTTTTTCGATTCACATTATAAAGACGTCAACTGTTAGACAAGCTTGTTAGCAGCTGTAAGACAGAATAATTAGAAAAATATCCCTATAATTTTTAACATAATTGTATTTTTTGTAATTTCTGTGTTAAATATACTTTTATCTTTTAAATTTTGTTTAGGTTATGTTTAAAACTATAACACTATTTATCCCTAACGAACAGCCAGACATCCTAAATTGCTTTTCTTGTTCTTATGAAGTTAGTAGTGGAGACACATGCTTTGTCATTTTGCCGGTCGCTTCTGCTAGAATATAAAAACGAAAGGGACAAGCAAATCTTAACATTTCTTGTAAACGAAGATAAATTTGATTTTTCTTTATCCACTTTGTTCTGCAAAATACCGCATTTGGAAAAAATGTTAGTTTTACCGGTTTTTATATCTACATTTTCTATTGATTATACTGGGTGTCTAACCGTAATCGAGCAAAGGTTTTTTTGTGTTCTTTAAAATGAGGTATAGCTTGTCTTTCTGTCTTATCATACGGCTAGATTGAAAAGGGGCAGCAATTTTTTAAAGAGCTAAATGCGAGTAGCTACACCGGCACTTAGGTTGCGTTTATATTGGCACCGCTCGAGCGATGAGCGTCAAGTGGATATGGAATGATAATACAACTAATAGAAATTAAAATTTTGATTTACCTACGTAAAATGTAAACACAATAAACAGAAAAAAGAAAAAAGAAGAAAAGCCATTAAAATTAAATAAAGGTGGGGCCTTTTTTTGTAGAGACGGCATATTGTAGCTGCCTCAGGCGGCACTTTTTCTTGGCCTAAATTGGAAATATTGTCTCTTTTGTTCTTGTTATTCCAATTAAAATATAGGCAAAAATATCCACCTTATTAAAGACTTTAATTTTAAATAGGGTTATATTTTGTAAAAAAAAAAAAATGTTGTGAGGTTTAATCAAGTTAGACCATAAGAATATTTAGGTCTACTAAATCTAGTTAAAATTAATTTATTATGTAGTATTTGTATATGCATATTTAGCAGATTATCACAACTATTTTTAAATAAAGGTTATTATTTCTTTCACAAAAAAAGTTCTTATACCCTAAATTCGCATTCGCATTCGCGAATTTGATAATTTTAACATTCGTTATATCACTAGTTGATAGCAAGACACGAAAAAATTACAATGACACCTTAAACTAAAAGCATCAATCGTGAATTATTAATTTCTAAAATACAAACAAGATTAGCTCTATGGAAAAATAGACATCGGTTTGCAAAAGAGGCAAATTGTTGCACACGTACTGGATCACCACGAAGTTGACAATTAAGATGGTGATATTCGCCATAAAGGACTCTGTTTTTATTATGGTAATAAAAGCCTTGTCCTTTTATTTATTTTTTATATTAATAACTGCTTTGTCACAGAATTTATCAGTTTTAGTTTGAAAGAAACCGAGAAAATAGCTGAAATAGTGCTTTACCAATATGAATACGACGACGCGCGAGATGATAACGCTAAAGCAGAATTGCTCTACGCTCGTCGCTGGAGCTGTGCCAGTATGAATGCGACCTTAGCGGGCGATACCCTGTGGCAGATTTTGGAAGATTGACAGCAAAATCTGCAATATTTTAATTAAACAGATACAAAATAAACCCCTTAGCTTCACTTTCAATTACAGTTGCCATGGCGGCGCGGTAGCTACTGCGATTGAAATTATTAAAAGTAAAGCTTTGCATTTTTATTAAAAAAATGGGTAAAATAAATAGAAAAATGGGTCTTTAAGAGGTGAAAATCAAATATTAGGTTCTTTTTAGCCGAAAACTCAAGAATTGCATTAAAAAAAAAAGATAAAATACGGTGAATTTAGGTTAGTATTCTATTTAAGATTAATGATAAATATCTTAAAAACAAAATGTGTTCAGCTAAAAATTCCGATTCGTGATCAGCGCCTTAAAAACCCCCGTATATGTATATGAACAGAAATTGTAACATTTAATTAACATATTTTTTGTGTGTTTTAATAAATGTTTTTATAAATGGCAATAAATTAAAAAACACATTTTGTTAAATATTTAAATATTACGTTTATAACGTAGCAATAGCTTAATGGTATAAAAAATAGATCATTTAGGATCATCAGCGGAGGTCTTTCCTTCCCCCCAAATCTTCAAGTTTTTAAGTCCCGTGTTAACAAACTTCCTCTTACCCTGCTTAAGACACCCACGGTACGTTAGTATTTAGGCTTTCAGCCTTCGTGGATTGTCCAAAGATAAAAAAAATAAAAAAAATAAAAAATAGATCATTTAGGTATTGTTTTTACCCTTATGTTACCCTGATCCCAGGACATGCACCACTAATTAGAGGACAAACTATAAACTGTTTAATTTTAAGGAATTTATGGTTTCGTCCGTTACTTTGTGACCGTACATTTAAATTAATAAAATAAAACAAAAATATACTTTGTTCATAGTCACTTTAATTGAATATTTAGCCGTGACAGCTGTTTCGTAGTACAACTACGTTTCAAAATGTAGTTGTACTACGAAACAGCTGTCACGGCTAAATATTCAATTAAAGTGACTATGAACAAAGTATATTTTTGTTTTATTTTATTAATGTTTAATTTTAATTTAAATACAATTTTATAATTAAAAGTTACAAAATTATTAATAAAGGCTTTACAAAAATCATTAAAATGCATAATTAATTTAAAATATACAAAAAAAATCCGATTAGGTGTAAATTCCAATTCCGATTTTACCGAATGTGCCACAGAAATTGACTTTCGGCAGTAAAGAACTTTAATAATTCAAATAGCAACCACTACCTTAAGCCTTAGAATTTATCTTAATACTTATTTCTTTATCTTTTTTGGTAATTATATCCCATCTGTCAGCCTAATAGACTACGTTTATATCGAATACTTGAAGCTGGCTTGAAAACAAAGCGGCTTTGAAGTGAATTCCAAGTCCATGTGTTTATTTCGGTGGCTTCAAAGTCGATTTAAAATCGAGGTCAAGCACATTTCAGGCCATCGTCGTTTGGTCGTACGCATATAATACAGTGGACATCAAATAAAAACAAACCCCACTTTTTATTTCGTCCCGTTTTGTGTGCTGTTGTTGGTGTGAGCGTGTTTTAAAGTTTTCCCCTGTTTTCCAACTCATATTTTTTATAAAAATGTCAAAATTCTATATGAAATTGACACTGATGACGTTTGAGAAAACATTTATCTGAAGTTAGGCGGTTATTAAGTCGGCTTGACTTAAATGATTCAAGTCACTTTTAAGCGCGTTTATATCGCCTTTTTTAAGCCACTTTTAAAAGCCACTTTAACTTAAGCTAGCTTCAACTATTCGATATAAACGTAGTAATAGTTTTTTAAGATCTTAAGAGTGAAATAATGGGTTACCTTTAAAATAGCGTAGAAAATATAATTTTTAACGTTTCAGTTTCAATAAGTTAAAAACTTTTAGGTTTAGGAAAAGGATATATTACTAAAAAAGATTAGAAAATTAATGGTTAGTTTAATTTTAAGGCTTATAGAACTGGTTTCCATTTCAATTATTGAAGTTCTTTACTGCCGATTGTCAATTCTGTGGAATTTCCGGTAAAACCGGAAATCGTATTTTTACGGTGAATAAGGCTAATGAAGTATATACAAATAATCGCATTGGCCGTTTCCTGTCATCGTTTGTCTTTTTAACAAATCGATAAAAACTAATTAAGAAGCATAAAGCATGTGGTCCATGTATTTACTTAGGCTTTCCTGTAGTATTGATTTTTAGAAAAATATATAGGGTGTTCCATTTAAAATCGCAAATTTAAAAGCACTTCTGGTTCAACCAGATGCGCCATATAAAATCTGAAACATCGGAAATCTGCTTCCAATTCAACCATACATCCAACCAAAATTTCCAAATCGTATAAGTCTTCTTAAGAAAATGACAGGCTTACTAGTAATTTCGTGACCACCGGGTAGCGGTATCGCTTTTTCAAAATATATACTAAAACTTTGTATTTCCTTTGTTTTTTGCAAAATATTAGGAATGTGGAACTTCCTATCTAGACAGGTTCTTCTTTTTTCAAATAACATTTTCTCTTTTCTTAGACTTTACGCCCATATAAAGTAATACAAAATTTTACAATGTAATAATTTTTTTGCTTTATTTAGTGTTAAAGCTTTTTTTTACCGGCTGTTCCTAACCGGTGGCTCACCTCTATAACTTTTTTATTTTTTAAGATAATTAAATAAAATTTTGTACGTAAGTACCTATGTCAAATAATTATGCATTGTTGCACGTATTTGGTTTTTCCTATCACTTTCGGTCTAGCTGAAAACGATCCTTAATTTTTATTTTAAATGGGACAGTGGGTTTTTATTACTCATTTAAATAGAAACTTACATTCCGAGTATAAAGATACAATAGTGTTTTTTGACATTTAAGCTTTTAGTTTTTTAAATTTTAAACTTTAAATCTAGAGTGCCGTATATTCGATAAAACGACAAATTCTGGAATAAATAGTTACAGAAAAATGGATGTGACATCTTTTGTTTTTATAGCCTCTACAGAAACGTCTAAAGTTTGCAAAGTCGTATATATGGTCTAAAGTTAGTTTTTTCAAATGGATCAAGGTGGCTCACTATAATACCTATAAAAAGTATTTTCTTACCACATTTTGATAACAAATAATCAATATTTTACTTGCCGGTATATCACAAAAATCCTTATTAACTATTTTTTTAACAGCAACAGCTAACCCGTTATAGTAAATATGGATTTTCCTAATATACTTTTAACTAAAATATTGATTGTGTTATATCAAATTATCGATAAATAAATACTCTTTTAAACTATTATAGTGCGCCACCCTTAATCCATTTGAAAAAACTGACTTAGAATCATAAAAACGATTTTGCAAACCTTAGGCGACTCTGTAGTGGCTTTAAAAACAAAATATTGTCACATCCATTTTTCCGTGACTACTTGATTCAAAATTTGTTGCTTCATTGCATTCATGGCACTAGATTAAAAATTTCAAAATTAAAAAAATTTAGAGGTTATATGTTAAAAAGTAGCAAATATAGTGCCATTGTACTCCGGAATGATATACTCTACTCAAATAAGTAAAAATATACCGAGTGTTCTAATTAAAATAAGAAAGTAAGGGTCAGTTCCGGCTAAACCGGAAGTAATTAGAAACAACTAAATACGCGAAACAGTGCACATTTGTATGTTATACCTGCGTGCAAAATTTTATTTTAATATCTATAAAAATAAAAAAGTTATAGAAGCTAGAGACACCCGGTATAGTTTTAAAGTTTTTTTAAGCAATGTAAAGAAAAATACCATACTTTTTAAATATTACCAAAGATATGCATATTTTGTTTCCTCTTTTCCCGACAAAAAATATAATAAAAACCCGTGTCTCTATCCCCAAACTATGTTAAAAGAGAACAAAGAAGAGCGTTTTAATTCTCTGGCAGTTTCCTAACAAAGAAAAAAGCAATTTAATTTTAACTGAGATAACTAGAAAATGGTCATGTGTATTTTATAAGGGAAAGATTAATTTTATTTGCTAAACGAATTCAGCATACTTAGACCTTATTAAAAGCTACCATAAGATTTAGGACTGACTAATCAATTTTAATTTAACATCTGACCAGTGCCGCCAAAAGCTACGTGCGCTACTGGTATAGAAAGAAATCACGAAGACCCTTAATACTAAAAAAAAAGATGTAAGGCAGGAACAAAACAGATAAATTTTATTTGCTAAACGAATTCAGCATACTTAGACCTTATTAAAAACTACAATAAGATTTAAGACTGACTAATCAATTTTTATTTAACATCTGACCAGTGCCGCCAAAAGCTACGTGCGCCACTGGTATAGAAAGAAATCACGAAGACCCTTAATACTAAAAAAAAAAGAAGTACGGTAGGAACAAAACAGATAAATTTTATTTTCTAAACGAAATCAGCATACTTAGACCTTAGTAAAAACTACCATGAGATTTAAGACTGACTAATCAATTTTAATTAATCATTTGACCAATGCCGTCAAAAGCTACGTGCGCGACTGGTATAGAAAGAAATCACGAAGACCCTTTTAATAGTAAAAAAAAATATGTACGCAACTACTTTTAAGTTTTTATTACGAAAGAGAGTCTGTGTAAGTGAACTTTGTTTGTCACTTGGTACCGGCACCCCATATAAAAACTCAAAACCCTCCGCGACAAACGCCCAACCCGTTCCCACTTCGTTGGGCAATAATTATATTTTTTCTGGATATTTTAAATTTCTTCCCGGTAATTTTCAACTCCCTCCCGGAAAAAAAAACCTGAATTCAACATTAAAAAAAGCAATCAAAGTTTGAAACTTTACACATTTATTATTTTAGTATTGAGGAATATCGAAAAAAATACAACTAAAAATAAGTAGCCAAATCCATCCTTTTTTTTTTGCTAATATGAAATATAGTTGACCCGTGCCCACTTCGTTGGGAGTTAATTATATTTTTCCGCTGACTCGATATACATATGCCATTATTTTTTTCTAAAGTTTTTGTTCGATCATAATAAAATATAGCCTATAGCACTCCTGAATAGTGTAGCTTTTTGACTGTAAAAGAATATACAAATAAAACTAGGGCAAATTATACTCTTGCGCCGTGGGTTGGTATTAGATTTGGTACTGATGAGCCGAATATTATTAAATCACACCTCGTCAGGTACGTTTGAAGTAAAAAGCTTTGAGCTAGTCAGCTTTATAAGTTTAGGCAAACAAAACTTTATAAAAGAATATATGTCTAGAAAATAACGATGTAACGAAATAATTTTGATAATATTTGGTAGTAACATAGTAAAAGTTTTTTTATATTGTCTATTTTTTTATATTTTATATTTTCTATAAGTCTAAATGTGCTTTCCTATAAAACTTGAAAAGGAGTCCCGATACGATAAAGGGACTTATATAGTGTGATAGCCCTTTATCCCCCTCGAACAATAAAGTTCCCGTTTTACCCCAAAGGGCGTATTTTTAAAGATATAAGGACTCTTCCAACCCTTTAACTTGGAAATTAAGTGTAGTGGCGCCATCTGTTGTGGAGCATTTGAACTTCATTTAGAACAACGGTTATTTGGGTCTCATATCAACTCCCGAGCGAAGCCGGAAGTCATAGCTAGTATATATATATATATATATATATATATATATATATATATATATATATATATATATATATATATATATATATATATATTTATTTAATAAATACAAAAATATTATACTTTATTATGTACAAAAAAGGATTTGAAAATGCTGTTCAGGCATTCAGGCACAAAAATGTTCAGCAATAAAATAACAAACTGGGGATAAATAATTGGAATTTTAAAATAATCTGCTTATAAAAACAACGTATGTTAATTGGCTTCAGAAGCGACAAACCGTTATTTTTAAAAAGAGTATTCATTTTTTGTCAGCGTTTATTTTGCATTGTTATACCAAAAATTAATAATATTTACTCTTTGGTTATACCTTTATTTAAAGTCAGTTCCGGATTAACCCTAGAAGCAAATTAAGCAATTGCTTAGAGCACAGGGCCGTATTATCCATTAGGCTGACTAGGCTACAGCCTAGGGCGCCATGAAAAAGTAAGCGCCAGACAGGAGGGAGTATTTTCAGAAATAATTTTATTTGAAAAATGGTCTTATTTTCTTGCATTTTATACAGTGTTAAAAGGAAAATATCAACTTAAAAATAACTCTGTATTGCTGACATATTGGTGAAGTGGCCGATTATTTTTAATTATGTCTATAGTAATTTATGTAACAAGTGCATAAAGTGATTTTTTACAAATATCAAATTGATATGACAGCATAAACCGTCAGGCGAGTGCGGCAATTCCATAATAACTCAGTCAGAAATGTTGGTAACAGTTTTCTGTTGGAACAAAAAAATAAACAAGAAAGGTTACGTTAAAAATTTGTCAGTAATGTTTGAAGAAAGATTGCAAACTTTTCAAACAGTTTCCAACATGTTTCGAACATTTTAAAACTACTACTGAAACAACAAAAAATTGTGTAATGTTACAAACATGGCACTGCTGGACAAACCTAATGTTTTTCTTACACTTCTAAAAAAATAGCGTTTCTAACACGTGCCAAAAGTGCCTTTTCCGCCCTTGACTGCTTGCCGGTTAACCGGTTGACCTTGACGGTCCACTGCATTCGCGTGCAGAAAAGTGACACTTTCGGCACTAGCTAGGAAATATACTACTTATATCTTAATAATGGGGTAAACCAAAATAATAAAAGCGTAAAAACTAAGAAAAAACTCAGATTTAAAAATAATATACAGTGTGGTCAATTCAGTGTGCGCCAAATGGCAAACTTTTTATTTTTTATTTAAAAAATTTAGTGTACCTGTTTAAAAGTTTTATTAAAAGTTTTATGGTATGCAGGGTGGGTCAAAACATTATAAACTGCTAAAGAGTAAAGCCGAATTTTTTTTGTCAACGGTTGTCAACGGTTCAAAATCATTACATTTTTTCGGTAAATGATGACGTCATCGACGTCGCGTGTTCAACCGTTTTTGAAAACAGGTCGGAGAACGCTGCAAAGAAGTGAGATACCCTAAAAAGAGACAGATATTAAGTAATTTGGCGGCTGTTGTAGTTGTGTATGTTACAGATACGAAAAAAGAATATTCATAAAGTAAAAGAAGAAAAGAAAAATAATTAAATTACTAAAAATGAAGTAACTCGCCAGCTGGATCAAGCAACAGGAAAAGTGAGGTTAAAAATTATCAGCTGATACATAGGTTTAAAAACATCGGTTTTTTTACTACATTTTTAACGACGTCATTTTTAACTACGCTTTAAAACGTCCTTTGAACCGTTGACAATGAAAAATTCGCCTTAAAGTAGACTAAAAACCAGTTACAAAGAAGCAACAAGTGTTATACAAATAAAGGCGGAATCAACTATTTCTTTCTAAACGCGTCATTTAAATAGTGTTCGAGCAACAAAAAGGGGAATAATTAAAAGTGAGACAGAACTGATGATCGCCTGGCTTTTTTATACTGATTTTAAGTCTATTCTTGTTTTAAAAATGCCTTTAATACAATAGTTAAGAGAAAGTTTATTTAAAATTAAGACATATTTAGGTTTTAGTTTTTTTATTTTTAACTTTAAATTTTCTTATCTATTTTTATATAAATTTAAAATAAGGAATTTTATAGCAAGTGGGAAATTTTCATAGGCACCTTCTTATTTACAGTACATTTACCTCATTAAAACGTATACTAAAATTCTAGGATCATAATAAATATCTTTAAAACATACTTAAAGTTAGCGCTTAGCAAGGATCGTAAATATCACGATATTTATGGAAAATATAATATCGGAGAGTAAAAATTTACATCGAATATTTTGGTACTTTTATTTTCTAAGAATAATACATTATGTAATTTATAATAAATATTTAATATTTTTTTAAATGTTAACAATAATACACACACCTCCAAAATTCTTGGCCCCCTGGTATATTCTTAAACCCGTAATCTATAGTTACGGCAAAAATTTGTACATAAATTGTCAATTAAATGTCAAATATTCTTATCGAGAAATAAACAAAAATTTGTAGCGAAAGTCCGAAAATAAAGGGATATCTTTAAAAGATAGCAGTTTTAAATTTTAATTGAAAGAATACACAAACAATTTTTGTACAGAATGCCGGGAAATCCGATTTCTTCGTTTAACAGAGGATGAATAGTGGCTTTACACCAAGAAGTGTGTCAAAGCACCAAATTTCGGACCGTCTTAACATCCCCAGGACCTCAGTCAGATGCATAATAACTATGTTTGAAGAAACTGGTGGCGTTGACCGAAGGCGAGTAACTGGTCGTCCTAGAGTAACCACACATAGAGAAGACCGTTATGTGACTGGTTAGGTTCGTAGGAATAGGAGAATCACTGTATCAGCTCTTCGAAATCATTTTTTACGTACGTACCGAAGAAGAATTTCAATAAGTACAATTCGAAGGCGATTACATTCTAACAATTTAAGAGCCAGAAGACCCTTAAGAGCCTACGCTTTTACCTCGACATATTGCTGCACGATTGCAATGGGGTCAGGAGCGTAGAAATTGGCTTTACAACAATGGCGAAATGTCCTTTTCTCCGATGAGACAAGATTTGGCCTGTTAAGTGACAGTCGCAGAGAAAGGGTTTGGAGGGTCCAGGCAGACTGGAACGCCAAAGAAGTTGCTTCTTACCAAGGGGCAACAGTTATGTTTTGGGGCGGAATAATGTACGGGCGGCGAACTCTACTTATTCCTATCGAGCGGACCATGACAGGTGCTACATACGCCAAAAACATCATCGAACCTATCATTCAACCTTTGCGCAACGAATTTGGCAAAATTTTTATTTTTCAAGATGACAATGCCACGCCACATCGTACTCAAAGGGTACAAAACATGCTTCGAGAAGGAAATATCGAACGACTGAACTGGCCTGCGAACTCGCCAGACCTGAATCCGATTGAACGTGTCTGGGACCATATTGCTAGAGCAATAAAAGAAAGAGAAAATCTTCCTGTAACCCTTCAGGAACTAGTTATAGCCACCCAAGAGGAATAGGACAACATGGATCAAGGTTATATTGACAACCTTATTCGCAGTATGCCAAGACGAGTTGGTCAACTTATTGAGCAAAAGGGTGGCAATACTGATTATTAATTTTTGTTATGTTGTATGCTTACATTTTTTTATTAAAAAATTAAATAATGTGTTAATTTTTTTACATATTTTTTACTTTTATTATTATTTTTTAAATAAGCAGCAAAAAAGAATATTTAAAGCTAGAAAATGTAAGCATATAAATTTATTATATGAACTACACTTTTACACTTTAATTGCATTATATTTTTAAATACCAGGGGGGCCAAAAATTTTGGAGGTGTGTTTAGTACCTAGTACAAAGGATAAAGGTTTGTTATTTATTAATTTTAAGAAATTTAAAAAGCTTTTAAGTCAACATTTACATGGGCAGATAAGAACTTAAAATACAAAATTACGGTAAATGTGTTGAAAGTCGCGTTAACTCCGATTTTGACAAAATTTGGTATATGGTTTTTTGATGCTGATCACATATCGATACACTAATTCGTAAAGGTGCTGCCTCCATTTTCATTCAAAATGAATGTTAGTTACTAAAACTTTTGTAGGATCTTAATTAATAAGAATTTCTATGGTTTCTTAACTTAAAATTACTTCAAAAACATTAATCTACGTAACAAATGGTAAAAACTCTATTTTAAATTATTTTAATATGATTAATAAAATATTTTTGTCTCTGTTGTAAAATTTTCTGGATATGGATGTAGCTGATTTGCGAATTAAGGTATCAATATCTAAAACATTTGGTCTTCTTTTTGCGCACAATTTTTGATTTAAAGATAAAGTATAGCACATCATATTTAATTTAACCTGTTTTTTATGTATTTTACATGTTATTCTCAATAAATTGCAAATTTATTGCTTTTAAAGCATGCAATTGTTTTCACAGCTAAGCGGTAAGACTGCCTTTAATAGGTATGTTCTTGAGGGTTAGAAAAACGTCAACGACGTCTGACGTCACACTAAATGCGCGTATATAACATTTTTTTCTTCTTATCATCTAAGCATTGCAACCCAATAGGTTTCTATGAAACTCGAGTTAAAACCCATTTCGCATCGTGGGCCCCCTACTATGATGTTATTACTTTATTAAAATTTTTGGTACAACAACAAATTTTAAAATTATGTCAATCTAGATGGATTTTCTATTTGTATTTACGTTTAGTTGTACTGCAAAGCGGATTAAAAGAGCATTTTTATGTGCGAACTTTTCAAACGTCACTTTTAATCCGAAAGCTTTGGGAAATTCAATTACTATAAAAGGTTTTTGAAATACGCCAAGAGGTTGCCGTCTTGTTAAAGCCTTTTTAGGTTTAAATTATCAAGTTTGTGTAATTCGCTTAAAGGTATATATATAAAAAAATATTTTAATACAAAGAAGCACCGTTTTTTTTTATGATTTTTATTAAATATAAAAAAATTACAAAACCAATAATTGACATGGTCATAGAACGTGGTGAAGAACTACTTAAAACACTAAATAACTTGTCCTTGTCTATTGTGGCACTTACTAAGTGATATGCCGTTGGTCAAGATTGTTTTTTAAATATTTTACGGAAAGTTAAAATAGTTACTTCTGAAAGAAAGTCTGCGACATCTCCCAATTTCCAATCTCCCTTGGTGCCAGTCGTTCCACAAGTCGTCTTCCTCTGATCTTTTTATTATTGCCTTCTCTTTAACACTTTTTTTTGTTTTTTTTCTTTTAGTTTTTAATTTAGTATTTTTTTAAAAAGTCTTTGGTTCCCCATTCCTTGAACATGTCCATTGTTTATACCACCTGAGTTGTATTATTTATATATTATCTGTTATTGTGTATTTTTCTACCTTTAATGTTGCTCAAATTGCTTTGTATAGAATTCTGTCAAATTTAAATTTTTCTGCTGATCGCCTCCAAAAGTCAATTTCGGTTGCCTCTAGGGCTTTTATGGTTTTTTACCTTAAATTGTTTAACTTAAAATAGTTTAAATTAGCACAATAGTAGCATTTTTTACGCTCTTTAAGACTAAAGCTAGGAAAAAATTTGACAATAGGGTTTTTGACTTATACAGCAAATCACCCTTTTTTAAATGGAACACGCTATATAATTTATTACCATTAAAAAGACCTTTTTATATTCTCCCAATGTGATAGTTGTGCATGACCGTCTATAGCGCTTCAAACCAATTAAATTACACGTGCTTGTGCTTTTTACTGTAGTCTGTCTAAAAACCGTCGAATTCGATGGGGTTCAATCTAGTTTAAGTTTAAAACAAGAAAGGTTTTAAATTTTGTCCCATTTTCCACGAATATTAAAAATATTTGATATTGTTTTATCGATATATCGAGAAGGTAAATATCGATATTTGAGTTCCAACATATCGATATTTGAAAATAATCGATATGTCGTTGCCATCCCTATCGATACTGCGTTTGACGTAATATTCCCCAAAGTATAGGCAACACACGTTGCATTTTGTTTTTTAAGAAAAAAATTAAACATTAAAAAAGTGGTGCTGCGACGTCTTAGTAACCAGAGGATCATTTAAAAAAAAAGATCATCTAAATTGGTACAGCAGAAGTCTAGGTATATTGAAGTGTCTGGAAATTATGCCTTTGCGTTTTAAATATATAGATTAATATAGTTTTTAAGTTTAATATAATATATATATTCATATTTCCAAAACTATAAAGGATAAACATATTGAATGTATTTTTTAAAGCTTTTTAAAAGACCTTTTAAATGGTAATACAATATACAGGGTGTCTTATATTAAAATATTATTTACTATTAAACTCCTGAGGATGGCAAAATTTCCGAAACTATTAAAAATCTTTTAAGGGGTGCTGAAATATACAGGGTTTTCCATAAAAAAGTTAATTTTGCTATATAATCCGATTGTCAATTGTTTTTTCTAATTTTTAATCTAAAAAATGTTAAAAATTCTACTAGTTTGCTAATTAACACTATTATGTATTTTGAGTAATATTGAAGTTACCAATAACGGACACCTAATTTGGATGACCCTGTATACACTACACTGAGCAAAAAAATGGATTCGTTTTAAACATGATATCGAAAATATTTTTCAAGGCAACAAAATGAAAATATCATGACTGTTTGAGCCTTCAATATTATTATTTAGTTAGAAAATTAAACAAAGACTAACGCAATTGCCTTAAAAAAATTAAAATTTAAATAACCTGATGTATTTAGCAACCCTTTCAACACCTGTATTGTTTCTTGGTAAACTTACCGATTTAAAATAAATAAAATAAAATATAAATCAAAAATTGTCGGGACGGAGAAGTTTATTTTATAAAAACATCTATTTTTTGCTGTCAGCTATTAAGGCATTTGCTATATTTTTTCATTTGACATTACTGGATAGTTTAAACACAATACTGTTTTGTTTTTAAGATTAAAAATAAATAATAGTTTAAAAAACTAAAAAAACACGCTTTTATATGCAACCGAACTAAAAATTAGAAAATAATTTTTCATTAAAAAAAATATTGTCACTTCAGAGTAAAAAGCGTGGGGTGCTTAATATATTAAATGTTATAATTATTATATTTGCCAATATCTATGAGGGAAAAGTTATGAAAAAATAGTAAAATGCACCCCACGCTTTTTACTCTGAAGTGACAATAGTTTTTTAATGAAAAATTATTTTCTAATTTTTAGTTCGGTTGCATATAAAAGCGTGTTTTTTTAATTTTTTTAAACTATTATTTATTTTTCATCTTTTAGTTCGATATGCATGTATGTATGTATGTATGTAAAAATGCTACAGTTTATTCACTAAAAAATTCCTTCGCCATTTTGTCAAGAGTAGCTAAAGTTCCTGAGAAAGTTTGGGATGTTGCCAAAGATGGCAACACAGGTGTTGTTTTTATAATATAAAGGATTTTTTTATCCTGGCGATCCTAACCAGGATAACGGGATACTGTTTGCAGATTATTGCATTGTCATGGGTCCTTAATACGTGTGCAAAGTTTCAAAGAAATCGAATAGCTGGAAGTTGGTAAAAATTAGGCTCAAAGATTCCGTTACATAGATAGATAGATAGATAGATAGATAGTTACAACCCAAGTTAATAAAAGCGTGTTAATAATAAAGACATTTTTTTTTGCTATATCTCCCTGTTGGTTGATTTAACCCCCGTGTTGTATAAGGCAAACAACACTTTATTTTACACAAAGAATCACCTCTTAAAATTGTTCGTATTTGTTTAGAATCACCCAGTATACCTATATACAGGGTGTCCAAGAATATATGGGCAATCTTTTGGTTCATATAACACATAAAAATAATGTAACTCGTAAAATGCTTCAAGAGTATTGTACATGAATTGTTGTGAGCGTTAGCTGCGGCGCCGATAGTGGAATTATACAGGGTGCTCCAAAAAAAGATCCATAATAACACTGTATGAAAGTTTAGTTTTTGGATTGCATAAATAAAAATTAAAGGTTTATAAGATATTTAGAATTTTTAAGAAATTCTTGACAAAAATAATAATTTAATATATTGTGAACAACTAGTATAAAAAGTATACATTTTGGAAATTTTAAAAATATAAATATACATTTTTGGTAATTTTAAAATAAGTATACATTTTAATTAGGTTACTTAACATTGGAAATTTTGCTAAATAAAGATATACGTGAGGTGTCAAGGTTTTAAAAGTATAAATTAAACAATTTTCTAGGTTACTCTTATAATAATAAAATAAAAACATTAAACAAACTGGGTCGCGTAGAAATGCAAAACAAACACTGGAAAATTTATTATTTAAAGAGGTAGGAGAAAGAAATTAGAAAAGACATTAGATTAGATAAGAAGTAGGTAGTAGAAGTGAAGTCAAGTATAAAGTTAAAGTTTTAGTTAAGCCGTACGGGCTACCCCTAGTTGGGGGTATGCCCGTACTAAATTTAGTTAGTTTTTTGTCCACCGGTCTCATGGTCCCAAGGAGATAGTTCCATATGGTACATTTGTCCAAGTGACGTCAAGAAGCCCTTATATGTATTTCAAAACTCTAAGTCACAATATGTTACCTTAGTTACGCTTGACTGTATATTATATTGAGTTGCTAAAATATTTATTGTAACATTACCTACATTTATTTTTTTACTAGAAATTATACAGGTTATCTAGAAATTATTAAATACTTAATATAAGTTACTGGACACCCTATAATCTCTTGTAAAAATTTAAATGTAAGTGATTGTACACTTAATTTTCTAGCAATCTAACATTATGTAAAAAGTTAAGGCTAAGTAGGGTAGGATACATTAAGATTTTGTTATTGTCATGATTTTTTCAAAAATTCCAATTATCTTAAAAACCTTTTAGTTTTGTTATAGGAATCGCTGATAAAACTTAAATTATTTTTGCCCCAACAATCTAAAAATGAACTAATATATAAGTTGTTTCATTCAAAAACACAAGTTTATTATTAATTTATTTTCCTGGAGCACCCTGTACAATTCCACCATCAGAGACGCAGCTGACGGTCACAACAATCTATATCCACTTCTGAAGTATTTTACGAGTTATAAACGAAGAGGAAATATCTGACAAAATTTTGTATCTGGCCCACGGTCTTAATATTTTCCCAAAGTCCATCTTTACAGAGATGTGCCTTTAAATGACGCCACTCAAAATCATTTTTTATTGACTAAAAGGGTTTTATTTAATAATTTTGTTTGTCGGTTCGACCTAGGCTCTCTCTTATTTTATACATTTTCCAGCTTTAATTTTTCAAGATGGGACCCTTTACAATACTGCAACAATAATTTTTAGTTTCGTTAAAATAGGTTTTTTAGTACCATTTTTAACAGAATATTGTTTTTAGATGTCCCTACTAAACAAAAATTTGTTTTTGTCAAAAACGCTTTAATTTATTAACACCCAACGGGAGTAAAGATGGGTCCAAATTTAATTCATTCTGAAAGCGATGCCGCCAAGTACACAAAAATGATAAAGTAAAGAAACCCTTTTGTGGACAATGATTTATTGCAGCAAAAATATTTAACCCGACGAGTTTCTAGTACCACGCCACGTGCCACCGGTTTTATAGTAGGCAGAGGCGAAATAAGAGAATGTTTTGTAAGTAGGTGATACGTTTTTTAGCAATGTATTTTTATTATTTATCTAAAAATATGTAATCAGGCTCTGTGCATTCGAAAAGGTTTGTTTACTTTATCATTTTTTGTGTACTTGGCGGCATCGCTTTCAGAATGAATTAAATATGGGTCCATCTATACCTTTTAATTTCTAAGGATTTAAGCTACCCAAAATTACTTTTGGTATTTATTTATTATACAGGCCCTAGCAAACTAATAAAGGCAAATGTTTTACAGGAATACCATTTTTAAAAGTGCTTACTTGTATTTATTATATTAAAAATTATTTCATGATAACAAGTACTACAAGAGTTATTCAAGAAAAACCGATTTCCAGCGGCGTCCCTAAAGGGCACATATCCCTATAAAGAGGGGCTTTAGGAAAAACATTTATAGGACTCACATTATTTTTACGTGTTCTATATGAATCCGAGAGATTGCCCACATATTCTTTGACACCCTGTATATAATTCCAATCAGGTTTTTTAAATAATATTTTGCTTTAATTTCAAAATAAATATATGATATGATTTATCTAAATTTTATTCAGTATTTTGAGGTATGCAGAGATTTTTATGAGAAATATATTTTTTTAAGAAATCAAAAATTAAAAAGATTTCTATAACAATTATGGCGGTTGCTGTATAAAATTAACCGTACTTTTAAATAGATAAAAATCTTGCCAGTAAATTGTGTTTAACACATTTTTATATAGTTATTTTTAATTTTCGGATGCTAACTGTCCAATTTTACGTCATAAAATATCATTTTAAACAACATTCGTCAAAAGCCTAACCATCAATTTATTAATATTTTATTAATAAACCATTCACGGTTGAATGACTGTGCTTGTTATAAGTTTTAACATAAAAGCCTTGTTTTAAACCCCACCTACGTGGTTTTATTATGTGTTAATTATAATAATTCCACTAAATTTTGGAATATTGATTAAATGATCTATAAACATAACATCGAGGTCGTGTAAACACTAGCGTTGCAAGTGGAGGCGGAAGGGGGCGGCCCGCCGTTGTCATGTTACACTGGCAGGATCCCATTTTGGAGACAAGGACTTTTTGGTTGGTTTTTGCTCTAAACTTTTTTCACAAAAGAAAACGTGAAATGGTATGGGCCCCGACTTTACTTTCTGCCCCGGGCTCCAACACCTCTAGCTACGCCACTGTGTGTAAAGAACTTTAAGGAGACAAGAAAAGAAAGCCAGAATGTCTGTCTGACATAAATATCATGCAGAAGTAAACCCACCATAACTTTATTAGTTTTGAAAATAGGGCCATCCAAATCAGCCACACCTTTCAGTTCGCCTAGCAGGTACTTGTGCTCATCGAAAACGCCTGTCAATTTGTTTTCAAACCTTACTATTGTGTACACCTAGTATAAAAAAAGTATACATTTTGGGAATTTTAAAAATATACATTTTTGGGAATTTTAAAATAAGTATACATTTTAATTAGTTTACTTAACATTGGGAAATTTGCTACATAAAAATATACGTGAGGTGTCAAGGTCTTAAAAGTATAAATTAAACAATTTTCTAAGTTACTTTTATAATAATAAAATAAAAACATTAAACAAACTGGGTAGCGTAGAAATGCAAAACAAACACTAAAAAATTTGATATTTAAAGAAGAGAGAAAGAAATTAAAAGGGATGAGATTAGATAAGAAGTAGTTAGTGAAGTCAAGTATAAAGTTAAAGTTGTAGTTAAGCCCCCGTACGGGCTATCCCTAGTTGGGGGTATGCCCGTACTAAATTAAGTTAGTTCAATAAGTTAAATTAGTTTTTAAAAAATGGAAAGTTAGTTTTTTGTCCACCGGTCTAATGGTTCCAGAAGATTGTTCCATATGGTACATTTGCCCAGTGACGTCAAGTAGCCCTTATGTATTTAAAATTATACGTCACATATGGTGGAGGTGCCCCCGTTCCCAGTGACCTTTGGGAAACGTCGGTAATGGTAAGCTGTGCCCGCCCCAGTTCCAGTGTCCTTTGTGATGCGATAGGAAAAGTCGCTCATGGTACGCCCTTCCTACCCCTCAGTGTATTTGTGGAAGAAAATGCCATAAATATGGTAAAGGCGTCCCGTTCCCCGAAGAAAAAATGTGTGTGAAATGACAAAGATGGGGAAAAAAATATGTTGCGTAGCGTAGCTGCAAGGAGGTAGCAGCGTAGCTACAAGAAAAAGGAAGATAAGGTATATCTTCAGTTTTGAAATATGGCTAAATGGTGTTAGCCAGAGTTGTTGAAGATGAATATGAAATAGTTATTTGCGTTAAAGTTGTTGTTTTACGTCGTGAAGACGGCTATGAATGAACTATATCCTAAAAAAATTTTAAGCTTGCAGCTCTAATTTTTTTCTTTCAAAAATATAGAGGGTGATGATGTGTCGGGCTAATGCTTGCCAGGTGATATTTGTCGTACTTAGCATGTATGACAAAACAAATTTCTAGCCCTTCAGGCCCAACGTTGCTCCAAGGGTTAACTGGCTCTGAGACTATAAATAAAAAAAAATACTTCGATTGATGATATACAGGGTGAGTTATAACTTAAAATATAAAAAGTGACCAAGAGTAAAAGACCTTTATTTTTAAAAATAGGACAAAATTGTATAAGTAATTTAAAGTCATTTTTTTTTGTGTTTAGTTAAAGGCTAAATAAACTTTTTTTCAGTAAATACCACGGCCAAATTTTAATAAAATCGAATTGGGCATATTTCAGATATTAATAAAAAAACGATTTTTTTCAATTTAACACATTCTTAAGTACTTAGAAAAACACAAAATTTTGCATGACAGGCAGTATGGATTTCGCCACAAAAGATCTACAGCAGATCTTCTTACCTTCGTATCACACTGCTGGAATCAGTCTCTTGAGTTTCTAGGTGAGTCCCAGATCGTTGCTCTTGATATATCCAAAGCTTTTGACCAGGTCTGGCATGCCGCACTTCTTAATAAACTTCCCTCCTATAGTCTTTCAACTAAACTCTGTACTTGGCTCTCTAGTTATCTATCTGATCGTCGTATATCAGTTATTGTGGACGGCCATTCTTCATGCTTTCACCAAGTAAATGCTGGAGTCCCTCAGGGCTCAGTTCTGGCACCAACATTGTTTCTTCTTCACATCAACGACCTTCTCTCGTCCACAACTAATTCCATTCATAGTTTCGCCGACGATAGTATCCTTCATTCCAGTTTTCAGGTTCCTAAACCCATTACTAAACTTTCGCAGGATCTTAATTTAATATTGGATCGGGGCGCTAAAAATCTCGTCCATTTTAATGCATCCAAAACACAATCATGTTCCTTGTCGCGAAAAGAGTCATCAAATACTCATCCTCTACTTATGAACGGCCAAGTTTTACAGAGCAAAGACACCTTTAATCTTGTGGGCGTCACATTTGAAAGTAACCTTAACTGGCATAAACACATTGTATCTATAGCCACGGCAGCTTCAAAAGCTTGGATTTCTCTTTCGAGCCAAAAAGTACATTTCCTCTTCTAATTTATACACTTTATATGTGTCCCAAATCCGACCTCCCTTGGAATATTGTTCTCATATCTGGGGCATGGCGTCCCCACAACCCTAAGCATTCTTGATTCTATTCAAAGAAGAGCTATTTGTCTCATTAATGATCTTTCACTTACAGAAAGGCTTCCTCTCTTGCACATTGTCGGGCTGTGGGGATTTATCGCTTTTTATAGGTACTTCCATGGCTTCTGCTCTGAAGAATTGTCCAGTATAGTTCCTCCACTTTACGGTTCCCAACAGAGAAACTCGTGGTTCCGCGCGTATGCATCCCTATACGGTCCAACTGGACAGGCCCCGAACTTCCCACTTTGTTCGTTTTTTATCCCTAGAGTTTCTAGGTTGTGGAACCTGCTGCCCGCGGAGGTCTTTTCCTTCCCCCAAATCTTCAAGTATTTAAGTCCCGTGTCAACAAACTCCCTCTTACCTCGCTTAAGACACCCACGGTACGTTAGTATTTAGGCTTTTAGCCTTCGTGGTTTGTCCAAAGATAAAAAAAAAAGAAATTTACCCTGTATCCTAAAAACAAAAGCATTTCCAGGCCTATGTTTATTTAAACTTTTTATCTTTTTTATAAAATTGGCTCAGGAATATGCCCCTAGATTTTTCTGCAATTAGGAAACACCCTGTGTAAAAAAAAATGCTACTTAACATATTTTTTTCCTTTGTAACTAAAAATGAAGAAAAATAGGTCCCTATTTACGAATCGTTTTTCCAAAATATACCTATTTGAAAATAAATATATTATGCTTGACGTGTGTGCACATATGATATGAAAATTGAAGTTTTCCATTTTCAATAAAATCACAAGTTTTCACCTTAAAAAAACTAATAAAATCAAATAAAATGTTATGGCGTAAAGTGCTTTAACAAAACCGAAGTATTACAGAAAGTTTTACAGATAAGACATAAGTATGATCTCTACAAATTAGAATTTATTGAACAACACAACAAAAAGTAGTTATTTTTTTATATTTAAAATAATTTCTGATAATTACCATTTTATTAATGCAAAAATATTACCGCTTTACAGGGTTAGTAGAAAAACAGGTGGATTATCTCAACATTCGTAAATAAAGGGGTGTTTTTAACGATGATATAACTTTAATCTATAAAAAATATGAAAGTAAATATATTGTGATCGAAAACATAGTGCTATGTAAAAGAACAACTTATTACATTAACGTTTAAAAATTATTTGCGGCATGTGGCCACCGCGGCAGTCTACCAGATAGGCTATTCTTTTAGTCCAATTTTGAGTGACTTTTTCGAGTACTTCCGGTCGTATATCATGAATAACACGAGTAATGTTGGCTTCTAAGGCTTCTATCATTGCTGGTTTATCAGCATACACTAATGACTTGACGTAGCCCCACAGAAAATAATCTAGGGGCGTCACATCACAGGATCTGGGTGGAATAGGTAACAGGTCCATTTCTCGAAATTAATTTGTCGCCAAACCTTGTTTGCAACAAGGCGATAGTTTCGTTCGCCGTGTGGCATGTAACGCCATCCTGTTGCATCCACATCTCGTCTGGATCAATATCATCCATATTTTGAAACAAATATTCATGAATCATGGTTCGGTAACGGAAGTACTCGAAAAAGTCACTCAAAATTGGACTAAAAGAATAGCCTATCTGGTAGACTGCCGCGGTGGCCACATGCCGCAAATAATTTTTAAACGTTAATGTAATAAGTTGTTCTTTTACATAGCATTATGTTTTCGATCACAATATATTTACTTTCATATTTTTTATAGATTAAAGTTATATCATCGTTAAAAAAACACCCTTTATGTATAAGTAAACCAAATTTTATGCAAAGTGTAACTGAACATGAAGGACCTTAAAAGTAGATTTAAAGGTTTGCAATGTTTATAGCTTTTTCCAAATTAGGGAATTTTAAAATATAAATAAAATACCCAAATTTTTATTATTGTAATCAATTACCTGTATCAACTTTATTATGACCTGATATTATCGTTTTTTTTAATTTTTGTTAATTTCGGAGATATGTCATTATGCTTCTTTCATAATAAATAAAAAGACGATAAGGCCTGGTCAATTATTTCAAAAATAATGCAACCGAAATCCGTAGTACAGAAAACTTTGGACATTCTTAATTTAGAATATACATTTGTGATGTTTCATAATTAAATTTTCATGATTTCTTTTTTGTTTTTGTTTTGAAAACAGCGCATAAATTTATTTAATGAATTAGGAATGTATATATGTATAGTTCCCCTGTACTAATTATGACGAATTTTAGTTAGTTCTTCCACAACCAATCCCATTCATAGTTATGCTGACGATAGTACCCTTCACTCCACTTTTCAGGTTTCCAAACCAATCTCTCAACCCGACTTGGACTGCAGAGCGATGCAGATATCTCTTTCACAGGATCTCAATTGGATATTGGATTGGGGCGCCAAAAATCTCGTTCAATTTAATGCATCCAAAACACAATCGTGTTCCTTGTCGCGAAAAAAATCATCAAACACTCATCCTTTGCTTATGAGTGGCCAGGTTTTGCAGAGCGGGGACACATTTAACTTTGTGGGCATCACATTTGAGAATAACCTTAACTGGCATAGGCACATTGTATCTGTAGCCACCGCGGCTTCAAAAAAGCTTGGATTTCTTTTCCGAGTCAAAAAATATTTTTCTCCTTCCAATTTATACACTTTGTATGTGTCCCAAATTCGACTCTCTCTGGAATATTGTTCTCATGCCTGGGCAATGGCATCCCCTTTAACCCTCAGCATTCTTGATGCCATTCAGAGAAGGGCTATTCGTCTTATTAATGATCCTTTACTTACTCAAAGACTTCCTTCTCTTGCTCATCGTCGAGCTGTGGGAGATCTATCGCTCTTCTATAGATATTTTTACGGCTTCTGCTCCGACGAATTGTCCAGTATAGTCCCTCCTCTTGCAGTTCCCAACAGAGAAACTCATGGTGCCGCGCGTATGCATCCCCATACAGTTCAACTGGACAGGCCCCGAACTTCCCATTTCGTTCGTTTTCCTAGAGTTTCTAGACTGTGGAACTTGCTGCCGGCGGAGGTCTTTCCTTCCCCCCAAATCTTCAAGTTTTTAAGTCCCGTGTTAACAAATTTCCTCTTACCCTGCTTAAGACACCCATGGTACGTTAGTATTTAGGCTTTCAGCCTTCGTGGATTGTCCAAAGATAAAAAAAAGATCTTTTTGTATTTAATTTGAAATAAGCATGATTCCTCATCTACGATTTTGACAAGAGTAGAAACAAGATAATATCAGGTCATTTTTAAAGCCTGTTAATACGGTTCAAAACATTTTAAAAACATTTTATTTTCTTGGTTTATGGTGACGTCATGTACGTCGCGTATTTAACCGTGTTTGAATATATTAGGGACAATGGTTTAAAAACAATATAGTTATCTTTGTCGGGCGGGCGAATGCATCGTACTGATTAAAAACTTTGTTTCGGTCATTTTTGTAAACTTTTTACGTGGCGGTGTACGGTTTGAAAACCTATTTTTTTTGCTTCTCATAGTTATGTCGTCATTTTCTAATACGGTTTAAACAACTGAGACGAATACGGTTAGCAAGAAAATTTGACTTAAGTTAAGAATAAACTTATAGTACCTTTATAAAAAACACTAAGAATGGACTATGAAATTCAAACTTCCAATAATAAATAAGGGTGTTCTATTTTAGAAGAGCAACATGTATGGCGTAAGTTCTTTGTTTTTATGCAATTGTTTTTAAACTAGAGTTTTCAAATTCTCCGGGATAAAATAAATTGATTTGCTATCTTAAAATTTTAACAAAATACGTGACAGGTCATAAAATATGCTGTTTTTATCTTAAATGGAATACCCTGTGTTAAATGTTAAAAAAAAAAATTAAAAAGTCGGTATTTAAACGTAAGAATCCTATAATTTCTTGGTCCTTAATTTTTTTTGCTGTCTTTATGGATAAAAGGGGCCTCGCGGATACGCGCCTACGCCTCTTTTGCCTACGCTGCGCCACTGTAAAAATGTTTTTTGTATGTTGTTTGTTTGTAATATTTTCAAATAAATACAGAAAATGCAAATATCATTTTAGCAATATTTAAAATCACCTGTAAAAATGCGTTATCAAAAATTATTTTTAAAGTTTATTTAAGAAATTGTTTTTTTTTTTTTTTTGAAAAAGTAAAAAGCAAAATTTAATTACATATTTAACAGGGACATACATTTTACTTTAAGAAAAAAATTTATGTTTTTGTTACACAAATAAGACTAAAATTACATCCATACTTTTGCTTTAAACATCCTCCTGGGTCACCCCTGAATTCAACGCTGACTGTCTTCTTTTCACACATTTCCAATAAACGACTTTATTTAACTGATTCTGTATATACCCAAAAGAGTAAATTAAAAAGTATTTTTGATATTAGGGACATTTTGCACCTCTTATTTTGCAATTCCGTTGTGGTTAACGTTATTCTGAGTCTGCGCAGTAACGCAAACATGATCCGTTATCGTTATTAACCATACCGGACTTCTTTAATTACGGATGAATACCGAAGAGCTTATCGTTATCGTTATTGTTAAACTGCGTGGTTGCCGGATTGTAGAATTTTTAATATCAATTATTTAAGAAGGTTGACATTTTAATGCCGTATTAATTAAAATATAATTGATACATAGGCTCTAATTAGCGAAAAATCCATAGCAGTAAGAAAAATAAAATAGTGTAAAGAAATTAAAACGGACTTGCATTTTTAAGGATGTTTTAATTCAGTAATTAATTTACATGTTACAATCTGGCGCACTTGCTTTTTATTCTACTACCAAACCTAACCTTACTTTTTGTGTTTTGCTTATACTGTATTGTTTACATCTACTTTAAAAAACAAAATCAAGAGAACTATTTGCATATATTTAAATATCAATATATAACTTATGGAGAATAAAAGTAAGTACTGATTTTTCGTAAACTTTAAAATCGGTCAACTATAACCATAAGGAGGCCAAAAAACGTCTGTTATTTTAAGAGGTGCAAAATGTCTCTAATATTAAATTTAACAACAATAAAGATTTTGATTTAAAAAGTGTTAGTGTGTCTCCTAAAACATAGATATATTGAATAGCTCTTTCTAAAATGAAGTTGCTACCTACTTACATTCAGTGTGAATTCCAAGAAAGGTCTATACAAAACTTTTATAAATAAAATGTAAATCCAGTGATATGTGACAGCTGTTCCAAATATAGCCAATATACTTTTTGAAAGTTTACGTATTGAAAACATTCTGATAAGATCGAGTTTAAATTGTAGAGTATGTAGAAACTTACATTTAAAATAAATTCGTTGTATTTATTTTATAAAATAGAAACACCTTATAAGCCAAAAAGAAAATGGTAATATAAAAAAGTTTACTCAAATATTTTTGAAATAGTTATTTACATTACAAGATGCAAAAGTTTACTTTTTGGTGTGAGGTGGTTTTTAAATGGCCGAGGCGAAGCCGAGGCTATTTAAAACCTCCGAACACTTGAAAGGCCTTTCGCATCGTGTAATGTATTATATTTATTTTGCTACTGTTCTATGTATCGCATAATTTAATAATCATTAACATAATGTTTTAATAGAAATATCAGAGATTTTGAAATTTTACCTGTTAAAAATTAATCCATAGCAACACATTTATTGTTGACATTGTCTGTCATCAGCACTTGTCAGATATTGAATTATTGTTAATTTAGTATAAATCCATTCCCATTTTAAAATGTTAAATGAATATGAAAATGGCGTCCAAAAAGCAGCTGACCTTGCGTGTGCCTCACTTCTGCCAGACAAATCTCAAGAGAGGTACTATCAAACATATAAATCGTTTTCTGAATGGCTTGCTACAAAAATGTAGGGCGGATTGACGAGAATGTGATGTTGGCGTATTTTCAAGAAAAATCCCAGTCTTTATCACCACCAACCCTCTGGTCTGTATATTCCATGCTCAACAGTTTCCGTAAACAAAAATCAAGATATTTCGGAGTTCAAGAAACTAGTTGCTTTTATTAAAAGGAAAAACGATGGTTATGAGGCAAAAAAGTCAAAAAATTTTAAAAAGAAGAAATCATAAAGTTTTTACTTAACGCGCCTGATCAAAGTTACTTAGCAATGAAAGTAATAGCTGTTATGGGAGTGGCTGGGGCATGCCGGACAGACGAAATATACAGAATGAAGCTAAGTGATGTAGAAATAAGAAATGACGTGGCTATAGTAAAAATAGTGGAGTCTAAAAATAAAGTTAAAAGAAACTTTGTATAGTAACCAACGATGAAGGCTCAGTTCCTTATGTCAGATTTCTACAGGAATATATTAAGCTGAGACCAAGGATTGCTCTAGATGAGCGTTAAATTTGTTAATCAAGTAATTGGAAAGCACACTATTTCAAATGTACCTAAAGAAATTGCGAAGTTTTTGAAGCTTGAAGACATCAGTATATACACTGGTCATTCTTTTAGAAGAACGTCAACTACGTTCCTTGCCAATGCTTCGGATGTCGATATTTTGGACTTAAAAAGGCATGGAGGTTGGAAGTCTTCTTCTGTTACGGAGGGATATATTGCTGATTCCTATAGTAATAAGGTGGAAATTTCAAAGAAGATTTTACACGAAATTCCTACTAATGAAGTAACAGTGAAAAATATGAATATTAACGTAGTTAAAGGTGATACCGATACCCCAACAACAAATTTAAAATCTGTTAATTCAAGTATTATTCCTCCAATTTCTTTTGCTAATTGCTCAAATTGCACAATTACTTTTAATGTCAATACCTAACCTAGTTTTTTAAAATATTTTGTCATAAATTAGTTACTTTTTATAAATAAATCCTAATATTTCCCACAAGCATATTTTCTTTTTTTTTTACTCTTACTTTTTTGTCCAGGTGCTGAAAATATTACTTTCGTAGCTAGCAACGCTTAGCAACCAGGTAACACGAAGGTTCTCTTTCGTTATCATTCGCGTTGCTAGGACCACAAAGTTTTCTTATTTATACAGTAGTAGAAAAATATATATTCTACATTGTTATGGCAAACGTATCATTTTCTGTCCCGTTGTAAGGGTATGTTTTTAAATGTATGGATTATTGCACTAGTAGGTACAATGATTATCCTTTTTTTTTGGCCTTTCGGGTCTTCCACAACCATCCCCCTAGATGGTGCACTGCAGCCTTAATGGCTTATTGTCCTGTGACCCTACACCTTCTTATTCACACGCCATTTACTCCATAACTTGGATGGTTGCTGCTCGGTCCTTCCGCTGACCGGGTGGCGTATTTACATTCTATACCATTATACAGATGAGTGTCATTCTATAGCGTAGTATAATAGGTATATTTAAATCGCGCATATGGTTTCTCCAAATTATACCGCGATACAGATAAGCGTCAATCTATAACATAGTAGGAAATGAACTTACAATACGCTCCTATTTCCACTTTAAAGTTACCTTTATTTTTTATGGCCTATTTCTAAGCTAACAAAGTAAACATACTTTAGAAAACAAAACCTATTCGTAATATAAAAATTAATGCGTTTTCTGGTTAGTTTGCTTCAAACTAATATTCACTTCTCAAACACTTTCGTTTTTAACTATACTGCCTTCGAATTTTGTTGGCCTACCAGCCTGAATTCTTTTGAACCTGCAGTTAGTTCTGGTTCTTTGCCTTTTGCGACTAGCTAAAGTTGGTTGTACACCTATAATTCTACCACGTTTTCAAAGGTAAAGTTGGTGATTTTGGAGCTATTAAAAATTATTTATTTTAAATTTCTTTAATAAAATAGCCCCAAAAAACTGTCATTATTTGCTTTTACAACACCTGCTTTCAAGTTTTTAAAAACCCTGTATACAAAATATAAACATTTTCTCTTTGTGAATAGCATTTTAGGTTTTAGGCCACCAGAACTTTTCATAAAAAATAACTTTTTTTTAAATCAATAATAAAAAGTTCTTCATATAAAGCAAACTTAAGAAGAGTAGAGTATTTAATTAAACAATTAAAAATAAAAGTTGTAATTAAAACTTTAATTTTTAATTTTTTGATCAAAACTAAATAGTAAAGCGTTATTATTCCTATTGTTCCAAAACACCTCGTATGAAAACACGTGCTTTCGTTTTTATACCTTCATTCACAATCCAACGTAACTATGGTTACAACGACAAAATCTTTACTTGTCAATGTCTCGAAGTTTACACCACAAAAGTCGAATCTATACTAACTGGGTTGCTTTCCAGTGACGAAAATTTTTGTGCGTCACGTTCCAGGGCTTGAAGCTCTTGAACTGCTCTAAAAAGTTAGTCACTGGAACGCATCCTTAGACAAGGAAAGAGAGATACTTTAAGAAATTTTAAAATTTCTTTGTTTTTAACCTTTCTTGGCTTTATAATAATAATCTCTTTTTAATATCTAAATCCATTTTAAATAAATGAATTTTAAAAAATCCATCCTTAACTATAAAAAACACGTTTGAAGCACAAAAACCAAAGAGGGGTTGGTGCATGAGGGGCAAGGGGAAAGAAAAACGGAGAAGCTCAGGTGCATAACACTTTCCGTCACTGGAACGCCATAAAGTAGAACGAAATGCTCCTGAGCTACTCGAGAGCGCTCTTTTTGCGTCACTGGAAAGACACTCAGATCGGAGGTTTCCCGTCGCCCTTTTATAGTATGGTGGAAGAGTAAAGAATGATCTAGAATCTTGAAGATATATCGCGAAAATTCCATAGCATAAGATGGCATAAAAGTTCTCAATGGATAATTCGGGCGTTTTCGGAAACTTTCGAAAGTGATGAAAGAACTTGGAAAAATGAAGGTAAATTATTTAAATAAATTAACAAACTAAATTAAATGATCCTAACTCTCTAAAATTCTATAATCTAAACACATTTTTGAAAGTCTGTAACACTATAAAAAGGTTGTATTTAAAAACATAATGGGCTTAAGCAAATAAAGCCCTAAAAGTAAATATTGGATACTGTTATTTAATTTTGCCATGCAAAAGCAATTTGTTTATAAAGCCCTTTTATATAAAATTGCTTGTGTACAGCAATAATTTAATTTTATGATTTGGACAGCTCCAAACGAGGTAATAAACAAAAAATGTTGTAAATTATTGTAAAATTTTAAAACAAACACATTCACCTGATAATTAAAAAGGCAGCAAAAACAGCCAATATTTAAAAAGTAAATATTAAAACAAAATATAGTTTTGAGAATATGCGCAGCTTTTAATAAAGGGCTTATTTTTAGCAATTATAAATCACGTAAACGAATAAAATTAATACTAAAAGGTTACTCACATTTCCTCTCTTTACTTGTTTAGGTGTCTGATGTTTATTGATAAAAACAGAGAAATTTTTAAAAAACTGGGAGAATCCTCTAGTTATAAAATAAGAAGAAATAATCTTCTTGAAATTCCGTCCCATAAGACAGCGTTTTTTGAGAAGGGCCCATTTTACAACTGTGTAAAAATATATAATGCCCTGCCTAACACTTTAAGATCACTCAGGGGCACTCAGTTTCAGAAGGAAGTAAAGAGGTATCTTCTTTTAAACGCTTTTTATTCAATAAATGCCCTGCCTAACACTTTAAGATCACTCAGAGGCACTCAGTTTCAGAAGGAAGTAAAGAGGTATCTTCTTTTAAACGCTTTTTATTCAATAAATATGACTAAGAGTGCTTAATTTTGTTTTTTTCTATTGTTTTTAATCTTGTTTGTTTGTGTGTGTGTGTGTGTGTGTGTGTCTATTATTTTATTTTTATGACAATTTTGCTTTTTAATCTTTTGTATTTATATTCTGTGTAACATTTAATGTAATTATTTTTTATTCTATATTTATTTTAAATGTGTAAGTATTTATTAGCGATGTCTGTAGATATGTAATTGTCAAAGCTATTTATTTATTTATTTATTATTTTAAATTATTTTTAAATTTAAATTTAAATGTATTGTTGACGACCCATTGTACTGTAGTGTACTTTTTGGCAATATATGATATCTATCTATCTATCTATCTATCTATCTATCTATTTAACAATTAAAAAACAACTTTGTTTAATTTAATTGGAATTGTTTAATTTGGCCTGTAAAGAGGATATATTAGATAATAGATAGTATTTTATGGGCTAAACGGTAAAAGATACAAAAAAAAACAGGATAGTCACGTTCTCTTTTATGGTATTCAGTTAAATGGCGCCAATCAGATCTACGCCAACTTGATGCTTTGGAAAATACAGGAGTGATTTTCGAAATTCGTCGATTCCTAATACGTCTTATTAATTGGACATTTCTAGGGAAAAACAAAATTTAAATACAAAGGTTTTATAACTTTTACGTTGAATTCAGTGGTGGACCTAAAATAAATATGATTCTTTTAATTTTGGGATATAGGCCAAACTTGCATTTATTAAATGGGACACCCTCTATCTAGGTATTTTAAAAAATTGCATTTTTTCTGATTACAACAATATATAACACTTATTTCATATTCATTTATTTTTTGAAGGGTATATACATACCGGGTGATGCATCGCCGGGCGGGACATAGGAAATCCCATGTAATTTTTAATGGGGTCAGTGTGGCTCCCCTAATTATTTTAGAGAAAAATTCTATTGAAGCTTTATTGAAGAGCATGCAAATCTACGTCCATGGTAAAAACTTTAGATTTTCAGGTTAACCCGTCTGCTAGTTAGATGCTAATATATTTTTAAAAATTGTTTACATTATTATCGCCTCATATTTATGAACAACAATAAAATACAGTTGACATAACGTTGTCATTTGAAATTTAGAGCTTTTATTATTATCAAAAATCGTACAGTTTAACAAGATTAAAGTTGTATTTATACGAACGAATTAATCTGTTAAGTTGAACTAAACTTAGAGTAATAATAAAGCACTAGATTTCAAAAATGACAACGTTATGTCACGCTAACTGGTATTTTTATTGTTGTTCATAAATATGAGGCGATAATAATGTAACAATTTTTAAAAATATATTAGTATCTAACTAGCAAACGGGTTAACCGAAAAATCTAAAGTCTTTACCATGTACGTAGATATGCATGTTCTTCAATAAAACTTCAATAGGATTTTCTCTAAAATAATTAGGAAGCCAATAATTGACCCCATTAAAAATTACATGGGATATCTATGTCCCGCCCGGCTATCACCGGTATATAGAACTCCAATTTAACAAGTATGCTAAAACATTTATTACTAAAACAAAAACAACAACAGAAAATAATTAATTTATTATAGCAACTAAACAATTATCTTAAACACTTATTATTTTTTTGCGCTGGTGCTTAGTTACAAAAACTGCTCGAATGCTTTCCATTTTGTTTGGTGCATTTTCGGACTCAGCTTGTAACCGAATTAGTGGCGCCATAAATGTTAATTTTAGGTACACATTTAACTAAATTAAACTTATTACTTATAAGTTGTTTAAAATTAGATTAGCAGGAAACAAAATACCCACATTTATATTGTCATAAGTTGGATTACAAGAGTTCATAAATTGCATCAAATAAAATGGAAAACATTTGAGCAGTGTGAAAGACAATTGTAGTTTCACTATAGACACCCAGAACAATGCTAAGTTTTTGGTCCTCAGCTTGGACGCTCGCTTCGTGGAATTCATGAAGCGGGTATCCATCGAGTACACACGTTAACAGTACGTATAATTTGCCGCTTCATAAATTTAGCCAAGCCAGCGTCTAAACTGATGACCAAAAATTTAGCATTGTTCTGGGAAGTCTGTAGTGAAACTACAATTGTCTTTGGCAGTGCTTAAGGGTGTCGGTTATTTCCCAAATAGATTTTTTTTAGCGATCGCCCCTGAACTTTTAGTTTATAGCCTAAAAAAATGTCCAATGTAAAAATGCTCTTAATTGCTGTTTTTAAAACACCTTGTATGCATATTTATATTACACCTATTTTCTTGTAAATTTAAATAATAAACGTACTTACCGTATAAAAGCTTAAATTTTGTTTTCAGACTGGAAGTACCTTAATAACAACAATTGGTGGTTTGGAAAGACACTCAGCTAGTCGTGAAAATGTTTCATTTATTCAGGTAAGCCATGAATAAGACATAGGTATACAGGGTGTCCCAATCTAGACACCTCGGGAATTTTTGGTAGTTTTCTTTTGCACCCTTTGGAGACACCCTGTATAAGTTATAATCATTATAAATACTGATTAATTAATCACGTACACTTGTATTTCCAAGTTTAGATATCTTTCTTTTACCCTAATAATAAATCCAAAATACTTTTCTTTATATACAATAAAAACTGTTATTCTTAAGACGAAAAGAAGAAGAGAAAGAAGGTAAAACACAATTCGAAATAATAAACCAGTATATAACAAGCTAGCATGCAATAATGGATTTATACAGGGTGTTATAAAAATACTTTAACATATTAAAATGAGTGACTTCTAGGGTGGTGTAAAGACATACTTAATATTTTTTTTTGTTAAATTCAAACATTTTTGAATTTTTCAAAAATACCTTTTTTCACATGTCTACTACTCTCCTGCTTGGGTTAACCTTTATTATTTGTGTGTTCTTAATGTATGATCTGTGTTTTTATGCGTTTGGCTAATGGTCTACAAGTTTCCCCTGTATAAAACCTATTACATTCGCATGGTATTTTATAAATGACATTTTGTATTTTCATTTAAGTTGTATGGTTTTGTTTTTGGTAATTGAGACCTAAAAGTGTTTTGTGTTTTAAAGATTGTGCAAATATAAAATTTATTTCCTATTCGTTGAATTTTATTTGGAAGTCCGGGAATGTATGGTAAAAATAAATTTGTAATAGGCCAATTTTGATTTTGTCTTTATATTTTGAGTTTTAAATTCAAGAAAACTAATATTTATAAAATCAAGAGGATATTTATTTTCAATCAAAATATCTTTTAAATTTTGTTTTTCATTGTTTATGTTTTGATTAGAACAAAAGACTTTAATTCTATTAAATAAACTTTTTACAACTCCCAGACTTGCCACTGAAACGTCAATTTTTAGTTCTCTTTTTACTTGTTTAAATTTTTTTGGCGTGTACCCAAATAACTACCAATAATTAAATAAATCTACCGAATCAATACAGAACATATCTTTAATTTATAATTATCTTAATAACATAAAAGACCTAAGTTACCATCACATTTTATTTTCGGCTTTCTATAAGTTGTGTTTTCAATTTGATCCAAAATGTTTATTTGTTGTAACATTCAATTAAATAAATATTTGTTTTGTAAATGCGGAAAGTTCTGTGAAGCAGGTAAATCCTAATCGATTTTGTTATGTTTATAAAAAGTTAATTCCGTTTAAGAAAGGATATATCTTATAACGAAATCAGCCAAAAAGCATATTTTTGATAACCTAAATTTTTAGTCTCCCAACAGGATAAAAAAATGGACACAGATTACACAAGAAAAGAATAACCAATTCGTTTGCATGCATAATAAGTTTATTTTTTAACCTAAGGAAAAATGTATTTTCTCGTGTTTTCAAAGATAATTTCTTCCACAGATACGTATAGCGCACCCTTTTAAGCACTTAAAAAAGTATCAACTATAAGAGAATATAGTTACACTGTTAAATCTATATTGGTTTAGGAAAAACGCACTAGATGGCAATAGTATAAACTTATTGATTTTAGAAAGCTAAGATTGACGTCGCTTTTAAAACGGTAAGACTGGCGCAGGCTTTCTCCCAAATAATTTTCTGCTGGAAAATATCTTTAAATATTTTTGTAACTGTTGCTAGATGGCAGAGCATATGGCTCAAAATCACCAAGATGGGAAATTCAAAGTATAATTTTGTGACAAAAAGTAGTTTAAATTGTCAATAAGCTTGTAACTAAAACATAGCCTGATTAGGCAAGTATAGAGTTTAGTTCTTTTCTGGTAATTTGGTTTCTTTATCAGAACTTTAGCCATAAGCAATCAGTTTCGAAACGTTTTTTCTAAATTTAATAAAATGTTTAAAAATATCTAGGAGGTTTCATTTTATGTATGCATTTTTAACACGGGTGACAAATTTGACGTTTTGCTTTTACCGTTTGATTCCTTTATCTTCTTTTTACAAAAAAGGTAAATCTTGTTTGAATCGATATCTTGGACCGATTCTCAGACAATCGAATTTTAAATCCAGACAGACCAGCATTTTGTGTATAATAAAAAATTTAAAGAAAATTATTAAAATGTGGCAAAATTATTTAGAACGGCGTTTTTAAGCCTCTTAGCTTTATAATACAAGTAAAGAGTTTTTTTAATAATTTAACCATATTTTAATACTTTTCTCAAAAAATGCGGTTTTTATTACATACAAAATGCTGGTCTGTCTGGATTAAAATGCGATTTTATGAAAAAATGTTTGAAGTTATTTTTTCAAATATAGTATAAATTTTTTTGTACAAAAATGATCAAGAAATCCAGCGCTAACAGCAAAATGTCAAATTTGTCACCCGTGTTAAAAATGCATACATAAAATGAAAAAAAATGACTCACCCCGTATAATCCCGACTAACGACCTTAAAAAAGCATTACTATAACCTTAAAAAAGCATTACTATAAGGTTATTTAGTGACCCAAATATTATTGGTACAGTGGCAACATTGGTTGCGGCAACAGTTATAATTAAAATAAGTTTTGTCTTTATTCTTACTTTAAATGTCAATATCTCCCTAACGAAGCGAAATAGAACTTTTTTCTACATGAAGTACTAACATTATTTTGGCTTACGCTATTACCCATATCATTTTTGGTCTTACCTCTGCGGAAACTCCGGATCTTTTTTAATGACGCGTGTACATATAAATCAATGTTTTAAGGATATTATTATTTGGTCGATAGAGAATGAATTTTACAAAACATCCTAAAAAAACGAAAATTAAGTTTTTGTCCACAGTTCGCTGTACAGTTCGTATATAGTCAGATATATAAAGCTGCGTCCAGACTTGCAACAATTCGCCAAACATCCGTCCAAACAAACCAACCTATTTGCGCGCTCCTTTGATGCAAAAACCGACAAGCTCTGAATCACCGCGGAATCATTCCCCAAGCCCTTGAAACGACGGAAATTCCGTCCACGTCTGTGCTGTGTTGGGCTATGTGGCGCTCTATTTGGCGCGGCGAATTGTTTCAAGTCTGGACGTAGCATAAGAATAAAGCAATGAATATACGAAAAATTAGATTTTCCAAATTACGAAGGCAGTATAAATCCCAAACAAGATTTCTATCTTAAAATATGGTTAAGATAAAGCTTGTTAATTGCAAAGCTAAGCTTAGCTAAGCAATTTTTTAACTACAGCTAAGTTTGTGTTATCTATGTGAAGAAGTATTTTATTTAAAAAATACTGCACTTATAAAGAACAGCATTTTAAGTACAAGTACCATACCTTATTAGCTTTTTTTTAAGGTTTCTGACCTTAACAAATTTACTGCTCACAGCTGCGTTTAATATTATTGTGGATTTATCAGAAGTTCAGGGTATTTAAATTATAAATTCAAAAATAGTATTTTTACAACTGCTTTAAGCGGCTATTCTAGTATAGAAATTTAAAAAATTTAGAAAAATTTGTTTGTTCCAATTTTTTTAAAATTTAAAAATTATTTTTAATGCGATAGCTATTTTAATGACATAGCAACTAGACCTGTTTTAGGACCTGTTTAAAAGGAACGACTCTAACAATAGGCAATTGGAGGGTGGGCTACCCGTAAAATAACTATTCCTTCTTCTTTCCATAATACTTCTAGTATACTACATCATGTAGCAAGCTGGTATGGCTTTTTTTATCTTTGAACAAACCACGAAGGCTTAAAGCCTAAATACTAACGTACCGTGGGTGTCTTAAGCAATGTAAGAGGAAGTTTGTTAACACGGGAATTAAATACTTGAAGATTTGGGGGAAGGAAAGATCTCCGCGGGCAGCAGGTTCCACAATCTAGACACTCTAGGGATAAAAGAACGAACTAGTGAGAAGTTCAAAGCCTGTCCAGTTGGACCGTATAGCGTTGCATACGCGCGGAACCACGAGTTTCTCTGTTGAGAACCGTGAGTGGAGGAACTATACTGGACAATTCTTCAGAGCAGAAGCCATGGAAGTACCTATAAAAGCGATAAGTTCCCTACAGCCGGACAATGGCCAAGAGAGGGAAGCCTTTCTGTAAGTGAAGGATCATTAATGAGACGAATAGCTCTTCTTTGGATAGAATCAAGAATGCTTAGGGTTGTGGGGGACGCCATGCCCCAAATATGGGAACAATATTCCAAGGGAGGTCGTATAAATTAGAAACGGAAAAATACTTTTTGGCTCGAAATAGAAATCTAAGCTTTTTGAAGCTGCCGTGGCTATAGATACAATGTGTTTATGCCAGTTAAGGTTACTTACAAATGTGACGCTCACAAGAGTGAAGGTGTCTTTGCTCTGTAAAACTTGGTCCGTCATAAGTAGAGGATGAGTATTTGATGACTCTTTTCGCGACAAGGAACATGATTGTGTTTTGGATGCATTAAAATGAACGAGATTTTGGCGCCCCAATCCAATATTAAATTAAGATCCTGCGAAAGAGATATCTGCATCGCTCTGCGTTTGTTTTCCAAGTCAGGTTTAGTGATGGGTTTAGGAACCTGAAAACTGGAGTGAAGGGTACTATCGTCGGCGAAACTATGAATGGAATTCAGTTAATTAAGAAAACGTAAGATATATGTACCATGCTATCAATTACGTTGCTTTTTAATTTACCAGGAGGGTAAAAATTATGGCGACGAGGACATGACGTTCTTTTTTCTCCTCTACTTTAAGTACGCATAAGTTCATGAATATTTTTTAAATTAATTTTGTGTACTCTCCTAATAGTAATAAAGAACTGTTTAAAATAAGGGATCGTTAAAATTTCAATTGACTTTTTTTATTTATTGACAACCAGTGCTCGAAATTCGGGTCTCTAGGCTAGAATTTACCCTCTTAAATTAAATTTAAATAAAAAGATTTATTTTAAGAAAAAAATCCACGCACTTTTACGCATCCTGGTATTTATCCAGTTCGTTATTAAATTCGTTTGCGGACGAAATCACCTGAACTCCCTGGCAAACAGGTCGACGCCACGGCTCAGTCCTAAAACTGCGTCGTGACGCCTCCGTGCCTATTAAAGACGCCGCGTTGCTCGTTCGCGCGATTATTTGGGTAAATCTTTGTGTTCACCAGCAAGTCGTGTGTTGCAAATGCAAAATAACAGGGACAAAAGAGGTTTCTGGCAATATCGATCCTAATTTATGTTTTCTGGGAGCGTAAATTTTACGTAATCTTATGTTAAAATATGTTTGTCATGAAGTAAAACGTAATTTCTACCAAGAAAATACTCTTGTTTATTAGGTTATCAGCTGTTTTTGATGACATTTAATAAGATTTGATTTTATTAACCTGGGTAACAAAGCGCAAACTCAAAGTTAAAATTTACATATTATTTACTAACAAATATTGAGCCAAGTCGAATTTAAATATAATCTAAAACATTATGTTTAGTTTTGACATACTTAATTCAACAAGTGGGACAAATGTCTTGCCAAGTTTAAGTCAATGCATTTAAAAACATATTTTAATGGAACGTTTTGCAGGAAATGTTGTTGTTAAGGTAAAAACTTATTTTTGCAATGGGGCCGAGTACTTTGGTTAACCTTTAAGAGCCATAATTTCAGTTAAACTTGTTAGTTATATTACTAACTTTTATTGATCCTTTTAAATTTTATCTTTATTTTTTGTACTTGCTTAATGTAAGTTTGGTAACGTATTGTCTTTTACCTAAAAGCTTTATTGTTAACAACCATAAAATAGTACAATTTTAAAACTTTAGAGTCTAAATTAAAACCATCTAATGCAACTTGATAAATGATAATAGTTGTTAGGCGAAAATGCTCCTTTCTTATATTTATTTACCAATAATCACGTTAATACTAAGCTTTTTTTTGTTTTTATCTCCAATAATAACGTGTAGGTATATCCTTCAATATTTTACACTAATAATAGGTATGTGGTTTTATAAACAAGGTTGATAAAGACAAGCATCAGTTTTAGGCGAAGAACCAATTCTTAAACGGTATTTACCAATCGGTTATGTTGACGTTTAAACAATGTAATATACGTCAAAGTTGTTACCAATTATTACCGCGGTTATTATTTGTTGAACGCCTAAAATTGATGAAGGTGTCCCAACTTTTCATTTGACAGCCGATAGATGTGACGTCAAGAGTATCCTTTTCAAAAAAATGTCGATATTTCTTTATTGTTTTGTGAAAACCGTTTATCGTGTTTATATTTGTGAGTAAATAGTGGATTAAAAAGACTTTAACCATTGTATAAAGAATATATCAAATTTTAAATTGGTTAAAACTCCTTCCATGACGTCACACTATCAGCTGTTTACTGTCATAGCAAAGTTGGGCCACCTTATCTCTATCAACCTTGGTTTATAAGGCTTTTTCGTAGAGAAAACACAAACCAGTCAGCGCCAGTCAGATTTTAAAATACGTCAGGTGATCAGTTAAAAACCGGTCACCTGACTAAATAATAATACCCGAGTGGCGCTGACTACTTCGTGATTTCTCTAAGCCTATAATTTAATAAGTGGCGTAGATAATTTAATTTTACCTGGGGGTGAGGGGTAATAGAAAGTACAAAGGTTATTTTAGTGTCGTTTTGAATAGAAAAATAAAGACAACAATTTTGGAGCAAAAAAAGGTTCTTCTCTTACAAGAACAGACTTACGACTATCTTCATACTAAAACATGTTGTAGTAACTACCTTCACGTGTAAGATCTCTTAAAATATTTGTGAGCACCCCCACCCCTCCTTATCTACGCCAGGGAACTGAATGGTGATAAATACTTAAAGCTAACTTAAGATTTCATACTAGTGGTAAAGACAAAGACAATAAAATATAAAAGGAAAACAAAAAATATATATTTTTGGTACTAACTTGCCCGTATAACTAACTTATCACGAATTATTTTATTATATTAATTTAAATAAAATTTGTTTACCTAATTATAAAATTTTTAAGGATGTTCAAAGTTAAAAGAGGGTACAAGTATTCTACTTTCGATGCTTATACGAGATATCTCAAAAACCATAGGAAATAGTAAATATCTATAATGTGGAAGGACTCTTTTTGTTTATACAAACTTCAGTGGCCTAGCGTAACTGGAAGAAGCCCCGTATCACAATGAGTTACAGGGCCCAAAAAATTTTGAGGACCAAAAAAGGTCCCCACTTTCCAAAAATATAATTTTTCTTATTTTCACCACTGCTTTTTTATTCGTATCAAATAAATGGGCCCAACTTTCCCAATTTAAACAACATTTTTACAGATTTCTACCACTTATTTTTGCTTACACATATTCGGAGGGCCCTATACCCCGGGGGTTCCGTATTATTGATACGGGTAATTCGGCGGTAGCATGCCCCTGAGAAACTCTTTCTCATTAAATAAGCTTATTAATAGGTACCTAATTTTATTTACCGTAATTACAACCTGTGTAATAATAAAGTATAAAATAAGTGTTAATATCGTTGACAGTCCATAGGCAAAACAATATTTCTGGAAAATTCCACACCACTGTTTTTTGACCAATCAAATGTGTAGTTTTGGTTGCATTACCATGACAACACAACTATTTATCGGAAATTTCTTTCTCCTGTCTGGGGTACCCTGGAGCGAATTATAGTGGAAATTTTTTGACAAAATTATTGAATTAGTTTTAACGTCATGTCTGTCATTCACATACATAATTGAAGAAAATATTATTTTGTACCAGTTGTAGTATTTCAGACATAACATAATATAAAATAATGTAAGGTTTTAAGACCCTAAATGACAATTTTATAAAACTACAGTTGAGTAAAATAATATCATAAGACTGAAGTACTAGACATAAGTGAAGAGTAAACGAAAGCAAGGTATGGGTCTAAAAAATTAAAATAAACTCTTTTTACCAACTGTAGTAATATAAGGTATATATAATATAAAAAGAATAAACAATGATAAGCTCTAAAATTACATATATTTGCAACTACAATTGGTAAAATGGAAAATATTTATTTTATAGTAAAATTTTAAAGCTCGTGTCAAAGTTACAAATATTAATTAAAAAGAATATTATTTAACACAAACTTGGTGTGAAATTTTCTTACCGAATACCACACGTGCTTAAATTATTTCGGGAAATTTAGACTAGTGGCATTACAAGTAGATATTTTTAATTTGGGCCGTATTTAGAGAACAGCAGCTTCAAATACATACTAGGTTAGTAAAAAGTACTGCCACTCTTATACAGGGTGTCCGGGAAAATGTGGGAAATCTCTCGCACACGTATGGAAACAGATGAAAATAACACGATAAGTTCCAATAAAATTTTTTCGTTTAAGTCCCCCTGCGGAGATATGATCCCCTAAAGGGGGCAGCTAGAAATCGATTTTTCGTGAATAACTTTTAAAGCGCTCTGTATAATTTGATAATATTTTTTACGCCCTATATGGTGAAGACACAAAAAATATGTTTTTGGGTAGTTTAAACCTTTTGCTAAAAAAAGGTACTCTTGTTTGACATCGATAACATGAGCCGTTTTCGAGTAAACAACAACATTTGCAACAAATTCCTGACCTGCTACGAGAGGACTTCAATACTGAATCAAAAATTACAAATTACATCGAAAATAAAATATTGTATTATTAAACAAAAATAAACTCTTATTGTTAAAATAATTTTTTACTCGAAAACGGCTCATTTTATCGATGTCAAACAGGAGTACCTTTTTTTAGCATAAGGTTTAAACTACCCAAAAACATATTTTTTGTGTCTTCACCATACAGGGCGTAAAAAATAATATCAATAATGTGCGAAAACTAGTCCGTCCCTGGCAAACTAAAGAAGCGACATAAGTTTCCAGGGCACTATTTTAAGACCTTATTTTCATTGCATTAACTTGCGCCGGCCAAGTTTAATAAGTGCACAAATTTTCAAGAGTTAATTTTTATTAGCTGCTAAGATATGACAACACCACATTTTAGGTAAAATGTTCAGGTTCGTTCAAATATTTCTGAAACCACTTAAGATGTGTTTACAAATTTTGGCATTTGAAGGTTTCTAGGCAAGTAGAATCCAACAGTTTTACTGTCATTGTTGGCAGATTTTCCCTGGCACTACATATCTTGTACTATTTTTAATAATTTAAATTAAATGCATTATTTAATTTATTTACAATAGAAGGTAGGTGCCAACTTAAGAAAGATTCCAAATTTTTAAAATTTAATCCTTACCAGTTACCAAGATACGACAATAACGCAATGTTATTATTTGGCAACAATTCTGATGTTACTGATTATTTAGGCATGCCAAAAACCCCTTAGTATCAAATTTTGTTAACGCAGCTTTAGCGGTTTTAAAAGATATTTAGGCGTTTAATTACTTTTTGCTGGAAGTGTAGTTTATCATATCTCGGCAACTAATAGAGACAAAATTGTAAAAATAGGGAAATTTACTAAACTTTATTTGCCCAATTTAATGCAATAAAAAAGGACAATTAAATTTTTTTATCTTTTGACATCCCACGAAGGTCTATGCCTAAATATCAGAGTACCGTGGGTGTCGGGTTATTAGATGTTTAACCCATCGTTCCCCCTGTTCCGTCAACGTTGTCCAAGCACTGAAACATGCAGTTGCATTTCACAGCACCTTTTAGACAACGCGGTAGTGCCACCACGGTAGTTATTTTTAAATAACTACTACCTAAATATGTCTCCCCGCTGGGAATCGAACCGCCGACATCTGGCTTCGAAGATCAAAGCTCTGTCCACTAGGCCAAACTGAAAATAATTTAGCAAAAAACTGAAAAATGCGGCAACAGTGCCAAAGCACATTAGGTACCAAATTTAGTAAATGTAGCTTTGGCCGTTTTAAGGACATTTAAAAGTTGCAATACTTTTTACTAACCCAGTATGTATAATTATTATGCAATAAAATATTGATTTGTTATATTAACAAAAGATGTCATTTCGTTGGGCAGAATTATGGCAGTACCTGTAGTTTTTATGTAATGCATTTCTTTTGTTCCAACCACACATCTAATTTTATACCTCTAAACTAATAATAAATTAAAAAGGCGCTAACAACAAAAATATCTTTAATTAATTTTTGTTTTAGAATTTGTACAACGTCAACAATTTTAATGTGTATTTAAAAATAATTGTTTTTATATTTAATTATTTTTGTTGTTTGTCGTAAAATAATTTAAAGTTTAACAAGTCAAAATTTAATTTTTATTATCAAAACCATCTATTATTTTATTTGATGTTCGTTCCAATAAACCTACTTATTTGTAAATACAGATGTTGTATAAATAAATAGGATTAAATGAAAATACACAAACTGTCAAATAAATTCTAAATTTTTAAATTAGGGGAAAGTGGACCAAAATGATTCCTCTAAGAAAGAAATATCTGTCGATATACTTATACTTAACACATTTTTTTATTTTGTCCGGGATATGGGCAATATTATTAAATTATAATGTGAAACACCGAAACTTTTTGTAATAAGTTTTAATATCTTTAAAATAAATTCGTATGCAAACATTTTTTTACTCGGGTGCGGCTATAATAATTCCATTGAAAAATAACACAAAATTCACAAAAAAAACAAAACTCTTAAATATTAAAAAAAACATATCTTAATAAAATTAAGATCTTAGTTTGTTTTTTATATATGGCTTAAAGAAATGTAAGAGCACACAAGTATCTCTTCTTTTTTGCTTACTCGAGCACACTGATCATGGGCCCAGAGCTGTTGAAGCATTGGATCCAACTTTCTTCGCGTGCTGATTAATAATTTTCCTTACCGCAAAATAAGCACTCGGTATTTTGATGCACATCTTTCATCATCAAACCTTCATTTAAACCACCGAGGAGTTGTTTCCATGTATCAATGTTTAGATGTCGCTTTTGGTACGACCAAAATTTAATGAAACATTTTAACCCGCAGGAATCATTTTATTCTACTCTTCTCCTAAATGGGTATGTGTAATAATTTTTTAAATCAATTTTTTATACTCTCTGACGCATACCGTGAATTAAAAATAGAACTATATATTATACTTAAGAAAAAATCAGTTAAGTGCTTTTAATATTTTTGAAATTTTAAATTTTGCCTACGTTTATATCATTTGCAAAAGATTGTCTTAAATACCTTGTGGTACCCCAAAAAGTGTTTTTAAATTATACAGGGTGTTCGTGAACTGTGGTGGACCATAGTAAAATTAAAATTAAAGAAAGTTTAGGTAAATACGGGTCTGCAAATGTTTAATTTTAAAAATACAAGGTATTTTACTTTAAAAAAACTTCTAAATTTCGAAAACACATATTTTATGAAAATTTGTTAAATTAAATATTCACGTTTACAGTGTGTCCGCTTTAGTTCTCTACTAACGGACACATTTTTATTATTAACTTCACGAAAAAAAATATTATTTATAAAAGTTCTGCATGGTCTAAAGTCTAAACTGCAATAATTAAATATTCTTTTTTTTTCAGTAGTATGCAAGGTTTCTCAAAAAATGTACCCTTATTTTTAAAAATTACGAAAATTATTAAGAATGAAAAATGTTTAGAATAAAAATAGCTCTTAAATATGCAAGCTCGTTCATTTACAAAAAAAGTTTCCTATTTTTTATGCATACCGAGCGTTTCTGTGACTTTCACTGTTTTGACAGTTCTTAAGCTCTCTTTAGATATTACATTTCAAAATAAGTATTTTATACCATCGTAGCTAAGTGGACTAAGTCCGAGGATAAAAAAATAAATAAATATTTAGAAATGTACAAATTTAAATTTTCATTGCTTATCATAACATGGTCTTATGTTGTTGTGAATGGGATCGTAGTTGGAACCCAGGTAAAGCTGTAGATTCCGTCTGGCTGACATTACTTAGTCGTAAAAACAGGGTGCACAATAAGCTGATCGGCTTTGGTGTATGGGTTATACCGGCTCCAATCTAAATATGCTTATATTAATAAAAGTTTTTTACATACATTTTTAAAGAATGTGGTTAAGTTAAGACGAAATTTGCACTTTATACAATTTAAATAAATCTAAAAACAGTGATAATACCTTATTAATAATGATAGACTGGGTATCAATAGTACGTCATTCAAGGAGACGATTTTCTAACTATATGACCAGTGTACCACGAAAAGTGCGTAAACGTAGACAAAAAATGCGAAACGCAGCACCTCCCAAAACAGTGGGACATACAGTCATCAAAGTACCTCGTCTCCTACTGATTTACCTCACAGGTCAGAGTGCTCTGTGCTGCTGGGCAGGCGACAAAGGCGAGCAGGTAAGAACTTAGACTTATTTATTGGGCTCAAAAAGTGCTAAACAAGTAAAGCAGATTAAAAAAAAATAAATGAAAATAAATCCTCACTGTTTTAATACTATTGTGGCGTAGAATTTTGTAATACATCTAGGCACTTTACGTCACTGGGGCAAATACCATATAGAACTATCTTTTCGACCATGAGACCGGTGGACAATAAAAACTAACTTCGCATTTTTTAGGACCAACTTAACTTATTTCACTAACTAAATTTAGTACGGACATACCCCCCACTAGAGATAGCCTGTACGGGGCTTAACTAAAACTTTAACTTTATACTTGACTTCACTTTTACAACCTTCTTCTTATCTAATAATTTTTCTAATTTTTTTCTCCTCAACTCCCCATTATTAGTACAATTTTGCTATATATACAAAGTTAAACTCAGTATTTTAGTGACTTAGCACGTTGTTGACCCTGAATAAAATAATATGACCTAGTCTCTGTTATTGTTTGGTGACAAAAAACCTTGCATTATTTTCTTGATTATTTGTCTTAATTTTTTGGATGTGAAATCTTTAATGCCAAAATAATTAAATAAATATTAAAATTATTAAAACTTAAATACCCCCTATACAGGGTGTTTACACTATATAAAAAAATATATATCCCTTTTTCGACAATTAAAAAAAAGAAAGTAAAACACACCCCACAGGTCCTTCAACGTAATTGTTGCCTCAAAATCATGCCAGTTTACCGAAATTACATTGATGTTGCATATGACTCTTTTTATAGTAAGGAATACAATCCTTAAATTTACGTTTTATTTTGGCTCTACATTCACCTAAGGACCTAATGCAGGACGTTGCATATCGCGGGTAGCCTAGAAACAGTAACACAATCCCTACAAGTTATACAATTATTAAACTATACCCTATACTTGTAAAGATTTCGTAACACAACACATATTATAGTTACCCGTGCGGTACTAGTAGTTAAGGAAGAAATTTCTCACATGTAGATGGATTCTGTCACAACCAGAATACTTGTATGGAGGCGTCCATAAATTACATGAGGTGTTTTTTCCATATTTTAAACCCCCTTCCCCCTTGGTGAGAAAGGGTAAGATTTTTTTTATCCCCCTACCTCCCTATCTAATTTTACGTGAGATTTATGATGGGGATACAAAACGTTGAAGTTCTCAAAACGAAATTGATTTTGTCCTCAAAGTCCAAAAAAGCAACAATACATCACATTTTTCTGGGGGAGGCCCCAAAATTTTGTGTCCCCTTTCTACCTACACAAAAATCACGTGAGATTTTCACAGACCCCCTCCTCCACCATCGTGAGATATTTCTCGACCCCTCACCCCCTAAAATGTCTCACGTAATTTATGGACGCCACCTATGATGGTATTACAGTATTTTCTAAGTGTGGATAATGTTCCACTTATTTATAGTTCTGGGTAAATGTGTAGTATTACCGCAGCTTTTATACTGTGAACATTACGTTCGATACGTCAAGTAAGTCAGAATGTGACTATGAAAATATTCCCAGAGAATATCCATTCTAAGTTTTTAGTTTTCACAGTGATAGTGAATTTTTGTTTTACCCATCTATTATTGATCCGTAATACCTTAGAAACGGAATATGTTATGGTAGCAATAATACCTGCTATCACACCTAGGGCATTATAAGCATGCATTATGATAATGCCCGCTTATAATGCCCTAATGCGCTAATATGGAAATTTTATTGCTTATCCAATTTTATTTCTCTCACAATAAAGATCAAGTTTATACAAACATAGGTATTAAAATAAAATCAATAACTTACCAGTTCCTGAAAATATGCCATTAAAACGGTTTCGGTTATTTGAAGAATTGCGTTCGCATCTTTCCAAATACCAAATATGCCATACTCCCGATCATACTGTTGCCTTGATTTAACTGGCAAAAGATTTTCGGTCGCTTTTATGGCCTTTTCTCTTATATTTTGTGGAATTTCTTCCATTTTGAGCAAATCGTTAAATAAAAAATGCCAACTGACTAACTGATAGAAACATCAAAGTCAAACTTAACACCAGTCATTATCTACTTACGTATACAGGTACAGGTGCAACTTATTTTTTACATTGCGAATAAATAATGTAATTAGTCATTAAAAAACTCTTTTTGGGTAAAACATAAAGCATTGTATGCACCACGGGCTTTACTGAACTATAATGCCCATCAGGTCGAAATCCAGCCCTCGGGCCAGAGGCCCTCGGGCTATTTCGACCTTCAGGGCATTATAGTCCTAATAACGCCCTTGATACATAAATAGCTATTAAAGAAAGATTTCGTCTCAACAGAAAGCAGTTTAAAAATTTTCCTTCAAGATATTTGACCAAGACTGGCAAACAAAACCAATCGATGGTATGGATTGACGTTATTAGAGAAGATATTACTTGCTTTGCACTGGCTAGAAAGCGGTGGTCAGTATCATGGGGTCTCAAAAATGATAGTATGTAAATATGTACATCAAATTGTTAATGTACGCATAATATGTTGCAAATATTTCATGAAAAAGCCGGTTTTTCTAAAGTATGTGATGCAGTAGATAGCACACTAATAAAAATAGACGCCTTCAGAATTACATAGCCTGCATATGTTGATCGCCACGGTAAACATTTAATTCAGAGAATGAAGAATGGTTGAAGGCCACATCTAATGCTGTAATTCTTGGAGACGTCGCTTATCGTATGAAGCAATGGTTGATTTCTTCAAAATACGGAGATTTAAGAAGTATAAAATTCTCACTGTTACATCAATATATATCCTGAGATGTTCAACATACGTGTTTAAAAATCGGAGAGAGTTTAGAGAAAATAGAGATAATCATGGATACCCGACAAGAAATTCCAGAAACCTTGTGTTCCCACAACATACCTCAACACTATATGAAAAATCCCCATATTACGCCTGTGTCCGAATTTTTAACAAACTACCAAACCAAGTCAAAGAAGCTACATCGATTGGTATATTTGGAAAAAGAATTAAGCACTTTCTAAATAATAACTCCTTCTATTCTCTCAATGAATTCCTAAACCCAACGACCTGTGATTTAACCATTCCTAATTTTAATTAATCATTATGTGCCTGTTATTTTATTTTATTTTATTTAATATATGTTATTTTATATTATTTACTAAGTGATTGAATTTACCTATACATATACTTTTTTACAATTTTATTGTCCATATACAATTTGTTTTAATTGTATTTTAAATTAGACTTAAGAAAATTATTAACGAAACTTCAATCATTGTATGATTTTCTAGTGAATAAAGAGAGTTTGAGTTTGAGTTTGAGTTTGAGTACCAAGTTTAGCCCAGTATAATTTTAACAGAGCTCACAGAGAAACACCACGGTCAATATAATCTAATATGCTCTGCCAATGCGATTTTTGGCTTAGCCCGAAAACCTATTTTGGTGTTTGTACATATGCAAATTTCACTTGTAGCTACATATGTATAATATTACTGATTAATTACAACTTTAACAATTGTCATTGTGTTACCGGAATAAATAGGACTTGTACTTGCAACAATTGTGTTTATGTTAGAGGCCCCTGGTAATACCTTCTTATTAAAGTTGCACATTTTTTGCAGGAGGAACAAAAAACTCTTTACCATGGAGTTTATTTTTGGTATTGTTAGTTTTTGGGTCAGTGTTTAGAGTATATTTGCTATACAATTTATAGACATCGGGGTTTTTAGTAATTCGTATGGTGTAATTTAATGCCACAAAAGCCTGCAAAAAGTCAACTTTTGTAGAGAATGGCAGATAGAAGGAATTGCCAGGTCACGCGCGATATGCTGGAGACTGAAGACAAAGTCGTGTGCTGTTGTTGATATATTTGGAAAATAGTAATAATATTAAACCTAAAAAACGTATTTGTGGAGCTACAAATTAAAGAATTAATTAAAGACCTTATACAGGGTGTCCGGAAATTACGCGTCAGGATTTCTGTGGGCGATTCTGCACAAAAATTAATGCAATAAACTTCTATAATTTTTTTCGAAAACTCAAAATTAACGGAGATACGGGATGTTAAAGAATAAAATTAAATTAAAAGGGTTTACTAAATTAATAACCACTACGTTCAAAACACCTCTAGAATGATTATTTTAAGCTTTTCAACCGAAAATTAAAAAGCTGTTTTAATCGGAATATCTTAGCTTTTGAAAAGGGATTGCAAATGCAATTCAAACATAATAAAACTATTGTTGAACACTTTCCAGAAGTTAAGTGTTTAGAAACACTTAAAGAAAAATTATACTATCTTTCGGGCATATTTATATTTATATACGCGCTATTCCTAAAGAAATGCGAAAAAATAAGGAAGCGATTTCTTCTTCGAAATGAGTATTGTGTTTAGACCACAGAGTATTGTGTTCCATCAAAATTATTAGAGTTATCATGTGTAAAAGTTTTGGGGAGAGGATTTTGATGTATGGAAAAACCTAAAATGTGTACTTTTTACCCGTTTTTAAGACATTGTCTTGTTACCCTGTAAAATCCCCACCCTGGTACGTTAAATTTTCTATTTTGTCTACAAAAATAACCCAAAAAACTAAAAAAATAGTTAAAATTAAAGACCTCTTTTAAGCCAGATTTTTAAAACTGTATTTGTCACATCATTACTAATCCCTTTTTTGCAGAAATCTCGATTTTCCGAAGAAGATATGCCACCTCCTCCTTCACCACCAGTTCAGTCTAAAATTGTTAATGCAACAGTGGCTTTAGACAATCTGTCAAGGCAGGGTTCATTGGAAAAAGTAGCGACTGGTAGAAGAAGAAGTGGATCCGAAAGAGGAATGGTCAATGACGTGGCGAAGGAAACAGCTATACATAAAGTGGTAAGTGTCACTAACAGATAATCTACATTTAGATCCGCAGTGGCAAAAGCATTTTAAAACCAGTTGATATACATTAGAAAAGCTTCGCAAATAATATTTGTGCTTTTCAAGCGGGCTTTTTCTCTCACGTATATTGCAGCCGTCTGATTTTAAAATGAAAATTCTTTTATCTATACTAATATTATAAGGAGGTAAAGTTTGTAACTTTGTTTGTTTGTTTGTAGCCGCTAATATTCGAAAATACTGAACCGATCATAAAAATTGTTTCACAATCAGTAAGCTACACTATCCAGGAGTGCTATAGGCTCTTATTTATTATGAATAAACAAAAAGCTTAAATATTAACGCCCAAAGAAGTGAGCACGAATCGGCTATCTTGGGAAAAGAGCTTCTAAAATACTAACCCGATCATAAAAACTTTTACAAGTAGAAAGCTACATTATATATTATTTAGTGCTATAGGCTATATTTTATAATGATTAAACAAGAATTTCAGAGAAAAATAAAGACATATGAATATCAAATCAGCAAAAAATATAATTGTTCAATTCGTCGGATTTCTTATATAGGCCTTAGTGGTAGAATTTTCGCCTGCCACGCGGGCGTCCCGGGTTTGTTACTCACCCGAAACAAGTTTTTTTCTAATAAAAATAAAAATATAATTAACGCCCAACGAAGTGGGGACGGGTCGGTTTGGGCATTCATAAAGATCAAAGGCCGCGCTCTCACACTCTCCGAATTTCGCTGGCCGCTGACGCTTGGGTTGGTTGGACTTGGTTTGTTAGGCTTGATAGCCGTAGCCTTAGAGTTCTTACAGACGAAGATACTGTATGTTGGATATAGAATTACTATCGAAAACTTGGTACTTTTGCTTCGCATAACGACTCGTCAACACAAAAACAGACGCAGTATAGTACAGTTATGGAAACAGAAGAGTGCATTACTGTGTGGTATATATTAAATAAAAATAAAAAAGGAAACTAAAAAAGAAACGTAATTTCTGGGTTTATTCCATGTTGGAATTAAGAGAAACCAAAGGAACGTATAATTTACTATATCAAGATTTATTGCAAGACACATAGAAATTTTTCAATTATTTTCGAATGTCTATTCAATCGTTTAAGGAACTTCATAGCATTTTGGAAAGCCAGCATTGCTGTCTTTTATTTCTATCGCAGTAATCTGGGTGCACTGTATCCCATAAACAGCTATTTGGCTCCACCAACCTTATAAATTTTTCATTATAAAATACTCCACGTTCCATTTCTACGTATATAATACCATAGAGTAAGGAAATTATAAGAGTTATCATGGAATAGCCGATTTAAGGACAGATCTTGCGAAAACTCCCAATATAATTTTATTCGTTTTTCGTTGAAATACCACCAATTAGTCATTTTTGTCAGCTTACGTGTCTTCCCACCGCTGATGTTACACGAGATGAAGCTTCCACCGACGCATTTAAAGTGTAAAATGGCAACAATGACAAGCCTGCCGCCAGGCAGCGCTGAACTTGCCGCAAAAGCGGTACGAAAATTTTAGCATGCCATGGTTTCTCTTATCCGTAGGTATGTTACTTTATGATAATACCAATATCCAATATCCAATTCTTACATTAACTAATCCACTACTAACATAAGAAAAATTCCAAATCGCCTATGGTAAACCGTATTTACTGCTGAAAAAGTCTGCGCGTCTGAACAGCTTCATATAACATAATGACAATTTTGTATGCAGCATACGCATTCTGTCGCCGGCGGCTGAACAATGCGTGATACAGAAATTTGGTATCACGATACTGAACGTGTCGTCTGCGCTGTGTGAAAAGTCCAATTTGTTTATATGCAATAGCTGTATCTTGGATACGCGTATCTCGCATACAGTATCTTCGTCTGAAATAGCTTTTACGGTTCCGCGTAGTAAATAAATCGTTACTCTTACAAGTGTAAACATTTGGTAACGACGGAAAATGACAATTGTAGTTTTACTATAGACCTCCAAAACAATGCTAAATTTTTGGTCATCAGTTTGGACGCTGGCTTGGCTGAATTTATGAAGCGGCAAATTATACGTACTTTTTACGTGTGTACTCGATGGATACCCGCTTCATAAATTCCACGAAGCGAACGTCCAAGCTGATGACCAAAAAATAAGCATTGTTTTGGGTGTCTATAGTGAAACTACAATTGTCTTTGCTAGTACCCAAGCGCACAAACCCGTTTCTTCGTATGAAATATCTTAAGGAAAAAATTTTGCTGAAAAAATATTTTAATTCTTTAAAAGTCCTGTTGCTTGGCAATTTCGTGAATGATATTTAAAAAATACCAGGAGCCGTCAGTATAGAAAGGTTCTTTTAAAAGGAAATCGAAATTTGGTAATATTTTTGCTTAGCTTAAATTATGTACAATTCAATCTACGAAGAATCCATAATTAGGTGGCAATATGCGGGAAACAGTTTTAAAGCAGTGTCTGAAATGTTTTTCGTTTATTTCTCCACCTATGTACACAAGATGTAATTTAATTGATGGCTAAAAATACTGGGTATGATCCCTAAGCTTATTTTAGAAAGAAAAGTTTATATGAACATATTATGTCCTAAACATCTTAACTTTTGAGAGACAGGGTGTTAAAATTTTCAAAAAACCAAAAATTGCAAGAACACTTATTTTAGTAAAAACTAATGTAAGATTTTATTTGCTAAGACTTATTTTTATCAAGATAGATATCGAAATAAAACACTTAAGAAAACTAAACTAAGGTGTATTCACTGTCAAAATAAAGACATTAAAGGTAAGGATGAATAATCATAATTTTAAAGGTTTAAAATCAAACAATTCCGCACAACTTAGTCTCTAATCAAGGCGCTACGCTATCGTCACGTCGAAGTATGTATAGTCTCTAGTGAAGCTCGTCAGCATCGCGTCACCAATATGGGCGCACTTTTCATCAAATATTGTCTGCGTCGCTGTCGTCTGCAGGCGCGTCTTGCCCGGCACCGTCGAATGCGCCAAAACTGCTCCGTACCGCTTGATCCCGCCACATCTATGTACTCTTAACGTCTTAACGCGACTGACTAACTGCACCACGTCTCTGTACTGCGGAACGTCCGATGCTCCACTAACTAGCTGCACCACGTCTCTGTACGGCGCAACGTCCGATGCTCGACTGACTCTCGCGCGTCGCCTTTACTTTTAAAATGAGATGCGCTACCGCTCTCGTACTACGGACATCTGATACTAGATGGCGTTAGCAGTACCGAATTCCACACTAATATACTGGAAATAAACCTCATTTAAATAAGTAGTTATTATTTTTGATACATAATTGCCAATTAAAAATTATAAGACTTAATTTTTTAAAGAAAAAGATCCTGCAATGCTTTTTTTATGGTCTAAAAATATGCAATTATGTGAATTTTATTTATTTTTTCTTAAACTAAACAAGATACGTAAAAAAAATAAATGACAATAAAGCACTATTTTTAGTTGCTTAATCTAAAGAAAGCACAATAATTTTATACACATTTACACAGGTAGCGACGTACCGTTTTTTTGCTAAAATATTCTTTCAGTTGCTTCTCGAGACGCCACTGGAATAAAGTTAGTGATAAATTAATACCTTAATGTCAATAATAATATTGCCAAATTAAAACAAAATTGGGTAAAGAATAGTTGGGATATTTATTATAGATTTTTTTTTTATTTTAACACTCTGTATCTCAAAAGTTAAGAGGTTAAGGACGTTTATATAAAGTTTTCTTTTTAAAATAAGCTAATGAATCATACCATGTATTTTCAGTTATCAATTAAATTACACCCTGTATAATATTATTCCTATAAACTAATATTATTATAGCTGTATAAAATTTGTATTATAAAAATACATATTCTTAAAACACTTTGTATCTAATAAACCATAAAATATTTTTTTAATTTAAAATATACAAAAACTTTGCTGTATCTAAAGGAAAAATCTCAAGGGTTTACCGCTTGTGCTAGAAACATAAGGGTAGATACTTCTATCAGGCTGACGCGACGCAAGTAAAATTGTTATGTATTAAGTTGACACTAGAAGAAACTTTAGCACGTCCTATTAATTTTTGCTGAATAATAAAAATTGTGTAATTTATAGGTTCGAGCAGATTTGTAACAATTTTTAATAACCTAATTAGATTACTTTAAAAAGAAAAGTGTTTTTGGAAACAAGACAAACAACCACTTTTTCTATATTTTAAGCCCGAGTGTGCCATTTAAAATTTATATTTTAAATTTTAAAAGTTTTATTATAATCTCCTTTATAACGGTTTTATTTATCTGGACACGATTTATAATGTTTAAAATCTTTGGAAAACTGTGTCATAATAAAAGAAACAAAGGCTATTGATTATGTACAAGAAAAGATGGTTAAAAGGAACTACTCTACTATAACGTTACAGGGATTTTATTGTTTCATATGGTCAATGGACCCCCAAATATATAAAAGCCACGAAGTGCTACCATTTGGAGGGGTGCGTTTTTGGGAACGGGGTGAAAACAGCCCCTTTTTAGCTTTTTGAGGTTAGCTCGAAAACTACGCACTTTCCAAGTAGGTTGTAGTCCTTTTTAAAGAACATAAAATAGCCTATAAATTTAGTTAAAAAAATATAGTCAGTTTAAAAAAATAGATATACAAGGTATTTTCTAACTACGGCTCGAAACTTCAGAGGGTGATTTATTATGTCTTTTTATGAAAATTGTTCATAAAGGTAGTCTTTATTTTTGAGATACAGGAAGTTAAAGTACTGTAGGCATTTTGTAAATATCTTTTCAACTCTTTAACCGATTTGGCCGAAATTTGATGGATCTACATACATGTGAAGCTACTTGGTGTAATAAAGAGCTTTAAGATTTTACCTAGATTAAAATATTAGGTCCATTGGCGTCTCAGTCGGCACCACAGTGAATAGTATTCAGAAAAATAGTATACCACTGACTTTTAATAAAGTTTTTATTTATTTATTTATTTATTTATTTTTTTTTTTTTTTGAATAATATCAAATGCAACCTTACAGTATATTTTTTTGGTTCATATCTGGCTTTGTTTTCTAGAAAAAAAAATTAAGCCACTTTAATTTTTTTCAAACATATACAACATGATATTGTGACGTAAATTTTGACTACCTAGGGTCACTTTTACGTCACTTGGACAAATATACCATGTGGAACTATTTTACAATTGGACTACAGGAACTATTTAACAAACTTAATTTAGTACGGGGAAACCACCCCAACAGGGGTAGCCCATACGGGCTTAGCTAGAACTTTAACTTTTTTCATTAACTTCAGTTCTACTACTTTACATCCAATATTTTTTAAAGTCAGGTATCTACGGCCTCCATTGTGTTGTGTTCAAATAATAAATTTGTCAATATTTGTTTTTACAGTTCTACGCGGTCGACCTTGTTATTGTTAAAGTATGACCTAAAAAATTGTTTAATTTTTATTATTAGTTTATAATTTTAATGGTTTGAAACCTTGACATATCACGAAAAAAAGTTTTATAAAAAGATTCCCCATGTTAAGAAAAAAATATACTTTTATACTAGTGTTCACAATATAAAATAAATAATTATTTAGCCCTAAAATAAATCAGTAGTCGCGCATGCCACGACCGTATAAATTTTTTCCAGAATAAAATTTTATACATGTTTTATCTTTTAAACTAATTAATTTTTATTTTTTTTAGCCAGCCATTTTATTGCAACAAAAAATTATTGCCTTCTTATTTTTTAAGAGACAATTATCCTTTTATAACTATGCATTTATTATTTAATTTTAAAAAATTTTATGTACTTACTTTTGTTGAAATAGTACTTAAATAGTAAAAAATTCCTTTTCAATTTCTAAGTCATCCAAATTTATTATTACTATTAAATTTCAATAATTTCTATTAAATTTATTTGCAAACTGTCAAATTTTGAAACTGACACATGAACTAAAAGAAATAATGACGAAATCAAAGGTTACTTTACCGTTTGTTTCAGTTGAGTCGCGTTACTCTTACATTGCACAAATTAATATTTAAGTAAATTGTAATAGGTGCTAAAACAACACACTAATTCAAAGTGTGGAAAAAGCTTTGAAGTGTTAAAAGTTACTTTTTTTAACACTTTATGTAGTGTACTAGAATGGAGTACGTTAACTTCGTGTTAACGATAAAAACCAGCATTTTTTTATCATGGAAAAAAGTATTTTTTTTTAAACCTCGTAATAATTTCGTGGTTTTCCGCATTGCACGCGTATCAATCACGCGTCTACCGATTCCCATTTTAGTGCCCTCTGTCGGCACGAGCCGCAGGGCGGCCAGTCCGGTCAGCACATCGGCGGCGGCTGCGGCAAGGGCTAATGTCTCGTTCAAGCAACGTCGCGGAGCGCGAGGAAGGTTACGGGGTATCTTTGTTGTGTCTGTCAGCCTGTAGCCCGTTGTTATGGTAATTTGCATAAGTTTTCGCTTGGTTGCTTAATTTTATTGTTTTTGTTTACAATGCAGGGAACAAAAAGTCATAACAAGACCAGTTTAATATTTTGCTTTTAAATTATAAAAAGCTTTTTTATTTTTAAAGTATATTATGAATATTTAAACAATGTATGTTCCTGGCTTCTAATTAGAAGGCACAATATATCAGTTATAGTCCCTATAAATATTTTATATTTTTATTTGAACAAGGATAAAAAAATTAATTAGGTTATTTAATGTTTATTCAAAATAATTAAATTTTATTTATTAAACTTTACTACTTTAGGGTACTAAACATAATATGGTGACTTTTTAAAAATAAAATCCATACATATCATATTATAATAATTATTCCCAGCAATAAAAAAATGTTTTGTATTGGTTGTGTGGTAATTTGTATTACCAAAAAATATCTTTGCGAAAAAAAAAATATTTAATATACTTCTGTTCATTGCAACAGTTACAATTTAAAGGAATATGATCGACTGTTCTTGTAAGGATTTTTCCTCTGTTGACACAAAAACAAATAAAAAAAGATTAATTTTTTTATGTCTGCAAAACAACTTATTGTATTTGAACTCTGAGACAAACTTGAACTAAAATTATTTACTATTCTTATAAGGTTACAAAAAACTGCATATTTAAATAACTTAGTTAAAGACTGAGCTACATTTTAACTAAACTTTTATAATTTAAAAAACATGATAGTCTTTTTGTGTTTACATATGTTTTTTTATGTAATATTAAAAACTTAAATATTCTAGTGTAAATGGAGGACTGTCTGGCACCACTATCAGAGCATGGACTACTTTATTTCGATAAATATTTTAGGTTAGGACTATAAAACTTTGGCACATAAAATAAATAAACTAGTTATTATAAAAATTGCAAAAATCATTAAGTAACTCTTTAATGACTCTTCACTTACAGAAATGCTTCCCTTTCTTGCCCATCATCGGGCCGTGGGGGATTTATCGCTTTTTTATAGGTACTTCCATGGCTTCTGCTCTGAAGAATTGTCCAGTATTGTTCCTCCATTCACAGTTCCCAACAGAGAAACTCGTGGTTTCGCGCGTATGCATCCCTATACGGTCCAACTGGACAGGCCCCGAACTTCCCACTTTGTTCGTTCTTTTATCCCTAGAGTTTCTAGATTGTGGAATCTGCTGCCCGCGGAGGTCTTTCCTTCCCCCCAAATCTTCAAGTATTTAAGTCCTGTGTCAAGAAACTCCCTCTTACCTCGCTCAAGACACCCACGGTACGTTAGTATTTAGGCTTTTAGCCTTCGTGGTTTGTCCAAACATAAAAAGAAAAAAATATAATGAATTTAATCAAAAGCGATATACATATACAGCAAGTCTCTAAACGGTGCGGCATTAATGCTAACCCTACTTACTTTAGTCATGATGATTTTCGAAATCATTCACTTTTAAACTAATTTAAGTAAGATTATCATATTTTAGCTAACTATACCCCCGGACCGGGACCAAAGCTGTGCCATTTTTCATAGTTTAGCACGTAAAATTTGTAAATGTGTGGATACCATAGTGGGTACTTTTGTACCGGTTGTATCCCCTTGACCAGAAATAAATAAATAAATAAATAAATAAATAAATAAGTAAAAAAAAAAATAAATAAATAAATAAATAAATAAATAAATAAATAAATAAATAAATAAATAAATAAATAAATAAATAAATAAATAAATAAATAAATAAATAAATAAATAAATATTTAAACAAACCGTTTAAAATCGTGCTGCTATACAGAAAATAATTAATTTGGTGTTCTTGTAGTTTGAAAAAAACCAATAAACATATGTCCCGAGTTGCGTCGATTTTTCAAATGCAGAGGGTTGTTTTTCTTAAAAAATTCTTCTTTTATAAATATTTTAAATAATATTCTTTAACCGAGTACAGTTGTACCAATAACGTGCCTTTTTATCCCTAAATATATTAAAATTTTGGGGTCCAGTCGCATCTCAGTGGGCATTACAGCTTATATTATGTATTTATATTATTATAGTATTAATCAAATGGGGTTGAGATAATGCAAAAAATGTTAATTAATGCTCTTTTATATAATGCACTTAAAAACCATGATTGGGGGTTACAACAACCCGTTTAAACAAAATATTATTTGGCTTTTCCCCAGAATAATGGTCAGTCATTTTAGTAAAAAAAAATTGCACATTCTTTAATAAAAAGTTTATCACATTTTTGAGGCGCGTCCCTCGTTAGAACCTATGTTAGGTTTAGGGGTTGCAACCTTTTTTGTAGTAGGTAAGTTTCCTATATAACCTAAATAAAAATAATTATTTTATATTAAATTTTATTATTATTATTTTTATTTTAATAGGCCAGCTCGCAGAGAATTACAAACCAGTCAGCGCCAATCCGATTTTACAAATACGTCAGGTGACTAGTTGGAAACCGGTCACCTGACTAAATAATATTACCCGATTGGCAGTGACTAGTTTGTGATTTCTCTGCAAACAGGCCTATTATTGCAAGAGCAAAATAACTTTTTATAATATATTAAAGTGTTGTTTTTTAATATTTAATAAAAATCCTTATTCTATAGAAGAGCCAATGATATTTTGTTTAAATTGAAATTACCAAAAAACAAATTTTAAAAACAACAACTCGTATCACCCACGACCTGCCACTTGCAAACTCTCATGTGCAATTTTTGCCAATGTGTGAAAAGAAGACGAGCAACTACAAAGCGAGACTGCTGCCACTCAAAAATGTTTGAGGATTTGAAATATATGGGTGATTTTTTAGGCAAATATTATTCTATAAACTGGGGTTTTACCAAAAAAAAGAGGCTAGTTGCGCTACTGTAGCGTCAACCTTTCGTGCAGGGTTCTATCCAGAGCCGTGCCTACCAGTCAGGTGGTGCAATGCTTTGGGGGCGGAAAATTTTAATAAAAGAGCGAAAACGTTTGAAATAAAGGGCGATAATTTAAAAAAAATAAAATTTTTAAAAATAGTGTAATTTAAATGTAAAGACTTTTTTCTTGCTCTCCAAAAATTTTTGATACAAAGGAAAAAAGCAATGTTGAATTACGGACACAGCAATGTGTTTTAAAAGTTGGGACCTTTATTTTTGGTCTTCATTGAAAAAAAAATATAAAATTGTTGTGAAAAATCAGTGGCGTACCTTCTTTTTTAAATAATATTGGCTGTATTTCCCCATGAGATGCCACTGGACTCAATATTCCTAATCTAGGTTAAGCTTTACAAGCGCCTTATTCCATTAAATAAGTGTACTAAATTTCATTTGAATTGGTTAAGGGTTTTTAAGATATTTAAAAAATATTAACTTTGTTAAAAACTGTAATGTCCTGTATCTCAGAAATAAAGCAACTCCGGACATATGTTTATAATTTTTTTTTACATAAATAGATATAAGAATTCATCCCCTTAAGTTTTATTCCCTAGTTAGGAAACACCCTGTATAATTAATAGTTTTTTTACCGGGTGGCAAGAAAAATGTACACCCCCTTTACTTTTTTATCGTACAAAATTGGTAAAATAATTCTTTAGTACGACAAAAGAATAATGTTCTTAAATAAATTTTATGTCATTATTTATTAGGAACATTAATAAAATTTTAAGCAAACTAAGTGTAGAAATGCCAAACATCTAGAAAGCACTCTTTAAACGCACCAATGCCGGCGTCCTGGGTAAAGAACCTTACGCTTCACCGCACCCAACTTCATCACGGATAAATGCTCTTCCCCACTGTCTATAGGTAGCTTTAAGAATTTGGTTAGTTTACACTTAAAAACAAAAGGAGATAGTACTGCGCAAAACGTTTTGTAAATAAATGAAACAAAGTCAATGAAACTCTTTATTTATTATTAATTCTATAGTAGGTATGATACGTAAACACAAGATTAAAGTGATTGTCGAATGCCCCAAAGTAAAAAAAAAAACAATTATATTGAATAAGAGAGTATTTATTCAACCATAACTATTATCCTATTTTTTTATGAACTGCATATGTAATCAACTTTTTATGCTCTATTTAACAATAAATGGTTATCTAAACCCAGCACGGGATAATTGATTTCTACACATCAGTGCTTATATGCTGGAAACTAAAACATTAAATTATTAAAATGTTTAAGTTTAAGTTAACAAAAAAGAAGTTTTTAATTCTTAACCTAATTTTAAACACTAATATTATAGTTTAAATAGTAATTTATGTAACAAGTAACAAGTTTGACAGTACGAGCCGTTAGGCGAGTTCGGCAATCCCATTAGTAAAAAAAGATACTTTATGCATGTGTTACATACTATATTTTTCCACGACCGTATAAAATTTTTCCAAAATATCCTGTTTTATTTATCTTAGCTTATTAATTTTATTTTTGCAACAAAAAAATCATAGCCTCCATGTTTTTAGGAGACTAATATTCTATTTATAACTATGCATTTATAATTTAATTTTAGAAAATTGAATGTACTTACTTTTTTAGAAATAAAACTAAAACAGTATAAATTCTTTTTAATTTCCTAGTCAGCCAAATTCATTATTACTAGGTATTAATTTTCAATAATTTCTAATAGATTTTTTGCAAACTGTCAAATTTTAAAACTAGTGACATATGAACTAAAAAGAAATAATGACGAAATCAAAGGTAACTTGACCGTTTGGTTCAGTTGATGTCGCGTTTACTGTTACATTACATAAATTGATATTTACGTTCATTGTAGTAGGCATTGAAATAAAACACTAATTCAAAGTTGAAAAAAGCTTCACTATACCCTTTTTTATACATAATTTACTTGCTGTTCTTGAGTTGGTATTTTAAATATGTTTTATGGTTTTTTGAATAAATACAAAAAAATAGTCTACAACTATGTTTAGTGTTTTATTGGTTGTCATTTTGTTCTGTTAAAAGTCAGCATTTAAGGAATTAACATGTAGAAAGTTAGTTTTGTTTGTAATTAAAGTCTGTACGGACGACACTGGTAAAAACTTTTTTTTCTCGTATCTTAAAAAATGTTTTATGAGGCATAGGAGTCATCTTTTGTTTTAAATATTTTAATTGGTATAAAGGTATTTTAAAAATATATATTTTTTTATAGTTAACACCCCGTCGCGTCGTCGTTCAAAAACCAAGACGTTTAGGACCTATGTTTATTGTTCATAAGAGGTTTGTTTATACTTTTCATTGTTAAACCACCTCTTTAAGTTTGCTTTTTTGTGAATAAATTATACCTTAACTTATGTCTGATATTTTGTAAGTTACAAATTTGATTACTTCCTATTAATAGCACATAATACAGGGCAATTAAAAATTATTAATTAGTTTTAATAACTTTTAATCGCTCCGTCGGATGTATTGCTAACAGAAAATAACAACCGTTAGACCTAGAGAAGTTATAGATTCACCTCTTTTTATTTTTGTTTATGTCTTAATAAATGAATTATTAAAAAGGTATAGGAATTTAAAATAAATACAAAGTTTAATTTAATTAATGTATAAAAATACAGGGTATGATTCTCTAGCTTATTTTAGGAAGAAAAGTATATATAAACATATGTCCTAAATACAGATGGATAAAATTAAAAAAAAAACAATTTTTTAAACATCCTAACTATTCTTTACCAAATTTTGTTTTAATTTGGTGGTATTATAATGACATTAAGGAGGTAATATATTACTAACTTAATTACATTTAAAATTTCCAACAAAAAACGGTATGCCACTGACTGTGTTAATGTATGTAAAACACAATAGATATTAACTATTCACCAATAAACAATAATAAAGACAACAGTAACAATAAGAACAATTGCTCTAAAAACAACAACTCGACAAGCAGGGTAATAACGCGAATACTATTTTATAATGATATTAAATTATGTTACAGATACGGTAACAGGTATTAACTTTAAAGCATTTGTTTGCACTAGCCTACTTAAAAATAACTTTAAAAAATAGAAAAAAATCATTTTTTTTAAATTAAAAATTAAAATAGGACATGTGATACATTGTTGAATTTGTAATAAAAATTGGGATTAGATACAGGGTGTAATTTTTTTTCGAGACATATAAAAAAATAAAGTTGATGATGGTTTCTTGAAAACGAAACGTCGGGTATAAAATCTAAAAATACCATCTTGTAGTAGCTAAAAAGTTCCAACGAAAAGTGTTATTAGTTTTTTTATATCTCTTCAAATAAAGTCAGAAAAAAATAAAATCGATATAGTCAAATTTTCGTTTTTGCCAAATATCTCAGCAGGCCATGAAAATTTGTTAAGTTTTTAAAGAGCATGTAAATAAGCTTTTAAAAACAACTTTTCCTAATTTAACCTATGCTGTATCTCCAATAAGTACTGAGATTCCCGTGCTTAGGATCCTTATCTTGGACACACTGTATATGTATTTTATAAAACTATTAACAAAAAAGGTATTCGTTATAAAAAGTTCTGCTTGGTCCAAAACCTAAAAACAATCCTCACATATCAAATTGTGTCAGTCATCTTCGAGAATTAGAATTAAGAGTAAGTACCTGTATTTTTTTATTATCGAAAATTGTTATAAAATAAAGATGTTTAGAATTAGAAATTACCTCTAAATATGCAGTTTTGTGCATTTCCAAAAAAATATTCATTTTCCTGTTAAAATCAAGAAAATTTACGCTTTTACATTAGTGCATTGTACATTCTTCCTATTTTAATGTAACTACTTTAAACAAAAAAAAAACCGTTGTCCTGTGATATTTTAAATAACGAACTGTATCGCACTTATGCAGAAACCCAAATTTTCACCATTATTGCAGAAATAAAATTGAAAAATATATATATTTTTTTGTAAATAAACAAAATTGTATATTTAAAAGTATTTTTAATTCTTAACATATTTTCTTTAAAACAATTTTTGATATTAGCAAAAATACAGGTACTTTACTTTTAAGAAAAAACTACATTTTTGGCCAAACCTCGTAGATGACTAATAAAATGTAATATCTAATATGTTTGCTTTTGGGTTTTGGACTATGCAGAACTTTTCATAAAGAATAACTTTTTCGTAAAATCAATAATAAAAAGTTTTTCATATGACGCCAACTTACGTAGACACACTATAGTATGAGGAAAAGCCATTAAAAAAAATAAATAGATAAGTTGGTTTCAAGATATGATGCTTTAAATTATTTAAAATTTTCTGTTTGCCCACTGAAAAATCAATCCTTTACGTCATAACATTAATAAACATATGTAATTAATGCTATAATTTGCCCACCTGCCAATATTTGAACTAAAACAAATCAATGATTATAAAAATAGCATGTATTCATGGTAATTTAAAACCTAGTTTGAACACACCGACTTGTAAATATTACATTTTACGACCACGCAAGACTTGGACCGGTTTCAAAATCTGTAAATTATTAAACTTATTCGATGTTGATTTTCATCTTGCTAGAAATGTAGGTTGTCTCACTTGCCACTACACGAAATAGTGATTCACCTTTTTCTTTTTGTTTTTCTTACTTTTAATCAAACCCCTAAATTGTGCTTTTAATTTAAAAAACTAAACTAACCTGAAGGCATCATTTGTCGCCAAATATTTAAACGATTAAATATAGGGTGATTCAAAATAAAAATAAAAGTTGGTTTTATAACTTTTTTATATGGTTGTCTGACGGTCGATGCTACCTTAGACGTTTGCGGGAAACGGGACATAGCTTGTGATCCAACGATTTAATATAGTTTTAACAATGCAGCGTTGCCGCTTATACCAAAAAGTGACATCAACCTTGATATTTCAAATAGAACACCCTGTATATTTTTTTCTTTTTGAATCCGTCATTACTTTCTGAATATTTTTGCCTAATATTATCCTATACCTATCTTTACTGGTTTTCGAGTTAATATCTATTTTCCATATTTTTTGTTTAAAAGATGTCAGTTAGGCAAAAGTATTCAGAAAGTAGTGGCGGATCCAAAAATACCAAAATATACAGGGTATTTCATTTGAGTTTTTGGTATTGGCGGCAACGCTGCATCATTAAAAATATTTTAGATAGTTATATCACGTTGCTAAATTTTGAACAAAAACCGTTTTGTTTTCCAAAAACGTCTTAAGTACCATCGACCGTGAGACAGCCTGTATAAGTTTATTTTCTCTTATAGTTTCGAAATTTTAAATAAATGTATTTTCATACCGTGTTTGCGATTTTAGTTGCTTTAGTGGAGACAAAAAGTTAAAACCTGTTGATATTGGTTTCGCAATGTTAAAAAACAAAGCCACATTTAGTAACAAAAAAAGTTCTTTGTTGTTGCTTTGATGGATACGTACCTTATGACTCATGTAAATAAAAATAATAGGTGCTGTTACGGCAAAAACCTTTTCTATGTTTGAAATAGCGGTGTGTTATTTTTTTTTAGTCATTTGATTGCAAACTTTCGTAGCCTAATAGATAAGGGTTGTTTATTAGCAAAATAGTTATTTACATTACAAGATGCTAAAGTTTACTTTTTGGTGTGAGGTGGTTTTTAAATGGCCGAGGCGAAGCCGAGGCTATTTAAAACCTCCGAACACTTGGCCTTGGCCTTTCGCATCGTGTAATGTATTATATTTCTGCTACTGTTCTATGTATCGCATAACTTAATAATCATTAACAACATGTTTTAATAGAAATATCAGAGATTTTGAAATTTTACCTGTTAAAAATTAATCCATAGCAACACATTTATTTTTGACATTGTCTGTCATCAGCACTTGTCAGATATTGAATTATTGTTAATTTAGTATAAATCCATTCCCATTTTAAAATGTTAAATCAATATGAAAATGGCATCCAAAAAGCAGCTGACCTTGCGTGTGCCTCACTTCTGCCAGACAAATCTAAAGAGAGGTACCATCAAACATATAAATCGTTTTCTGAATGGCTTGCTACAAAAATGTGGGGCGGATTGACGAGAATGTGATGTTGGCGTATTTTCAAGAAAAATCCGAGTCTTTATCACCACCAACCCTCTGGTCTGTATATTCCATGCTCAAGCTAACAATTTCCGTAAACAAAAATCAAGATATTTCGGAGTTCAAGAAATAGTTGCTTTTATTAAAAGGAAAAACGATGGTTATGAGGCAAAAAAGTCAAAAAATTTAAAAAAGAAATCATAAAGTTTTTACTTAACGCGCCTGATCAAAGTTACTTAACAATGAAAGTAATAGCCATTATGGGAGTGGCTGGGGCATGCCGGACAGACGAAATATACAGAATGAAGCTAAGTGATGTAGAAACAGGAAATGACGTGGCTATAGTAAAAATAGTGGAGTCTAAAAATAAAGTTAAAAGAAACTTTGATTTCTACAGGAATATATTAAGCTGAGACCAAGGAATGCTCTAGATGAGCCCTTATTGTATCGTTATGAAAGAGGTAAATGTATTAATCAAGTAATTGGAAAGCACCCTATTTCAAATTTACCTAAAGAAATTGCGAAGTTTTTGAAGCTTGAAGACATCAGTAGATATACTGGCCATTCTTTTAGAAGAACGTCAACTACGTTCCTTGCCAATGCTTCGGATGTCGATATTTTGGACTTAAAAAGGCATGGAGGTTGGAAGTCTTCTTCTGTTGCGGAGGGATATATTGCTGAATCCTATAGTAATAAGGTGGAAATTTCAAAGAAGATTTTACACGAAATTCCTACCAATATTTCCTCTAATGAAGTAACAGTGAAAAATATGAATATTAACGTAGTTAAAGGTGATAACGATACCCCAACAACAAATTTAAAAACTGTTAATTCAAGTATTATTCCTCCAATTTCTTTTGCTAATTGCTCAAATTGCACAATTACTTTTAATATCAATACCTAACCTAGTTTTTTAAAATATTTTGTCATAAATTAGTTACTTTTTATAAATAAATTCTAATATTTCCCACAAGCATATTTTCTTCTTTTTTACTCTTACTTTTTGTCCAGGCGCTGAAAATATTACTTTCGTAGCTAGCAACGCTTAGCAACCAGGTAACACGAAGGTTCTCTTTCGTTATCATTCGCGTTGCTAGAACCACAAAGTTTTCTTATTTATACAGTAGTAGAAAAACGTTGTTTTACAATAAAAACGATTTCTGATTTAACACGCAAATCTCATCCTCGTCGCTGTTTCACCGACCCACGTGCGGCGAGCCTTTTTACAAAAATATTTTAGTTGTTTGCTGTTATATATAGTTATCCTATTGCTTTATTTGGCATTACTAATTAGTTTAAATAAGTTTTTGTTTTGAAAAACACAAGGAAAATACAAATATTATTTTTCGCCATCTTTGTAAGGGTTTCATTTTTAACTCATGTTAATACAACAAACTACCCTTTATTTTAGGCAAGGAATCACATTCTTAAGTTTTTACCTTTGTTTAAAAATACCCTTTATGGCAAATTTTCTACAGGCTATTTCCTAATTGCAGTAAAAATTTACATATACAATACCTATTGGGAATTTAAATTAAGGAGCACAGTGTTGCAATTCGGTCAAACAGCTGATTAAAATGGCTATCTAGATTCAATTTGGCAAAGAATATTTACATAAATTACCTGATTAGTTGTTAAATTTTACGAAAAATATTAAGCATCATTGTCTGACAACCTAAATAACACAAAGCAGGTTAATAGTCAGTGTTTGGAGAAACTTTATGTATAGCCATAAAGCATAAGTTTTTCGTTATTTAAACTTGAACTGCACATAAACCAAAACTGACTTCGCACATTTTGCTTTATTACTGAATTTTTAACGAAATCCATGATGGGAACCACTTAAACGCTCAATACTAGTTGTAGACTAACTATTTTTTTATTTTTTAATATTACATTCATCCCATAAATCTTAAAAATTCTTAAAAAAATAGAATATTAACTGCAACAACAGAAATCAAAACTTGATCATGAAATGTCATTATGTTCTAAATTTGCAACTACAAAGTTGCCAAGTCGCTTAATTTTAATTTTCAATAGAGATGAACAAAATAAAAGTACCGCTCTCTAGTTCTAAAATAAGATGTTTTAAAAATGTTTCCAATGCTTTTTGGGTGATCCAGGGATGTGCAATTACGTTAATTTTATATTTTTTTTTCTAAAAATTAAGCAGATTACAAAATAAAATGATAGACAAAAAAGCAATGCTTTTTTAAAATGCTTAATTTAAAAGAAATGTAAATACCAGTGAAGTTAATTTTTTTGTCAGATATCAAGTTAAAACTATATTAGCCGGTTTGTGCTGCAAATACTTCTTTATTTTATTAATATGAGATTAGAGTTGTTAATGTTGTTCAATGACGGATTTTTTTTTTAAAGTTTAATACCTACTCTTTATCTTGGAAATAAATATGCACTCATGTTTAAATTAACTTTTTTCATAAAATTAGCCTTAAAATAAGTCTTTGTTTTTTTTACTGTAATAAGGAAGCAGAGACCTAAACTGTTGGATTAAATGCCTTTAGGCGATAAATTACTTGTGCAGTACATACAGTATTACAAGGTCGGCTGCAATTTCGGATGACCAAAGCCAAGCAATAACTTATTCTCTGTAAGGTAATTGCATAGCTAAGACAGCTTAAAATTTAATGTCCTTAGCGTCGGTATAAACAGTGTACAGGGTGGTATTTTTCCGTTTGCGCTACATGGTGTGTTAATCGATATATAGAAATTGCTAAATCATATCTGTCATTGCGTTTTCTATTAGGTTAGCGAACACTCTGGACGTTGATTTGTTCGACCTGAAAATTTAAATTAGGTAAATAGTATGCTGTGAGCGTTACAGATTTCTTGTTTACGTGGTTCAATAATGTACCGCGAAATAATTAATTGAGTGTGTATTATTCTCTGGTTTAATTAAGAAATTAAAAAAATAATAACTAAACAGAACTAACCATGTCCCCCCACCTATTAATACTCTGTCTTTGGTAGAAAATATTCGAGTAATATCAAGTAACAAAACACCTAAGAGAGTATTGAAGGGGGTTCATGGTTAGTTCTGGTAAGTTTAAAAAAATCTAATTAAGCCCCCACTACACATTTTTACTACAATATGTTGACAATCCTTTTACAATGTATTCTTTTGGATCCGCTGTTCAAAACAAAAATACAATTTAATGTTTCACGTACAACCTTTTTATAATAAATTGTTAAAAACACATCCGGTCAACACTTTTTCCGCGGTCTTCGAGTATTGCGGTTTACGTTTACGTAGAAGTTTACATAGACTTCCCGGGTAGGCGATTGAAGGCGTCGTACGAGCGTAGCTGTACCCTTGGGGATCGAGAAAAGATTCACGCTAAATTGGGGCTTCTTTCTTCTGGAGCTAAGCGCTGCGAGTAAAGATTCCTAAAGCCTGGGGTTTTTACGTTTTGGTGTTGGACACATGGTGTCTTCGTATAGTCGGGGAGGTGCGCACGCCTTGCGGAAAAACGTCAGTAGTGAAAGTGACGGTTATGCGCGATACCAGTAGCAGCCGCTGGCTTGAGAGTCACAATTTATGCATGTTCAGAAGTTTATCGCTGTTGTTGATTTAAATATTTGAATATTTTAAACCGGAATTTCTGGGAGCGGAAAGCTCGACAATCCAGATTTTCTTACCACATAGAGCTGGCAATTGCCTTGCAGCAACGCCATAAACAAAGCAGTATCCAGTACAGCCGGTCAAAATCATAAAAAAGACTGCACCAATTTTGTGGTTATGTCATGTTAAAAACTTGCACCAGCTATCCGCTTGTTTATAATCACATGTTTTACGTGCGCTATCCTAACAATTTCTATGCGAGTAACGCGGCCATGTAGCGCAAACTATACAGGGTGATTAAAAAATCGATCACGAAACTTAAGGGGGTGATTCTACTTGACAAAATAAGGGTAGAGCTTCATATAATTTTTGTCAAAATGTCATTCGTTTTCGAGTTACACCCGTCAAAGCTCAATTTTATATTTTGGTTTTTTCGTCAGATCGCATTTATTTTATAACCAATCCAGTTGATATTTGGCACACAAATCGAGCTTTGCAGATTCTAAAATTTTAAGACAAAAGTACTTTTTTAAATACCGCCAGAGGGCACTTTACTCAAACTTAAAATTTATTTACATCATAATTTTTTTATTTTGACAGGTATCGTAAAGCTGGGGGCGCCATTTTATAGACAATCAAAAACTTAAAAATAAAGTACTCTTTATTAAAGTCGATAAACTTCCCCGTTTAGGCACCAATAGACATCAAAGTTTTCAATCAAATTACCTACATACATTCACATACATGATTCTACAACAGAAAATAAGAAAAAAACTTTATATATACATATGTCTTAAACGTCTTAGTTTTTGAACTACGGTGTGTTAAATATTTAAAAAGAAAAAAACAAGATTTAAAAATAATATTCATTTTACATTTTTTAATTCTTATTAAATTACTTTTTCTTGTATTTTTTGTTTACAACTTACCTTGTTTGTTTACAACAACTAACCTTTAACCACCAACTTTTAATTTTTTAACGTAATGAACTGAAATAAAAGGTGACGCCCGTAACCTCAAAGCTTGGTTTCGGAAACATCGGTGGTATCCGATTCACGTATGATTTTTTTGGCTTGGCATCTTTAAGACCGTACAAGACACGATAGTGCCAAGATGCAGATCTTGTGGAACATCGGTGCGGTTATGTGTGGCCAGACTTTTACTTATACTACACTACAGTTTGGATAAAAAGGAACAGAAATAAGTAAGAAAATATGTTTTATTTAAACAAATAGATATATACATACATAAAACAATAGACCTAGCTTAACAAAAATGCTGTTTATATTTATTTATATTTTTAGGGGCATAAAAAATTCTTTTGAACTTTTCCGAATTAATTTGGCCCACTTTTCTCTATCCCCGCGAATTCGGGCTGCGGTTATGTGTGGCTTGGCTTTAATCTTGCTTTCGGACACAATTATTTATATAACGCACTTAAAATTATCTTTTTAATGATAATTTATTATACAGGGTGTGGCATTTAAAAAAATATACTTTTTTCGTAACCTGTATATCTTGAGCGATAAAAGCATTTTGATAAAAAAAAACCTTTATTATAATATTAACCTAAAAAATGTTAAGATAATGCAAATTTAATGCGTTTCTAATGGGAATTCAAAATTTTTGTTTATATTTAAAAGGACATTACTCCAAATTGAGATAGATATATTAAATGTTATATTTTTTTAAACATTTTAAAAAACCTTTATATATCTTATATAATAAACAAGGTGTTACATTTTAAAAAATCATACTTACTGGTAAGGAGGTGTAATTGATAGCTTGACACCCAGTAAAAATTAAAGCTAAACTTTAAACGCTTGTTACCTTGAACTAACTAGATTTTAAAAACAAAACGTTAATGGGTGAAAAATCGAAAGGCCTCAGCTACCATTCTTTCCATTTAAAAAAAATTGTTACTCTTCTTGACAGAAGGTCACATGACCAAAATTATTTTTTCCTTTAAAAGTAGCTTAAGTATCACTTTTTTACTCAAATTATATCTGATCTCGATATCTTGTGTTTTTTTTAAGTCTTTGGACAAACCACGAAGGCTAAAAGCCCAAATACTAACGTACCGTGGGTGTCTTAGGCGAGGTAAGAGGGGGTTTGTTGACACGGAACTTAAATACTTGAAGATTTGGGGGGAAGGAAAGACCTCCGTGGGCAGCAGGTTCCACAACCTAGAAACTCTAGGGATAAAAGAACGAACAAAGTGGAAAGTTCGGGGCTTGTCCAGTTGGACCGTATAGGGATGCATACTGTTGGGAACCGTAACTGGAGGAACTATACTGGACAATTCTTCAGAGCAGGAGCCATGGAAGTACCTATAAAAAAGCGATAAATCCCCCACAGCCCGACGATGTGCAAGAGAGGGAAGCTTTTCTGTAAGTAAAGGATCATTTATGAGACGAATAGCTCTTCTTTGAATAGAATCAAGAATACTTAGGGTTGTGGGGGACGCCATGCCCCAGATATGAGAACAATATTCCAAGGGAGGTCGGATTTGGGACACATACAAAGTGTATAAATTAGTGTCAATTCCAAAGATAAAAGGTAGAAGGACTTTTACTGTTCTTACTGTATAAACTATTTTTTTATCAAAAATATGATAACTAACGTTATTACTTTGTGCCATTGATTTACTAGCAAGATCATATTCGTCTTTCTTAAATTTTTTCTGCTATTTCTTAAAAAAGCCAATGTCTTTTTACAATTCGACTTCGGCTTTGGCTCCGGCTATTGTCCAACTCAGTGAGATGGCAATAACTTACCCATTTCTGCAAAATGTATAAAATCTTACTCTGCTAAATTTTAATGCCCATCGTGACTATAAATTTTATTTGCGGGTTAATTTAAAGAGCGCCATAAATTTTATTAATAAACAAAATTTTTATATTATTTTTCTCTCCGATGGTGTAGTAAACATAACTTTGTTCTCGGAAGCCAGAAATCGCCGGTTCGGTTCCCGGCCGAAGAGACATTTTTTGGTAGTGCTACAAAAAATCTAATATCCCGACACTCAGGGTGTGAGATGTCACGAAGAAAAAGTTAGGCCCATAATAAATCACTTTAATTTTCTTATTAAAATGTATTTTTATTAACTATTGCCAAATTTGTTTAGCCCCAAAAATACCTTGCTGATTTACAGAATGTCTTTAGACAATTATCTTTATTATTTTTATTAAGTTTAGGAATATTCAAAAAATATTTAAAGACTAAAATAACCATACCGTATAATAATAGTAAATTATTGGGTAAGGTTAAACAAAAACTAAACTAGTTAAACTAAAAACATGCCTTGTTACAATTTTACAAATTTAGAAAAGTTCAGAATTATGTGGACACGAAGCGCGCCCTTGAATATAAAACTAGTTATCTAACGATCACATTGAAATACAACTCGGAATCGATAGGACCGTAACTTAAACATAGGCCAGCAGCGACACCTTTTAGAGGGAGGCTGAAACAGCTAGAAATAAATGTTATTACTGTTTTCTCTTATAGATTATATATGCGTATTTAATTTAGGGCTTAATAGATGGCTCTGCAAACGCAACAATATATCAAATTGGCTAAACTTTTTATAATATATAAATATACAGCGTGCCTACTTAAGGTCGCATCATATGGTGAACTTTTTTATTAATAATTTTTCGAAAAAAGTTGCACTGTATAAAAGTTCTGCATGGTCTAAAACTTAAAATGCAATAATCAGGTATGACTTTTTTCCAGTCGTATACGAGGTATGCCAAAAAATATTAATTTTGTTTATGAGGAAAGTAGGTACCTCTGTTTTTCATAATATCAAAAATTTTAATTAGGAAAAGGGGTATAGGACTAAAAATAACTTTTAAATATACAATATGGTGAACATATTTTTTTTCCTTCGATAACGAGCGTTGCTGTGACTTTTCGCTGTTTTGACAGTTCTTAAGCTTTCTTTACACAATACATTTCGAAATAAGTATTCACTAATGTACAAACTTATATTTTTACCGTAAACACATAAAAAAGTAAAAAAAAGATTATCCTTAAAATGGACAAGTTTGCATACTTGAATGGTATTTTTAATTTCAAACATTTTTTCTTTATAAAAATGTTCGGTATTATGAAGAATTAAGTTACTTTTCTTTTATGCATATTTTTTGACATACTTCGTAGACCACCACAAAAAAATAATATCTGATAATTCCATTTTTGGTTTTAGACCATGCAGAACTTTTTATAAAGAATAACTTTTTGTAAAATAAAAAATAAAAAGTTTTCCATATAGTGCGAAATTAGGTAGACGCTGTATAGGTCTTTAAACCTAAAAAAATTTTTATTTAAAATAAAATATAATTTGGCTAATAATATTATTACAAGATAAAGGGCTTCTTAACAACGCGAATTATGATTCTCATTTTGTACATAGATACAAAAAATGATATTGTTTATTTGGAGAAACCCTCGTTAATGCACTTTAACAAAAAAAATCCATGTAAAAATGAATTTTATCAAAAAAAAATTTGAATAATACTTCTCAGATTAAAAGAGGATTAAAAGAATTTAAAAATAGTCCGTTTTAAATCTTTTTTAAATAAAAACATGCGTTAAACCCTAACAAATACTAGACTAAAAATGTATTTACATACTTCTAAATCCTTTAAATACTAAAATAATTTCAGGATCTGACAACATTCAAAAAGATTTAAAAATTGAAATCCTTTAAGTACTTTAAAAACTATAATAATAGTTGTTTCTGGTTTTATTAATCAGTTTAATTTCTTGGGGAACAGAATTCAAATGTTGTTATTTTAAATTTTTCTAATTTTTCGGTATATTTTAATATTTTTAAATTCCTTTTTAACAATTCGCTCTTAAGGGTGAAAATGGCCATTTTTTTTGGTTTTGACATATTTGTAAGTGTTTAAAAGGAATATTTTAAACAAAAAAAAACAAAAAAATAAGTGTATTGGGGTTAAAAACGTATTTTACACTAACACTTACGCCCATTTTCTCTTCCGGACGTTAAATCGCCGGTGATTTGTTTTTTCTTTACTTTTTGTTATATTATCTAAATTTTTCATCCTACTGTATTGTTTTTTTTTACTTTTACGTGTTTTAAAGGCTTTGGCACTGATCTACTAATAACACGATTTCTAAAACACACAATATATGTTTTTATCAATTTTATTACAAAGCCATATATTTATTATGGTCACATTCTATTTAAGCAATTTGTCGAAATATTTATTTTCGGTCATATTTGCTAAATAAAATTATTTTTGCTTTAGTAACGTCGGTTTTGTCAACCGAATTTTAAACCACCAGCTTTACTAAAGCACATATAAATATTAATTATTTATCGCAGTATTAATTTAGCATTAACTGCTTTAAATAAGCTTTTGTGGTTTTATGTACGCAACAGCGAATACATTGTGGTTTTCTAAACGCACCAGTTTATGGCTTCATTATTTTGAATATTTTGTAAAACATATTCTAGCATTTTATTAAATTTAATATATTTTTTTAAATGTTTTAAACACATAAAGGATGTTTTAAAAATTGCGAACATTTTAAAAAATGATTCCTCCTTCAGAATAAAGGGTAGTTTGTTGTATAAACATGGAGTCAGAAGTTAACCATATTGCTGTAAAGAGATGATAAAAAGCCAAGATTTTTAATTTTTTATTTTGATAAGCTCTCTACATTTAGGTGTATAATTTTTTTATTTATTTTAATTTTATTGCATATGACGAATAGGTATAAAAATTAAAAAACAAATAATAAATTTATTATTTTAAATAAATCCACAAATTAGGCAAAAATAACAATTATGCAAGTTATGTTTGTAGATACAGGGCAAGGAAGATAAACTTTTTAATAAGGAGCGCTCAATTTTTTATATTTGTCTAAAAATATAGGTTATGTTTGTGACGTCACCTTTTGCCATAATATTTTTTTATCTGACAAAATAAACCAATACTTGCATACCATAAAATAAAATCACTAAAAAAACATAAAAAAAAATTGCATCTTACCCTTAATAACGATTTAAACGTAAATTCCCAGTAAAAAGTATCCAAAGGTCAGTGACCCCTGTTTACAGATTTTAAAATTCTCTGTAACTGCCGTACTAATAACTACTTATTTTTACTATAAACAGTAAACACTAAACATATATAAAAGTCCAAGGACTAAAATTAAAAAAATAACTACCAACTTCGAAAAAACCTTCCAGTACGATTGTAAACAAAGAATTACGGGAAAAGATTACGTCACAAAATTTAGCGAACATGGGCTTAAATGGGATTGAGCGCTCCTTTTTAAAAAGTTTATTTTCCTTGGGTACAGGGTAGCGCCTTTGTGTTGACCTTGCAGTTTATAGCGAAAACTAAAAGAGGTAGAACAAATCTGATTGCAAAATCTTTGGCTCGATTTTGAAAATAAATTTAGTGGTAAAAGTAAATTAAGACCAATTTAATTCGATTTGGAGATACAGAGTGTTCTATTTCTTTGAGTTTTTGCTATACCTTGCAAGGTCAACGAAAAGGCTCTACCCCGTACAACACGAATACATTCACACACACGCACACACACACACACACACAATTGCCACCTAATGCTGATAATATAAACTAAATAAAACATATAGGTGTAAATTTTAAAACTTATTTTGTTTTTGAAGAGCAGTTTTTGTTTATATTGTGCTTAGTAAAATTTTACATAGCTAACAACAAAAATAATATTATGTAACCCAGGGAAAACTTAATGCATTTGTTTTTATTGCATTAAAAATGTTGGACCTAACTACTTTCTAATAACTTTTATTAAACCCAAGTAAATGAAAGTGTTTGACAAAATATGCCTCCAAGTCATTCTAAGACAATGTGTTCATTGTGCCCACGGAGAAAACCACCTCCCAAAAAGGCAGTAAGATTTGATTCGTACGTAGACACCTTTTCTATTTCTGATGCCTCTGGACACAAGGTAAGCTTTTCTCTTTTATTTTACATGCAGAATAAATAAATAATATTTAGGGTATTTAAATATTAATATTATTTATGTGATAATATTAGTGATTAATTAATGCCTAGGCCTGTAAGGCTTGGGCCTAAAGCGGCAAAATTTAAGGCGTGGATTATTTTTAATACAAACAGTTTAAAGGCAAAAAAGGAATAATAATTCATCCGAAATAAAATCTCAGTAAATATCCTGGCGGTTTAGAAAAACATTAAAAAATAAATGTATCCTTTCACATTATCAACTCGAAGATTCCCAAAAAGTATACAAGATGTTCTCTCCGCTCATAAAATATGCCATTTTCTGCATTCTCAAAGTATTTCAGATAATAACCTAAAGGTGGACATTTTTATTGCGTATTTTTTGGGTATACTGTTTGCAAATTATTAAGAAAAATATTTTTAGACTTTAAAAAGAGTAAAACGTATTTACGGACAAATATAGGTCAAAATTGACTTAATGCCTTTGCATTACATTCAATTGAAGCTTAAGTATTTCAAGAAATTGATTATAAAGATAAATTTGATGGCTTTTTTCGAATTAAAGCCAGGAAGATTTTTTAAAAAATTGATTATTATTAAAAAACATGTTTAATATTTATCAGCCTAAAGTTAATCACTTATTTACCTGTACTGTGTTTGATGACTTCATTAAAAAATTGTAATTTATTGGAATAAAGCTATATTTAAACAGTTATACTGGGCAAAAAGTAATAAAATTTATTTTTGGAAAAGGGCGGCAAATTAAATTGGGCCTGGGACGGCAACATGCCTAAATCCGCCATTGAATAAAATGATACTTATTTACTACTTAGCAAAGATTTTAAAATAAAACACTTATTGCAAAATAGCCAACACAAATTTCCTGATATCAATAAGTTGGTAAATGCTTAAATTATTGAGATGCAAAATGGCCAATACCCATGGACCTTGCCAGGCCGATAAGGGACATGCTTTTTTCGATTTTCTTAATTATTATTATTTTTTATAAAAGTGTCGCGGTAACATACAAAATTAACTTAAATTAAAAAGGAACACAGTGGCTTTACTAAAATTTGTTTATCCATTAGACGCGTGTAGGCAATTTAATTAAAAAATCGTTATTAAGGATTAGTCTAAAATGTATTGAAAAATATAAGGTTAAAACTTATAAATAGGCAGTACCACAAATAAATGTCTTTATATCATTTCTGCACAGTATAAACTGGGCCAAAGAAAATTAAAAAGTAATAAATAAAAGTTTACAAAAAAATGTTTAAAGGTTAACAAAAATATTTATTAACACATATTTAAATTGTTAAAAAATCTTTTAATTATTTTTATAAATACTGCTCAAGGCTATAAGAGCTAATAAATTTAATTAAGGTAATATTTGATGTTCTTTTAGTGTTATGAATAACGTCAAATAAGAAAATTGGGTTATTATTATTTGGTTTATTTACCAAAACTTTTTTAAAAAAGTTAACTTCCTGTATTTTAGGATTAAAAACACACAAAAAACGTGCTAAAATATTAAATAAAATTGATAATAAATTTATCAGTAACGGTTGACTTCACGTAGAGAAGTTTTAATGCATCCAAAACACAATCATGTTCCTTGTCGCGAAAAAAATATACTTTTACGGCTTCTGCTCTGACGAATTATCCAGTATAGTCCCTCCTCTTGCAGCTCCCAACAGAGAAACTGGTGGTGCCGCGCGTATGCATCCATATACAGTTAAATTGGACAGGCCCCGAACTTCCCATTTTATTCATTCTTTTATCCCTAGAGTCTCTAGACTGTGGAACCTTCTGCCAGTGGAGGTCTTTCCTTCCCCCTCAAATCTTCAAGCTTTTAAGTCCCGTGTTAACAAACTTCCTCTTACCCTGCTTAAGGCACCCACGGTACGTTAGTATTTATGCTTTCAGCCTTCGTGGATTGTCCAAAGATAAAAAAAAGGGACATGGTACATGAAAAATAGTTATTTTTCGATGTAGAATTTAAAATTGTAATAAAAGTTGTTGATTAAGTTGATAGTCGTTGCTTATCCTGTATATATAATATTACTATAAAAAAACACACAGAAAAAAAACAATCAATTATCGTGTTCGAGCGTTCTGTAAAACAACAATCTACTAAATTTTAAATTAATTTATTCCTACCCACGCGACCACACATCAGTATAAAAAATATTGTTCCAAATCACCTCGTATAAAAACACGTGCCTTCGTTTTTATACCTTTATTAACAATGTAACGTAACTATGGTTACAATAACGGCAAAATCTTAAATTGTCAATGTCTCGAAGTTTACAGCACAAAAGTCGAATCTGTACTAACTGATCGGAGGTTTCCCGTCGCCCTTTTATAGTATGGTGGAAGAGTAAAGAATGATCTAGAATATTCGAGAAATATCGTGAAAATTCCATAGTACATGATGGCATAAAAGTTATTAATGGATAATTCGGGCGTTTTCGGAAACCTTCGAAAGTGATGAAAGAACTTGAAAAAATTAAGGTAAATTATTTAAATAAATTAACAAACTAAATTAAATGATCCTTACTCTCTAAAATTCTATAACCTAAACACATTTTTAAAAGTCTGTAACAATATGTTGATTTTGTAACCATACAAAATCATTTAAAAAACTGATGCAGTCATTGTAAACAATGCAAAAGCTATCTTTTTACCAAACTTACTGAATTAACTAGACACTACAAGAAAAACCGTAAAAGCGCTCGTACCACAGCTCCTATTAAATGCAATGAGTTCTGTAAAAGCTCGCATTTTAGATTCCTTTTAAAACTGCTTGTATAGAGTTAGCCAAGATTTACTTATTAAAATAACTTTCAATCAACGTTACTCTTTTGACTTGAAAAAGAACTAATTAAAATAAACACCAAAAAAACTAAAAAGTAATCTGTAAAACGCTGTGTTTTTCTTCCAGTTTACATTTAAATGAATGTCTTTGTTTTGCTTCTGTTTATAATTCGACTGCAGAAGGTTTAATTATATTTTGTCGTAGTAGTTTGTGCTTGTATATTCAATTACAGCTTTGAAAGCTTATGGGTTTAGTAATTTTACTTAAACAATGAGGTGTAATCTCATGAAGCCTCTTTAAAATGTTTACCTAGTATAGTCGACAGTATAGCATTAGCTTGTGAGTTGATTTAATTTAATTATTAGAACTGGGAGTATAGGTACTTGTCTTTATATTGATGAAAAGACATCAACATTTCTATAGATAATGAAACACCTAGGTAAATAATGAAGAAAGTCCTAAAATTGTTGTTTTACTCCAAGATCGTTTGACTAGGTAAGGTTGCCTCATTTGCTTTATTCCTTTTATGCTCCAGAACCGCCCAGAACGACACCATAAGTGTTCCTTTTACAATTTTTTGACGTTTTTTATGTTGCAGAACCGTTCTTGACACTATTGACAGTTCAGAGAACGGTTCTACAAGATAAAGGAATATACTAATTACGTCACATATGTACCGCAATGCTGGTTCCTTGGCGCCAACATAGCAAACAAGGATGTCTAGACGGATAATACTATGAGGGCGAAAGAGCGCGATATACAATATTTAAAAATCAGCTAGAATAATCATTGTTAAATAGTTTATTAATAGGAAATAAAGAAGTTACGGTAACAACTGGAATTAACAGTATTTAAAAGTATTTCTTTAATATTGACAAAAAACACAAACTACACTGTTAAAAACTTCATTAAATAATGAGCAAAATACATATGTGACGTATGGTTCGCCATGTTGCAAGGCTTACGAGTCAACCTTACCTAGTCAAACGATCTTGGTTTCGCTCTAGACACCCAGAACAATGCTAAATTTTTGGTCATCAGCTTGGACGCTCGCTTCGTGGAATTTATGAAGCGGGTATCCATCAGTACACACGTAAACAGTACGTATAATTTGCCGCTTCATAAATTCAGCCAAGCCAGCGTCCAAACTAATGACCAAAAATGTACCATTGTTCTGGGAGTCTATAGTGAAACTACAATTGCCTTTGATATCAAAATAATTTGAAAATATTTTTAAACATTGACAACCTGTATCCCAGTTAAAATCATCTTTGGTACCGAGTTAGGGTTAGTTAAATCGCAATTATTCAGTTAAATTTTGACCCATTACTTAAGAACCAACCTGTAAAGAATTTTTTTTAGTGTCAAGATTTATTTCCCACTTCTAGTTGATAATTAGGTTAAAATTATGTAATTGTTCTCATTGTTTACCTAGGTGTTTTTTCTTATTTATAGAAGTGTTCTCAATATCCACCTTGTTATTTTTATTATCAATATTTACCAAGGTTGATAATTATTATTTCTGGTTAGAGAAATGAAGGACATAATAGCAATTTCTCAGGTAAGCAGTGAAAAAAATATTATACATACCTCGGGTGAGAAAGCTATAATTTACCTCGCACATTATATCCCTCGGCGCTACACGCTTCATAGGATATAAAAATGCTCGGTATATAATAACTTTTCTGACTTTTACTTTTAGCCCAAAAACAATGATTGATGGTAACAAAATGGTATACAAACTTTGGTGAAATAGTACATTACATACCGAAGTGGACAGTGTTTTATTACTGTCAATAGAAAAGGATGATTGAACAGTAAATTACATAACAAGTGTCGAAAGTGATATGATTTCACACGAGTGTAAATGTTGTCGCACGAGGCGATAGCCGAGTTCGACGATACCACGAGTGTGAAAATCACTTTGACACGATCATGTACATTTTTTTCCTATGACCAAAAAACTTTTATATACAAAAAATCAGGAGATGTCTATACATTATTTCCTATGGACAAAGTTATGCACAAATTGACAGGAGCTATGTAAAATTTTGCGAATATTGCTAGGATTACTTTAACTTTTAGGCCACGGGAGAAAAGGTAACTTTTCTACCGTAGGCTAAAAGAAAAGAAAAAGTGAAACTTTTAAACTTTAAAAAAGTCGGAAATATCAATATTAGTACGTGAATAAGAATTAGATTAAAAGTACCAAATAAAAATAATTAAAGTAAAAGATAACTAAAAACAAATCGACGTTTCGGTGGCAAGTCCATAAATTTAATAAAATTAATAAAAATAAAAGTTAATTAAGGTTTTAAATTAAAGTATTTTTTCGCAAAATTAACAAAACGCGATCATGTCGCTTTAATAGTGCAAAGACAGGCATCTATACTCTCAGTTCTAGTAATTAAATTAAATCAACTCACAAGCTAATGCTATATTGTCGACTATACTAGGTAAACATTTTAAAGATGCTTTATGAGATTTTTAAGTAAAATTACTAAACCCATAATCTCTGAAAGCCGCAATTTAATATACAAAAACAAACTACTACGACAAAATATAATTAAACCTTCTGCAGTCGAATGATAAACAGAAGCAAAACAAAAACTTTCATTTAAATGTAAACTGGAAGAAAAACACAGCGTTTTGCAGACTAGTTTTTTAGTTTTTTGGCTTTTATTTTAATTAGTCCTTTTTAAGATAAAAGAGTAACGTTGATTGAAAGTTATTTTAATATGCAAGATCTTGGGTAACTCTATACAAGCAGTTTAAAAATGAAATCTAAAATGCGAGCTTTTATAAACTCATTGTAAAGGAGCTGTAATACCAGTGCTTTTACGGTTTTTCTTGAAGAGTCTAGTTAATTTAGTAAGTTTGGTAAAAAAATAGATTTTTGCATTATTAAAATGACTGCCTTAGTTTGCTGAATGTCCTTGTATGCTATACAAAGTGAACATAATTTATACGGTGTGGTCGCATGGGTAGAAATACGTTAATTTAAAATTCAGTTGATTGTTGTATTAAATAGATTATTTTAAAAAAGGTTTTTATATGTATTATTGGGAAAAATAATTGGGTCCCAGCTACAAGGTCTTTGGGCCATTTCCTGCCTCTCGTGAAAATTTCAAATCGATGCAGGACCAAAATGGCTGCTGGGCGCCATCTAAGAAAAAGTAAATAAATGGAAATTGAGTCTTTTGGCACATTATTTAAAACTTCCTGACTTGAACATTATATTTATAAAATATAAAATCAACACTTTTAGCTACCACAAAATGGTGGTACTTTAAAAATAACGGAAATAACTGATTTAGATGGCCTTATTTCCAAAAGTAATAAATTTAGATGTAGTATTTCCTTAAAGCTCTTTTAAAAATATTTTTACTGATTGACATAAAGAGTGAAGAATCCATCAGCTTATAAAGGAAACAAATAGACTCTCCATGTACTTCGACCAGACCGAAAGGTATGTTGATCTTTTGTACCCCTTATCTGCCAAGTTATTTTAACAGGATAGGTAGATATATGCTGCATTAGGTAGGCTTTGACACTACTGCCTGTGCTATGCAGGCACGGTACAACCTTAACTATGCAGGCATCAGCTCTAACCAGTGAGCAGTAACACAGCAATTTTATCTAGGCCTTTTATCCAATGCATCAAGATATGTATAACACTTGCTACATGGACAGTAGCCCCTTACTGATGATATAATATACATGGTGCTTTATTAAGGAAGTATTTACTTTTTTTCCTACCCTGTATATTATCACCAGTACCACCACTAAAAGGTTTTTTTATTCTAGGGTTATAAAGTGCCCCTCAGGAGATTTTAAATTATTTTTTCATGATGGCACCCATCTTAAAACAATAAATTTTTTACTTATTACTAATTTTACTTAAAAATATGGTTTTTATTTAATAATTTTATATTCCAAATTTTTCTTTTAATTGATTCATTTAAAACATAAAAGGGGGGAAAGCACTTCAAAAAATGCACTGTATTAACTTATTTAAGGCAAAATAAATATTATTGGAGCCCGCTTCTGTTTTTTGCCCTCGATAGATTTACCAACAAATTTATTATTAAATGCGTTTACCATACATTGTCTCTTTATTAAAATTTTCGTCTATAAAACTTTAATTAAAATAAATATTATATATACCAACCACTCTAAAATATTAAATTTACCTTTAAATCAATAAAACTCACACATTGTTTTGGTATAAAAATAGAGCTTGGTGAATACACAAAATTGCACCGAACATATTCGTATCAGGTGGAGTATTGAAATTGTCTGTTTAAACCTCTGACATATACTTCCCTTATAAGGCGTTTACATATTCTGCATTCGTATACAAAAGCCTACACAGTTTTATTCCTGAAAGGGTTTTAGTATTGCTTTTTTATTAGAAAGCCTTATGTAAATTTTTGGATCAAGAAATTGTAATATTTACATATTTAAATCGTTTACGCCAGCTCTAGTAACGATGTAGTCTATACGTAAGAGTGCTTTTTATATTAGATAAAAGAAATTGTTTAAGGTTGTTTTTATATTTAAGCCTCATTTTGTTAAAAAGAATAAGATTTTGTTTTTTAATATTTTTGAAGTTTAAAATTAGCTTATTTTACTTTAGCCCTACTTACAGGTAAAGCTTTGTACGCACAAAGTTGATTAATTTTTAAACTTATTAGTAAATAAAAAAAGAAAAAAAACATTATTTTTTTTGAAAACTTAAATATTTTTCTGACAAATCGGTTAGGATTTTTGCAAACGCAAGCAGTATATTATGGGTCATTAAACATATAATTAATTAATTATCTTTTATTATGGGTTTTATAAATATATTTTTCCTCGACCACATATTTTTTTATGACATCTCACGAAGGCTTATGCCTAAATACCAGTGTACCGTGAGTGCCGGGTTACTGGATGTTTAACCCAATATTGTCGTGTTCCGTCAACATTATCCAAGCACTGAAACATGCAGTTGTATTTCACAGCACCTTTTAGACAACGCGGTAGTGCCACCACGGACGTTATTTTTAAATAACTACTACCTAGAAATGGCAGAATTCTACACAGTGGTTTGCCATTGCCAACTGTGAGGTGACGAGCTATTAAAAATCCGATGTCCGACTCCGAGATTCGAACCCGGATCGCTGCGGTAAGAGGCTGACACGCTAGCCACTACACCACTGCTCGCCACAAATGAAAATAACATAAAACGCACTTCTTGATCCTTAAGAAAACAAATATCACACGTGTGTTGAAATCCACTTTTCAACACTAGAGTTGAAAAGTATATAATATGACAGATGCAAATATTTCGTTAAAAAGATATTTACTGTATATTTTTAACAAACTGAATGTTTTGATTTACTAGTGCTAACAAACATAATATTTTTTTAAAATTATATTTATTCTAATATTATATTTAAGAATTTATTAGTTAGTTAGCTTAGACTATTTACATTTTTATAAACATTATTTAATATTAAATTATTTTAATAATAATAGGCAACCCATTAATTAGTGGAAGTGTTTAAAGCTCCAAATGCCAAGTAGGGATCCCAATTTGTAAAATTTTAACCTAACCACAAAAGAACCGGTCATTTGAGAAACAGCACATGTCAGTTTTAAACCATTTTACAGAAAATGAAAAAAACTGAAAATCTAAAAGGATAGTTGACAAAATTATTTTTAAATAATTAGCATTAAAAACCTGCCCGATTACTGGCAAAATACGATAATATTTGAACCTTAAAGAAAAATAAATAAAATAATATGGGTATTTGAAAATACGCGACATGTGATGTTTCTGAAATGACCATGAAACCTCAGCAAATAAGGTTATATTTATAATAAATAATACATGGAAAAACACTACAATATAAAAAAAACAATACTAATGGTCTTCATTTTCAGTTCTTGTCCAATTTACTCCTATTATCTCTGTATAGAAGTCGTGGTGTTCTTTTGGAATGTATAAAAAAGTGGCTTTATGTCATCAAGTTTTTTGAATTCATAGGAACCTATCCTTGTGGATAAGCTGGTTGCTGAACAGGGGTAGAAAGTTGTAATAAGTTGGAAGTGGCAAGTCTAAATTTATGGCTTGTAACACCATCTATAAAATTAAACGTCTCAACTACTCCAGGTTCATTTAAAGAATATCTAAAATGCGTAAAGTTCGAAATTTGAAATGTACATTTTTGGTCCCTTGGCACACCTCTACCAAGAGATTCAATGGACAAAATGTTTTTTATAGAACTTCGGCCACCAACTTTTAAAATCAGCAATATCTTTAGTTTTTGCAATTTTTACAACATACTACAGCACCTTTATAATTAATATATTCTTCACCTTTTAGTCTAGCAGTTTTTATTATTTTACACTTGTATACCTTTCTTCTTTCCTTATTCTGTGCTAAATTTATCAAAGCATTATCACTTTTACTACTTGTAGACGCCATGTTTTACAATAACAAACAACAAAACAAAAAACTGCCTACTTATAATGCTTCGAGAAGAGCACATGTCACCGACTTGTGTCGTTACTAAACGGAATCAAATATTAATAGGAGAATAAAATCGTGCAATATTATCAGACAAGTGATGTTTCTGTATAATTCGATGTATTTACCCTTAAATATGGAATTAATAGTATAATATCAAAATGGCCGAAAATATGACATGTGCTGTTTCTCAAATGACCGATTCAAAATGCCAGGCGGTTTTTCCCCAAAAGGCTAAAATCTGGCAAGATAAAAATGGAATTGCCATTAAACCAGAGTTAAAATATAATTTAATCCATTCGAGACTGTAAGCTCTACCCATTTTTACTGAGAAATATATATTTACTTAGAGATGTGGTTTTACGCAATTTGAAAAGAAATAATAGTGCATGCACTTTTGTAAGGTAACTAAAATAAAATTTTAAAAACCATGCTTTTACATACAATTAAAGTCTGTAATTAAATTTCTTTATTTGGTTTTTATGGCACTGACATTGATTTACATCTAAGCTTTTGTTAGATTATCTTGTTTGTGTTAAAATTAATGATATAAAAAAACTTACTTTGGATTTTTTAAATATAAATATTATTTGGTCGTAGGAAAAATATTGTACATGACTCGTACCAAAAAGTAATTTTTACACTCGTGGTATAAAAACATTATCACTCGTGTAAAATATATCACTTTCGACACTTGTTTTGTAATATACTATATATTTAAAAAAACCTTTTGTCAATTAAAAAAATCAATAAAATATTTAGCACTCCACACTCCATACTACTGTAGTAAACTTAATATTTTTTGCCTTATCGTTGACCTTGTAGGGTAGGTATAGAAAAAACTAAAAGAGATAGATTCAGTAGAAAAAGTAAATCATGACTAATTTAATTTGTTTTGGAGATATAGAGTGTTTTTCAAAATTTGTTGATTTGGCCATGCACTTTTAACTCGCTTAATATTAGGGATAAAGGTAAAAATAAAAAAAAATCTAGGGATTTTCACTGTGCTATATTTTTTTCATTGACTTTTATTTTTGGTTATAAGACAAGATTGTTTTTTTTAATGGATATGGTATGGTATATTTTATAAGCAGTTAAAAGGTCTCCCTAAAAGCTATGGGAAATGCCACATTTGATATATACATATTATTAAGTACTTTAGGAAATATGGTCATTATTAGGTTTTTATTTTTAAAGATAACCCTAAATATTTTAATACCAATAAAAATTATTCTTATAATCCGTAAAAAAATATCACATTTGATAGGCTAGATATATTATGCACTAAAATTTGGAAGCTCAGATTTCCGAAACTGTTAGAGAAAATTATTTTGAAATGTGGTAAATTTTTTAAGATCTATAAAAATATCTTTTAATAGTGATACAATATACAGGTTGTTTTATTTTAAATATGTCATTTTATTATCTTACTCTCGACGATGGCTATATTTTTAAAACTATGTCAAATTAAATATATTTCTCTGGCCAAATAACCAAAATTTAAAAAAACACGCTGTATCACCAAAACAAATCAAGCCATGATTTACTTTTACCACTAAATTTGTTTTAAAAATTAAAATCAAGATAAGATTGTACAATTAGAATTGTTCTATCTCTTTTAGTTTTCTGCTATAACCTGCAAGGTAAACCAAAACATGCCACCCTGTACAAAAATTAATAAAAAAATATGTTATTAATAAAAAAATAGCATACCTATTTAAATAGTATAATTCTAACTAGTGCTAAAAGTTTCACTTTTCCGTTTGATATCAGTTAATAGTTGGTTTAAAGACAAACCTTTAATTTTATTTATTGGAAAAAAAGGAGTGTCATATTATTAGATATTTAGTGGTATGATGCCATGAGTTGGGCCGCATACTGAAAATCAATATTCGAATACGAATATGAATACCGGAAAAAAAAGTATTCTAAAACTTGAAGAAAATAATGTGATTAAAAATTTTGAAAAGAAAAAAAAGTCTTTCCTATTTTTCTTAACACACTCATTTAATATTATGAAACGCACCTAAAGTTTGAAAAAGCAAAAAAAAGGTCCTTACATTGTTTTTTTTACTTATTTCCCTTTTCGTATTCCAAACATGACAATTTTGGTATTCGAATACTGGAACATTTCCGTATTCGAATACTCGGTACGCCCGTATTCGAGTAAACAAGAATACACAAACCCGAATACTTAACAAAGAAGTTTTCTGCCGAATATCGGGTACAAAACATACAAATGTATTCGAATACCATTCGGATACCGGCCCAATGTATTCTGAATACTATTCAGAAAACTTTGTATTTAAATACGACCAAACTCTGTATGATGCTAACATGTAAGCTATATAACCCAGGGATTATTTAACCATAACCATGCGGCTACCAATCACAAAAATATTTTTGAAAATAGGTAGTTTTGGGTTTATAAATCATAAGCAGAATATTTCTTACTTAATCTTATATATAAAATTCTCGTGTCACAATGTTCGTTGTCTACCCTTAACTTTTTTTAATTTTTAGGCTAGAAATTACTTAAACATTATTTATATGGCAAAACAACGTTTGCCGGGTCAGCTAGTAAATTTATACTTATTACACATTACCTTACATAATTATCGTGAAAACATCCGTCAACTGATTTTTTTTTTGTAAAAAAACTTGATAGGTTTAAAATTTGTCAAAAATTGTAAAAATTTTAAGTTCGTCTAGATATCTATAACATAACCTGCTTGTTCATTTTTTTAGTCAAATATAATCACATACTCAAACCTGCCTGTTATATTTGACTTAATAAATGAACAAGCAGGTTATGTCATAGATATATAATAGTTATTTATTAGATAAGTAAGTTATATTACATATAAGTCACGCAAGAAAAGTTTAAGTGGTACTGCATAAGTGACTTATATGTAATAACTCACGTGTCTAATACAAAAATTTTTTCCAACACTTTCGTATAAATCGTTTTTAATATCGAAATAATTTGAAAACGTCATCCATTATTTGTTTACTTGTCGTTTGTCCCAGCACCAGCAACAAAAATTGTATTTTTGGAAAGCAAGCTTGTTTGGTTTGTAATGCATTTTTGTTGGTAACTACGGGTTTTTATAATTCACTTCAGTGAGCCAAAGGGTACTTTAGCCTCACTAGTGACTTATAGTACACTTTATATCCTCAAAATCTGATCAATTATGTAGATATTATATATGTAGGAGGTGCTGGGATAAAACGACTTTAGAACGATTCTTAGGCCATTTTCTGACAGATGTCAAACCTGTCAAGTTTTTTTTTATTAAAAGAAAAAGCAGTAAATCAGATGTTTTTACATTAATTATGTAGGGTAATGTGTAATAAACATAAATTTATTAAGTAAGAAATATTCTGCTATGCTACTATACAGGTTCAGTTAAATAACATAACACATAGTCAATGTGAGGAAAAAAGACAATCTAACTAAATCCCGGCATGTAAACATACGTGACTAATAGTGCTTGTTTTATTATTCTATTGCCTGCCGATGAACCAAACAGCGTTGCTCATATCGTATATAAACCTAAAACTACTTATTTTCGAAAACATTTTTGTGATTGACAAGCGCATGCTACGGGTAAATAACCTTATGGTTATAAAACCTACATATTGGCACCATACCACTTATTGTAGAGTTTTAAAAAGTATTAAAAATGTTTTTACTTTTACGCTGCATATAATTTACTACATATATTCTTTACACAATTTGCTTATTATAGCTACATTTTTATGACAAACAACATCCTAATTAAACAGGATTATTTTTTTATTAATATAAAATGTAAACACAAATTGTAAATTGCTTCGTGTCCAAAATCTAATTGCAATCACTCTATACACAAAAGGTAATTGAAACGACGGCGTGCGCCGTCAGACGTTTGGATGCCTGGCACCAGGGTTGCCAGATTAGGGGATTTTCCCTAAAAAACAGGGTATTTTTTTAGTTTGGGTATTTTTTGGGTATTTTTTTTTCTGGGGATTTCTTCTGGGAAAATTATTTTCATTTGGGGAATTGAAGAGGATTTAAGATTTTATCACTATACTATCCAAACTGCAAACTTTCCAATCTATATTCTTAAAATTTTAAATAAATTATAATTTCTATTTTATTAAATTATTCCCAATCTATTATTTATTAGTGGCGCGTGGCGCTATCTCATGTTAATGCATTAAACAAATTACCTAACTATTTGTTTTGTCAAAATTGCTTATTAGTGGCACCATCTTATGTTGATGCATTAAACAAATTAAACAAGAAAATTAGGATTTTATATTATCGACCCAGCAGCGTTCAGCCGGCTGTCCATGAGAGCGGTTTTCCGCTCGCGGATGATAATTCAGCGTTGTGATTGGTTAGTGCAAATTTAAAATGCTTTTCCCGCCAATCACAACGCTGAATTATCATCCGCGAGCGGAAAACCGCTCTCATGGACAGTAGGCTTTCGGCGTGTTTTTGGTATCGATAACCCTGCCTGGCCTGGGATTCCCAAACGCGTCTTTTATCTACTTTTTTGTAGCCGTTGTGTCAAACAAATGAGCTATGTTATAACTTATATTTTAATTAGCTTTTTGAAGTTATAACATAATGTCTAATAAATACAAGTGTGGAGATTTTTTCGTTAGAAAGCCTGTTTTTAGATATTTCATGTGCATGAAGAACGCATCTTATTTTTAAAACAATCGGTTAGTTATATAAAAAAATGGGTATTTTTGCTTTTGAGTCGCAAATTTAGGGGATTTTAAAATATCAATTGGGTAAATTGCGCTGACTGATCTGGCAACCCTGTCTGGCACAGCATCCATGCTCTTGGTTGCTGTTTGTGTTTCCAGTTTCATCGGCTTCATCTTAACGGATAGACGCCTGAAAGCATCAGTTGAAATTCGTAGAATACGTCCGGCGACGCGCGCGAAATAAACCTTAAAACACAAATATTTTATTAAATAAAATTTAATTAAAAATAGATTAAACTTTAGTTTCGGATACAAATTAATTTTAAACTACTTTTTTATTACAATAATTTAAATAAACTTCATTTCTAACACCAAAACCTGTATTTTCTTAACGTTGCAAAAATATATATTTTTAAGACTTTTGCTAAAACGATAAACTTGTCATGTAACAAAAATATTTAAGTATTTTTTATTGTTGTAAGTTGGCAAATGTATAATTATTTATTATTATATTTTAAATATAAACATAAGCGCATGTCAAAAAATTTACTTGTTAAACTGTTTTTTTAGTCGTTTATTTCATAATTTAAAATATTATAATATACACTTTTTTATAAAGGTAATTTAAGTAATCTGATAAAATTTTTAACTAAACGTTGTACGCTTACATAAGAATAGTGTTTAGAATTTATGTTTAAAAATAATTAAAACTTTATTTATAAAAAATAATATGTAGAGTCTGTTTTTTTTTTTAATATTTTTGTTTGGGGTAAACAAATCACGGAAGAAACTAAATATTCATTTTGGTTAAAGAAATAACAAGTTACTATCTAAACATACCAAAGAATAAAACAAAATACTTATTAGCAATTTTTGTTTTGACTTTTAAAGCAACAGACAACTTGTTGATTTCTCTTTAAAAAAAAGGTAAATATAGCTTTTGGTTTACAGCATAAAGATTTTTACTATTCTTTTTATCTGGTTAATGATACCTAATAGGTGTATCTTTTACCAGTTAATTTTTCAAAAGTAATGTCAAACTCTAAAGTGTCCATCAGACATTTCATTTTTTTATTTTTTTCAGTTTTTCTAACAAGTTTATAAGTAAGTTTTAGGTAAACTGTTTACCACATTTTTGGTAAACTATTTACCACATTTCTGAGATGCAACCATTGGCCCAGTTCTCGTCTGGCGTCTTGTTAAGATTTTATTTTATTGCATTAAAATGATTTCAACCGAGTGCCAATGAACCTTTGTTTATAGATTGAAACCTTTGTATTGTAAGTAACTTAATATTAAATATTTCATTATTTTATTTCTTTTAAAGTAATAATAACTTTTATTATATTGTGTAAGAGCAGAATAGTTCTTCATAATGTATAAAAGTTTTAATTTTTCTGAAAATGTTATTTATTTAAAGGTTATAAAATGTTTGATCGGACTTTTAATATAAAGAATATGTTAGTTCTGGTATAATAAAATGCTGCTAAATTAAATGTCTACCTTTACTAAGGTGCATGTATGTCTGAGAAAAAATGTACTAGTTTTTTTACCACGGAAACAAAATAATTTTATAAAGTCACATTTTATTACCTGTTAACAAAAATAAAATGGTAATTTTTTCTGTCATGGAAAAACTTTACTTATCATGTTTTTTGCAAATTCTATTTTATGCTTTTTCCTAAAACCTGTAAAACCAAATGCCATTCAAAACAAAATTAAAGTGAAAATCCATACCTACTTTAAACATATTTTTTTAAATTTATGAATGTATAAATTTTTATTATACTGTTTTTTAAAAATACATTTAAAAATATATCTTAACCGAAAAAAATTAACAGAGTTTAATAAATAAAACACAGTTCCGTCAACAAAGGCGTAATAAATTTATTATTTAATAAAATTTATATAAATTAGAGGCAGTTTTAACAACGCGTAACATTTATTTTTAAACCAATGCACACATAAAATTTATTTAACTTTATGCTGGTTTTAAATTATATTTTATACCAAATAAATTCTATTTAGCATTTTATTTTTATTTACTCTTATTTTGTGTGTATTTATTTTTATTTATTGTATTTACCGACGGTATAATTCGTTATTATTATTATTGTTAGGTTAAATAAATTATTAAATATAAAGGGCGTTAAGTTTCTTTGCCTACAGACTTTCTACATTAAAAAATAAAAACAAAACTTTATGGGAACATATGTCCTAAACGTCTTAGTTTTTGAACTACGGGGTGGTAAAAATAAAAAATATATTATTTTTTAATTAATAACTTATATACAAATCGAAATATTAAAAAAATGGAAAACTTTTACTTTCCATTTAAGGCAAATATTGACATAAAAAAATCAATTTTTACCACTGTTGTTTGAGATTTTGGGGTAAATATTTATATATTTTTAATTTTTTTTTTTGGATTTTCGTTAGTTTTAGACAAATTGGTTCTTTTAACTTTTTTTGTTTTTAATTTACAGTTTCTACGTAAATAAATGCTCTGAAATGATAATATTGCTATATAATATTACAGTGTTTGTGTTTAGTATAGGGCAGACATATTAAAAGTAAGACCTATCACTTACTTTGCTTTACCAATCATTATAAAATTGAAGTTGCAATACTGATGTACAAACCATTTTTTTTCCTCTATAAAATAATTGTTATAGTTATATACCATATAACCATAAATATATGGTTATATGGTACAATTTATATTTTTTTATATTAAAAAATGGCTTTTAATTCATAAAAGGCACTTCAAAGATTTTTTCAAAATAATAAAATTGTTATAGAAGTTAGTATAAAAAAGCATTTTTAAAAAATTTAAAACGCCATAGTTTAAAAACTAAGATGCTTAAGACAAAGGTTCATAAAAAGTTTTTTTTTTTCCAGTTTTTTTTTATAATAGTATCACTCCTTAAAGTTTGTCAGTAGAGTTAATGGACACCATGTATAGAGTTAAAATTTTATTTTTTGTGTTATAAATATTTATGGTTCTATCTTGTGCTTCTAAGACGTATATTTATAAGGTTTATTTCGTATTTATTAAAACCTTAACAGTATCAAAGCAAGAAAACATTGTCAAATTAGTGAATATATAAAGAAAACCGCAATTAATGGACCAACTAATATAATTGCTTATGATACTTTAAAATACATTCTTAACAGTATTACTATAAATCTAAAGAAATATCATGATGTTATTCAAATTAGTGACATACAAAACAGAAAACCTGCAAAATCGAATGGACGCAATATTTCTAGACTTGCATAATTGCTACAATTTAATTTTAGGTATTTCTGGACCTTTTTAGGCCAATTAGAATAAGTTAAAATTTATTTCAATTACAATAAAATATTTTTTAATAATCTTATGGTTTTTTACTACATTAATTCATTTATCTTTTTAAATATTTATACCGGAAGGAAAATTATTTGATATTTTAAAATACTGGCTGTTACAAATTTGCGGCTCACTATTACAATCTTTACAACGTAAGAGATATATAGTTGGTAAAATTGGGGCAAATTGCGCATTTTTATACCTAACAATATACCGTTTAAAAAAAAATTGCAGGTGTTTCATAATTATCCCGAAAAGTCCATATTTTGCAAAACACTTAATTTTTTTTTAGTTTATTTAAACAGATATTATAAATTAAATGTAACAATAATATTTTGAGTTTTTGCTTTT